>CM028751.1:14846500-15427566 GCA_016801395.1 Leptodermis oblonga | reverse complement strand
TTTTTTTTTGCAACTTCAAACTTCAGCCCTCATTATATATATATATATATATAAACATAATGTTAATTTGGTGTGTTTCTATTCTTTTCATACGTTAATGTCTTCTCTTCTCCATCCCTTTCAAGCTTAAAACAAATATTGACCTAACCTAGCTATGGCGTCATCCATGCTTCGATCATCCGGGCTTCCTAGGTTTATAAAGAGTGTTTCTGACGGATTGAGGACGGTTACAATGAGGACGAGGAGGACGGGGTTTGAACCTACAAGGACTTATTTACCTAGTAGTAATACTGCAAATTGCGAAAAAAGGGGAGGAAAAAAACCATGGAAAGCTGATCTAAAGACTATCAAGAAGGAGAATAAACAATTGAAAGCAGATTTGGAGAAACTGGCTCTGTTCTCTTGTGGCTTTGGTAGAGAATCATCACTTTTTTTTTTTTCCAAAACTTTACACAAAGAAACAACTTTACTTTTTCAACAATTTAAAATTAAAATTTTAAAATTCCCTCTAAATACCTACTCACATAAATTAAAAAAAAAAAAACACAATCATTACACTTTTTTATCTCTCACCTACACAATTTCCTAAAAAAAACTTCCCTCCAAAAAAAAAATTCCCTCTAATAAAATTTATTCTACCAAAGCCACAAGAGAACAGAGCCGGATTGAAGAAACAAAAGCCGTCAATGGGGTTGCGGCGGTGGAGAAGAAACCAACGATTGACCAAACAAAAGCCGACTACAGGCCACCGGTGATTTATCCGGCAATACCACTTGTGTTTTGCGGGTTAGGGTGTTTAATCCTAGGCCCTTTCTTTCACGAGGAGATAAATACAACTCTGAACATAATTTTTTTTTCATGAATCACTAGTTTTTTAATGAGATCAAGGAGAGTCGGTAATTTTTTGAATGCTCTTTGTAATTTTATTCTGCTCTTAGGGCCCGTTTGATAAAAATTAATATTTATATTTGAATGTTTAATGCTGAAATCATAATGCCGAATTGATTAAGCACTTAACATCTTAATGATGAAATATATTTTTCGATCCTCTGAATCATAATGCTTAGTCACTCGATCTTGTTTGATAAATATATTGATCTTAATGCTGAAATCTTAAAAATATACCATTTTACCCTTATGTGAATTTTTATATATTTATAAATGCGAAATATAGAATTTTATAATTAAACATCAATTATGATTAATGAAAAACATAAGAAAATAAAATAAGATAGAACACATTAAATTGAATGATTAAAATAAAAAAAAAAATATTACAATTTATTAAAACCCCTAAAAAGGAAAAACGAATCCATTATTATAAACTAAAAGAAATTAAAAATTTTAAAATAAAATTCTTATATAATTAATAAAATTATATAAGTAATAGAAAACATATCGTATGAATGAGATTTATAAAAACATGTAAATGATATAATTTATTAAATAAATTTTTAATACCAAAATAATAATAATAAAATAAAATAAATTTATTTGACATTATTATAATAAAAAAAGTTTAAAATACATGGTATACTAAACTAGATAAAAATAAACTAATAATTATAGTTAAATAAATATGAATAAATAAAATGGATAGTTTTTGAAATCATATATGAATTATTTAAAGAATTATTACGTGGAGCATTCAGAGATAAGCAATAAGCTGACTTTTTTCGCTTAAATTTTTGTAAAAGAAATAAGCAGTGCTTAAACGATTAAGAGGTTTGAATTTCTGTTATCAAATAAAAGTCATTATCTCTTAATCAAATAATTTTAAGCATTAAGTTGGGTTATCAAACATACCCTTCGTATTCATTTGATAAAACTTAAGTAATGTCACCTATTAAGTTTTGATATTACTAGTAAAACACCCTAAAAATTATAGTTTGACCATTTTAGTTTTAATATTATCCGTAAAACAACCTAAAACTTATAATTGTCCTCTTAAGTTTTAATATTATTGTTATAACATTCTAATTTTGTATTTTTTGCTTTGTAACATTTTCATAGGAATTTTATAAGTTTTCATGAAGTCATACTTACTTTTTTAGTGATTAATTAAATTCATTTTTTATTAATTGTACTGATATATATTATCTTTAAATAATGTCCTTTTTAATTTTTAATAATTTTAAAATAATTACAAGTAAATGATAAAACCATTCATATAATTAGACTTGTCCTATAACATATACTATATGTAGAATAGGAGACAATTATAATATGAATGACAAATGATAGTTATAAATCTTTGCTGTAAGAAGACTAACAATAAATAATTACATAATTTTTTTTTTTTGGTTATACCTTACTTTTTAAGTCTGAGTTATTATGGACATAACATGATCATATTTGTTAGGGTACGCAATGTAAAAAATTAGAAACATGAACGACTCATTTAGTGGGACAAAAATTGTGTTAGCAATATGATTGTTTTAGTGGGACAAAGAGAGTATATAACACATGATATTTATTGTAATTATGTATTGTACTTATTCAAAAAAGATTAAATGGAAGTTGATTTTAAGAAATAATTATTAATGTTTATTTTTGAATTATTTGTTAGTGAATCATTTAATGTAAATAACATAATATAATGATTCATTGATATGTTGTTAAACTTTGAATAAAATAATTACATACATTACTCTAATATTATATTATCAGAATAAATTTATCATTTTATTTATGGTGAGAAAATTATTTATTAAAGATTAAAAGATAAAAAATGACTGAAAAAGGAAGGGGAGGGGAAATGAAAATGGTGGCGGGATAATTCAATTTTGGTCAAAATGAATGAAAACAGGTGGTGGGGTTTGGGGGAAAAGAATGGCAGGGTGTAAAATTGGGCAAAAAAAGGGAAATAACGAAATTTTATCCCCCTTAGTCAGAATTGGGCACAAAAGAAAACCCTATCATCTCTGGGAGTAAAATCCCAAACCTAAACCCTTCTCTGCTAGTAAAATCCTAAACCCAATCCCTCTCAGCTCTTCACCGCAGTCTATCCGTCGTTATCGCCGGTGCCGCACTGCCGCTCCTTCGATATAGTTAGTGTCGTTATCAAAATTTTTGTAGCTCTAGCTTGCGTTTTGCTATTGGCTTTCCAGTCTTCAACGGAGGTAGGTTAGAAAGGCTTTTCTCCCTTCTTCTTGTCGTCCCTTTTTTTGTTGTTGTTGTCAATATTAGATTTGCGTATGCAAATTTTTTAGTCTGCGTTTATGTTTCAGGTTCTGGGTTCGAATTTGTTTCTAAGCTTTTCATAAAAATGTGAATCTTCCTCAGTAATTGTTGTTTAAATCAAAATTTAGGTCTCGAACGAATTTTGGAGTGATGATTTTGGGTATAAGACTGGATCGTGAGGGGGTTTTTTAATAATTTTTTTCATTGGGTTCATTGTGAGACTTTCTAGCAAGCTTGATTTGGAATATAATTTATTATCTTGTCAATTGTGAGTTGTTTTTTTAAGTCTTTATTTGGAGAACTTGTGTGTAGCTTTTGGATAACTTGTTAGTAGGTTTGATTTGTACTGTTTTGGTGGAGGCTGTGGTTATCGTTGGTGCCGCACATACTAGTTTTGAGGTCCGACTTTCTGATATCAAGAGGTGTTGGGTCGTTTGAGGATAAGGGAATGTCTTTAATGAGATTTAGCTTTGTTGTCCTGCTGTTTTTGTGTTGTTTTTTGTTTATGCTGTTAATGTGTCTCCCTTCAACCTTTTTCTTAAGGCATGCTATTGAAGAGTTGAACTTCTCTTTTGCAATTGTGTTTTACAGATGCTGCTGGTGGAGATGTTTTATTATTATTTTTTTTTATGATGTGATTAGCAACTGCCTTTTGATGCCATTACTAGTCTTTTCTGCTCTACTTCCTCAATAATCTTTTATGTTCTGATTGCCATTTTCCATTTTCCATCTTCCATCTTGCTTTCCACTTTGAATTATCCCATTTATTCCTCCTGCTATCAGCTTTATTAGAGATTTTGTCCCTTCTGTGTACTAACCTTTTAATTAGAATAGCTGTGAAGCATGTTTATGTATTCAGTAGGAGACTTGGTTTGAGTCTTAATTGGCTGGTAGCAAGTGGGGATTCTCTTCTTTGGTTTAGCAAGTAGATATATATTTTATCAGGTTTTTTTTGCAGTTATGGAGCTGTCTAGTAGATGCTTAGGAGATATTTTTGCTACTAGATTTGTATGTCTGGGAATCCTCTTCTTTGGTCTTAATGATATTTTATCAGGCTTTTGGTGCGGTTATGGAGTTTTCTGGTAAATGCTTAGAAGATATTTTTGCTATTAGATTTGTATGAGAGCTGTTTATGCATAACTTGTTCCTCTTGCGTTCAGCATACTCTCTTGTAGTTTATATGATGTGGCCTTCTTCTGCTCGAACCTATTAGTTTATTATGAAGTTCTCTTGCAATTACGTTTTAAAGATGCTGTTGGTAGAGATGTTTTTTTATGATGTATAATTAGCAACTGCCTTCTGATGATATAACTAGTCTTTTCTGCTCTACTTCCTCAAGAATCTTTTCTGCTCTGATGAGTTGCTAAAGTTTTGCAGACGTGGAGTATAAGTGTTAACCTTTGTATGTCTTTAACATTTTAGTAATATGAGTGCTTGCCTTTGTAGCCTTTGTATGCATTAAGTACTGTTGTGAAAGTAGTTTGTCTTACCTTTCATGTTTAGAGTGAAGTTTTTTGTGAGTGCCAATTAAATATTTTTTAAGGTTTTGGTGAGTTCTGTTGTTATTGTCGGTGCTGCACTTACTAGTTTTGAGGTCTGACTTTCTGATATCAAGAGGTGTTGGGTCATTTGAGTACAAGGGACTGTCTTTCATGTGATTTAGCTTTGTTGCCCTGCAGTTTTTGTGGTTTTTTTTTGTTTATGTTGTTCTTGTGTCTCCCTTCAACCTTTTTCTTAATGCATGTTATTGAAGAGTTGAAGTTCTCTTGCAATTACATTTTAAGGATGCTGTTGGTGGAGATGTATTTTTATGATGTATAATTAGCCACTGCCTTATGATGACATTACTAGTATTTTCTGCTCTACTTTCTCAAGAATCTTTTATGCTCTGATTAGTTAATAAGGTTTTGCAGACATGGAGTATAAGTGCTAGCCTTTATATGTCTTTAACATTTTAGTATTATGAGTGCTGGCCTTTGTGTGTTATTATTTTTATAGTTGTATTCTATATATAAAATATGAGTTTGTTAACAGTGATGGCTAGGACTTGGAGATCTGCTACAAATTGAAGATTGAATCATGGATTGATAGATGAGGAAGAAATAGATGAAAATGCAAATGCTGAGATAAATGTGCACAAATGGATGAAGAACTCTATAGGTCTTATTCAATTTTATTCACGATGGGACTAGCATTTGGAGCTAACATTGCATGACCTCGTAATTTGGTAAATTTTCATATTTTGACTTATTTAATCAACTCTTATATTTATATTGAAGAAAGTTTCATGGATCGTAGAGTTTTTCATTGCGAATTCTTAAGTAAATGTATTGTTTGAAAATAGTGAAATCAAGCTTGTGACATCATTCATTCTGAAATTATTTGTGCAAAAATAATTCATCAATGAGCTGTCAAGGTTGAGTGTTCTTCCACAGAGTGTTGTTGTAAAAGTAGTTTGTCTTACGTTTCATGTTTAGAGTGAAGTCTTTTGTAAGTGCCATTTAAACGTTTTGTTTTTCAGGTTTTATTTGTTGAAGGTAAAATCCATGTACAATGTTCATTAAGCTTGTAAGGGGAAAAAACAATGCAATGTGTTTGTATTACCTTTTTTTGTTTTAGTCATTTGAGTTTCTGTATCATCTTCTACCCTGCTATTCAGTTTAATCAATGCTTTCAAATGAGTTAATACTTTCTTTGTGCAGCCTGCATCAACCAAGGGAAAGCCTACAGAGTTGCACAAGTGGAAGCATCGGATTGGTTCTCTGTACTGTGATGTAAAACAAAACAGGCAAGATTGACCTTTCTTTAAATCCTTAGTATTTTTGAATGCCTTTTTTCTTGACTCATATGTAAATGGATGATATGATTGAATTTGGTTCATCTGTCGAAACATCTTTCAACTTGGTATCAAAGAGCAGCTTAATTCTCATTGAGCAAAAGTTGTGACTATTCTGTGGATATCATCCATTACTGTTGATCATCTTTTTTATTTTGTTTTGAAAGTTAAAAGTGATCCTGGATTTGCTATCACCATGTTTGATCCTTACTGGAAATGCATTGGACATGGATTATCCTAGATTATTGTACTTTGGTTGATTTTTCTTTTTTCATAATGTGATGAGGGCTTCAACTTACATTTCAACTGGCTTGATTTTATCAGCTTCAAGGACTATAAGATTTGCTATTTGTGAGATGTTATGTATGTACTGAGGAAGAAGAAAGAAATTTTTTTGAAGAAATCAAAATGAGCACAGTGGAACATTGGAACTGATTGCTTCTTGTCATGGTACTGTAATTTTATGTTTTTGTGTAATTAAGACCATGTTGAGTTCATGGTGCATATCTAATTATATTATGAAACCAAGGATGTGTGTGGCTCTGTTATGCTTTCGGCATTATGTAATGCCTTTTCTTCCTTTTTTTTGAGATTAATGTCTTTTCTTCCTTGTAGCTTTGAAATGGTAGGAATGAAGTTAAATATATTTAACTGTTTGTCATTGAAATGGTAGCTTTGAATTTGGTTCCACTATCGAAACATCTTTCAACTTGGTATCAAACATCTTTAAGCCTAATCATGTTCTTTTTGTCGATTTGTCTTGCATTTGTCTTGCATTGGCCTTGATGTTCATAGATTATAACTTGGTTTTTACCTTTTGAATCAAGGTATGAAAAGTTGGAATTATAACCTATTATTGTTTTGATTTTAGGTGATTATGGTTGATGAAGATTAAGTGGAACAGTTTGGTGGATGGCTCATTTCCTCAACTTGAAGTGATATAGTTGTGCAAAGTTGTTTGTCATATTTCTTGATGGTTAGTTAGCCCATTTTTGCCTTGTATGGTATGCCTTTTGAAAGGTGTTTTGAATTTTATAATTATTAAAATTATATTGAAAATGTAAAAAAGTGTTTGGGAAATGTAAAAAAAGTTATTGGAATTGATGAAAAATTATTAGAAAATGAAAAGTGAGTGAAATGAGAATGAAAATTTGTTGCCATACAAGGTTTGTTGTTAGATCATGAACGTTTGCAGGTTGAGGAAGGAAAATACACATTTTGTTGTCAGATTAACTATCTACCGAGGATAATGACATTAACTTTTTAACTACTTAGTTGTAGAAGTTATGAATTGTTATGTGTATTTTTTGTTTGTGAAGTATTATGAAGTATTTTTTGAGAATTAGATTATTAATTGTATTACATGTTTTAATTTTAAATTTTAATGTGAAAAAAAAACAGTTGTAATATCTATTAGGACACTTTAATGTGTCTTTATTTCAAAATTAATCTATCAATTTTTGTGACACATTTTAAGTGTCTCAATAGTATTGCACTTGTTGAAACATTAAAAAGTGTCCTAATATATTTTCAATATGACTCATTTTATGTGTCCTAATAGTATTGCACCTATTGGGCCACTGTTAAGTGTCCTAATATCGAATTTTGTTTATTAGATAATAGGACTCCTACAAAAGTCTTATTAGATACCATTTTATAGGACTTTAACTTAAGTTTTATTACTCCTACTTTGACTTCCACCTATGGGACATATATGAAGAGTTCTATTGTGACATAAGTCTTATTATGTAGTTTACTGGGACACTTAAGGGAGTCCTAATAGTCAGATTTTGTTGTAGTGTATGAGAGTCACTTAAAACTGAAACAACTACGAGCTAAAACTATCTAGAAATCCTTTAAAATAATCCAATTACAAGTGAAGGAGACGTCATCTTTTAACTACGGAAAATATATTAGAAAAGAAAAGGGGGGTGTAAACCTTGCAATTATTATGCCTTCCTCTTTTTGGACTTGGGCATCACATATCCGATAAACATGCTACGAAAGCAAAGAAGTGCCAGAAGAGAACACACATGAATCAAAATGACATTTTTCTTGAAAGTTTTCCACTTATGCATAAAATGTTCTGTCTATAATTGATTACCCATTATGGATAGTAAGTAAAAATGGACATTAATGATAATAATAGCATCCCCACTGTCATACGCTAAATACATTTAGCATACATCTTATCTTTGTGTTCCTTCATATTCTCACCTTAATTTTAGCTACACATTTGTCTCGATTAATTTGTGACAAATTGATTATATAAGAACGGGGTAGTCGTGCATAATTAGTGGTAATTAGCATTTTTGCAAATGTGGTATCTACCTCTGCATCCATATTTATAGCCAAAGAAAGAAATATAGCAGAAGTGTTTGATTCGATCAAAATTAAATAGAAAAATTTATGTAAAGAGTCACTGATGTAGCAATTCTACATTAAACTCTAAGTAGTTTGCTATGGTTATCAGTCTAAAGTGGTAAAAAAAGAAAAGAAAAGATTATTTCCAAGTATAACTTCTCATATGTTTGGTGAATCACTGGTGAAGCTATTCTTAGTTCCTGAGATTACTTCAGGAAACATCACATATATACTTCACTTTTGCTACATGTACTAGCCACAACTTTTTGCATAATGGAACAAAAAAGATAGAAGCTTTGTTATTAATATGGAGCACTATAGATATGCATCTGTAAGTCATAACACTATACATAATCATTTAGCCATAAAAATGTGTTCAACAAAATTTGTTAAAAATAACTACCGAAACTTGCAGATGAATTTTAGGTAACTGTTGTCTCAAGACCCCCAGCATGCTGACAGAAAACAAAGCATTGAATTTATAATGTCAGTAATAAAACATGAAAGTAAATGTACAAACTTCATTATTGAAAAACTTATAAATACAATGAAAGTACCATAAGGTTTACCTGAGAAGAATTTGAAAAACTTATAAACTGCCCAACTGAGTCATTAGTCAGTACAAGTCACCTGTATATATCTACAAAAAAGAAAGAAAGCTTTAGATAATTGAAGTAGATATTTGTTTTAAACAAAGTGTATGAAGCAAAATTCGTATCAAGGGTACTGAGTTAAGAGTAATTATTCGCTAAGTTTGCTGATGGTATCTCACATGTGAACTCATACGCCAGAATATAGATACATGTGTATACAAAATATAAAGTTTCTCAATTAATCAATGATCGATAACATCATAATTTAACTATTAAGTTGGAACAATACGTATTCAAAAATTATTAACCTGATTATTTAGTTCATTGACCTTATTACTGCATGTGAAATCCTCAGCTCCAATATCCTGAATTGCAAGACACCATAAATGAAATTTCACATAGCCATATTTTTGCTAAACGTAAATTTATAATCTTTAAAAAATTCTTTAAAAGAGAAGATGGAAAACATACTTTTTTTTCTTGTTTTTAAAGTTCATCATTTGATATCACTTCCTTTTTCTTGCCTCGGGAAGAAACCTAAAAATAATCAAAGCTTGTGTTAAAATCCAACATGAGATGACAAAAATAAAATTACAACAATCAAACCTTTTTTCGGGTCTATGTCTGTGTTTTCTTCACAATTTCTTCTAATTTAGATTGTTTCCTCTTTATTGGTGGACGACCTCGAGACCGCACTTTCAATGGACAGTGTATCAACTTTGCATTAGATCTTGATATTTCATTTAACTTTTTACCCTTTGGAATACAACATTTTTCTGCCCTCGAAATATCATAGATTGGAAATAAGTTTTTCCTTTGTTTCTATCAAGATTTCCATCAAAGTAGGACATAATTCATCATTTTTCGATCCAAGTTGTTGTACTTCTTGAATCATTGGTGTGAGCATATTGTACTGACGTCTTTCTCCATCACAGCCATATTCATCATAAATGTTAGTAATACTTTAATACCCACGTTTAATTTCTTTACGCCATCATCCAGCACATAATCCATTGGAACCTCAGTCACTTATTCTTGATGAGAATAGAAATCACATGTCTAGAAAGAATTCCTCGAAACTCAAATAGTCAACACAAACACTTCAATTGACAATCTATCTCAGAATAGCATACCCTGAAGGAAACTTCTCTTAGAGGTGCTCCATCTTGTCCCGACATAGTTTCTACCACTTCAAATATCAAAGGTGTCCCTACTTTATTCACAAATAAGGTGTTGCAAAGCATCATTCCTCTCAATTCATTTTGGAACAACTTAAATATATTGTTAGTGTAGAACTTTTGAAATTTCCTTTCAACAAGATAACCAGTTATAATTGGAATGATAGAATTAAAAGAAGCAAATTCCAAGTCTTTTTCTTTTTCAATTTTTTTTTCTTCAAAGCATTATCATACTGCTCCACAAATTGCTTCAATGATGTTTTCGAATGAACATACTCATAAAAAAGAAAAAGCATTCATACTTTCACTCCTTTGAGATGCAGACATCTCTGCCCAAAAAATATCTTTGACATACACAGGTATCCATTTTCTACGTGTTTCATACAAAGATTTCAACCAATCATTATTCTCTAGTTTATATTCTTCAATCATTTTCTGACACCTCTCATCACATTCATAAATTGTAAGTGAGTTATAAACAATATTCTTTAGATGTTTCTTTATCATCTTATACTGAGCATAACCACCTAGTTTTGCAGGAATCTTATTCATGATATGCCATAGACATAGACGATGATGAGAATTCGGAAATACCTCTGTAATAGCAATGTGCATGGCTCGACGTTGATCAGTGATTATGGCCTTGGGAGCACGTCCTTGCATACATGTTAACCAAGATTTGAACAACCATATAAATGTCTCTGAATCCTCATTTGATAGCAATCCACAGCCAAGCAAGATAGACTAGCCATGATGGTTCACTTCAATAAATGGTGCAAATGGCATGTCATAACTATTAGTTAATAAGTCGTATCAAATGTAATGACATCAGAAAAGTAATCATAAGAAGCCCTACACCTTGCATCTGCCCAAAACACATTTCTTATTCGAGATTTTCCATCTAAATCAAGCACATAAAAAAAGTTAAGTTCCGACTTTGCATACGAGAAAAATATTGACTCAAGGCTTCAACATCTCCAATCCCTAGTCTCAACCTTCTAGATTCTACCACATCATTTCTACACTTCCTCTCATCAAATGGAAAATTCTCATAACCACCAGCTTGCACAACAAGTGATTGGAAACTTTTACTCAAAGTTATTCTAGCTTGATCATTTAACTCTAATTTTCTGTTTATAAAAGAATCCAATACTTTATTACACCTAAAATGGTGTGACTTTCCTGGGCTCAAGGTATGATTGTGTTCAATATTAACACGAGTTATCTCAAAATGGTCAACAGCTCGAATAGCAACATTAATCTTAGCTTTGCAATTTGTTTTGGTAGAAGGTCTAGGATATAAACAATTTTCTGAAGGTTTTGTGGTTCCACTTTTGGCACATCCAAAATAAATATATTTCTGCTTTCTATCATCATCCTTTGTTCCACCCAATTTAGTGATACCGAAACCAGCTTTTTGTGCATAAGAATTATAAAAATTACGAACTTCTTCAGATGAAAAAACCATTCCAATTTCAAGTATCTTAACTTCACCTACAGTAACAGACTCTTTATGCACAATTGCACATACTCATTGTTATTTTCTGTATCATTTGAATTAGCATTGTTATGCTCCATAAGAGTATTGACCTGCATATAAATAAAAGAATCATTGGTTATTATCTAGCGCACTTACTAAATTCTTTTTAGTACAATTAAACAAAGTAATGAAATTACATAAATTTATAATACTGGTCTGAATTTGGTATGTGAAACTACAAAAGCTGCATCAGTTCCTTTTTTCATTTTTTTGAGACCAACATATAATTATACATAACTCTTCTCTACTTATTTTAAATTCAAATGTCATTAATTTTTTCACTTTCAGATGTATGTGCAAAGTTTGCTAAGGTTTCTCTACAGTAGTTAGGCATAAATTTTGTATTTTTGTT
Source organism: Leptodermis oblonga (assembly GCA_016801395.1). NCBI lineage: Eukaryota > Viridiplantae > Streptophyta > Magnoliopsida > Gentianales > Rubiaceae > Leptodermis > Leptodermis oblonga. The sequence goes on along the minus strand of CM028751.1, from coordinate 15,415,520 downwards.
GAGTAAATGTTGTAAGTTTGGGTTGTTTCCATGGGCATGTAATGCCAGAATTTGAACTTTCTCTTTTTGTGATTTTCAGTGAACACATAAAAAATTAATTGAAAGATACAATAGATATGAAAGATCCTGAGTGTATGTTTGTCATATGCTATAGATTTTATCATTTATAATGATGATTTGTGCATTCAAATGCTGGAGGGCTTTTTCACTGCCAAGATGCAGCTGATAATAGAGCTTGGTGAATTTTTAAAGTATTTTTGAGATTATTTAAATTCTTTATATGGTCTGTATGTTTGCCCTGCCTTAAAATTAAAATTTTCATCTAGTTGTTCTCAGCATGGAGCAAAAGGGATTTTCAATACCTTTATCAGGCCCTATGAAAGTATGGTTGTAATGGTATTAAGGGTATTGCTTCTGAAATGGGAGGGAAAACATAGGAGGAAGTTGAAAGATATGTAAATGTTTTTAACACAGATACAAAGAGTCGAATGGTAAGTCGTAAAATGATTAAATTTTTCTGATATGGATCAATAGCTAGAAACTTCTCATAAGTTTGCTTTTATTCGGAATGAACTGTGCTTTTTGAAAATTGCAGTATTAACTGTAAATGTAGTATGCTTTTCAAATATTGGGTAACATTGGCTTCTTGTTGGTTGATGTTATAAGGCATACAAATATTTTGACTCTTGATTACTAATCTTTCTTTCCTACCAACATCAAGGTCCTGAAGCATGTGGATTGGCCAGAGTAGTTTCCTTTCATAGAAGAGGACTTCCAGCACTATGATGTGTAAATCTCTCACTAGAATAATTATCTCTTAATCTAAACTCAAGATTTTAGATTACAAGTGGTTTGTTGTTTTGCCATATCGATATTTTTGCGTGCACATCAAATTTTTGGAGTTGTTGAATGCTTGAACCTCTATGAACTTATAGTATGGGGAGTTAATACTGTATATATCAGTTGGAAGTCTATGGATTAAGGAGCTAAATAGATGAACTGATTCTTCCAAGAATTATAGGCATACTTTTTTTTTTATTCTTATTTTAAATGAAAGATTTGGATGCAGATTCGTTGCTTTCAAATGATTTAATCATGGAGCTGGAAGATGAGCCAAGGCAAAGGACAAGAAGAAGGAAGTGTAAAGTTAGAAGGGATTAGAATTAGGATTCGCAGTTTATCACTTCTAAATCTCTAATCTCATTATGAGCTATGTGGATTGCAGATCTTTTACTATGCATCATCTCTACCAAAACATCTTACTATTCTAGTCAACAACTGTGACTAAAGTTATAGATATAAAAGCGTGGCATCTGAATTACAGGCGCATTTAAACTAGTTACATTGAAGAAAACACACACTTATATATTATAAAAATAATACTGATTACTTTGGTTAACTACATATATACATATTGTTGATTATTAACTGCACTTATTATTGTCCAAGCTAACACAAAGGTCCAACAAACCCAAAGGCAAACAAAAAACTCTTGTCAGTAATTAACAGATTACACTATAACTGAGATAATCTGTGGAAAAAATAAAGCTTCTCCTAGTGTTCTTAGGCTAACACTAAAAGATCAGACCAAGTGAATTTCATCATAATAAGACTGAAGTTATGAACTGAGTGAACACATAACAAGTTTGGCATACAACCGTTCATCACTTTGCATTGTAGGATATAAGAAATTTGCACACCCATGTCTGTCAAGAACATTACATTTCTCAGAAACATATGATCAAACAGTTAGTGTTCATTCATAAATGCTATGTGTAAAAATAAACAAGAAGACACAAAAAAAAACCAGAAAAAAAAACAGAGAAAGAACAAATGCAATCCAACAACAGAATCATAAAATTTAATTGGAGGAAGATGAAGAGCAGCCAAAAATTTCACTGAAATTCAGAGGTACACATGATGTTTGTCCATCCAAACATACAATACAAGCAACACACTGGTTGAAAAAAAAAGAAGAAAACATAACAGAATTTGACGGATGTTCATTACGGGAGGCAAAACAAAAATCGAAGAAGGGAAAAGCATTCGTACCAATGAAGAAGAGAGTTCAAATTTGTTGCAAACAGGAAAAGCAACTGAAGAAGGATGAGGACCTGATGATGGCGGAAGCCACTGGCATGGAGGGTTTTTTTTTTTAAGCGCGAAGATGAGGGGAGACATGGGTTCTAGTCGCATGTGAATTTGGAGTACACGACGTTGGAGTCCAACGTGGACATTACATGTAAGTTGAGAGGAGAATTTGAGGAATTTTGTTGAGAAGCCTATCATTACTCATGTAATTTAATGTCCATATCAACAATGAGGCAGGGTGACCATATTTACTTGGTCTTGACTACGACTCTGTTCTCTTAATTACTTGGATAAAAAAAATTTTAATTAGGGAAGAAATTTATTTTGGAGAAATTTTTTTTTGGGAATTTGTGTAGGAAAGAGAAGGAAAAATGTAATGATTATGTTTTTTTAAAAAAAAATTTATTTGAGTGAGAATTTAGAGGGAATTTTAAAATTTGAATTGTGAATTTAGTAAAAATGATGTTTTTTTTTATGTAATATTTTTGAGAAAAAAATAATACTTTACCTGAAATGGAATGGAAAAGAACAGAAGCATTATTTTTGCTTCTCTGATCACCAAAGTTGGTTGCATATATATTTACTACCCTCCAAACCTTTTCATTTCCTAGCCAACCAGATTTGCCAAAGGATGTAGCAAGGCATGTTTATTTTCGATCTCCCCGAATGGCGCCTCTTCTATCCATCTCTGAAACCAGCTGCGAAAAGATATATCAAACTTTTGCATCAATGCACAGCTAATCAACAAGTGTTGCACTGATTCTTGGGCACGTTGAGATTTCACTGGCTTTTCTTCTGTACAGAGCTTTTTTAGTTGGAATAGCATTATGTACAACTCTCCAAAGAAATAGCTCGATGCGGGCAAGCAAATAAAATGGCACATCCTTATAGGTGGCAAAAAAAACATTAACTCAAAAACCGCTCAAATCCATTGAGTTTTAAACTAATAAAATCCATCTAAAAAAATAATGGGCTGGGCGGGTTTGAGCTAAATATGTAATGGGTGAGTTTAGGGTAGCCCATTGGATACCCTAAAACCATCCCATCATGGGTACCAAAAATACCCATCTAAAACTATTCTTAAAAGTATAAACAAAAACCCAACTACTCACATATTTTAGTGGACCCATTTTTATTTTTTTTTCTTTAAACTTATTTTTTCGTGTCCTATAATTAATTTGCGTTTTTTTCCCATTTATTCTTTTATAATATTTTCAAATTACCCACTTATAAATACTAATTCAAAAATCGTTCGGGTTCCAAATCGAGTTCAAGCTCGGATTTCGGGCCGAGTTTGAGCCGGGCCGGTTCAGTTCGGGCCTAGTTCTGGGCTGGTTTCGGGCCTCAGGTCGGGGTCGGGGCATGCACGGGGCTTATATAAATATAAAAAAATTAAAAATTGTGTTTGGACAAAAAAACTACATACGATTAAATATAAAAGTATATAATATATAATATTTTAAATTTTAGAATAGATTCAAAGAATTAAAATCGCTTAAAAAAAAAGGAATTAAAATGAAATTAAAAATTTTTGAATTTTTTTTTATTAATAAACCATTAAATAAGCCTTACATTTTTGCATAATGGGTATTATAGGTACCCATAACTACTCATTACCCATTTAAATTAAAATCATTAATTGAATGGGTAATGGGTACCCATTACCCATTAACTTAATACACATTTAATACCCGCCCAAGCCGCCCGTACCCATTAACTTAATACACATTTAATACCCGCCCAACCCACCCGTTTGACACCCCTACCCTTAATGATAAGAAACTCATAATTCTTTTTGTATTCAGATGGTTCTGAATTCCTGGGATCCACTCCTCCAAATTTATGCTTGTGCTTTTCGGTTCAATTCTAGGAAAATCATCATTTTTTCATCCAAAATTTTACATAAAAAAAAAAAAATCATTTTTTATCAAATTCAAAATTTAAAATTTAAAATTCCCTCTAAATCTCCATTCACATGAATTCAAAAAATAACATAATCATTACACTTTTTCTTATATTTTCTACGTACACAAATTCTTAAAAGAAATTACCTCCAACAAAATATTCCTTCATCAAAACAAAAATTTTCTATTTGGGTCTCCAGTTTACGTGTTCCTAAGCCACCTTGAAATTTAGACGTACAATCACTCTTTTTCCTCCGGTGAATGTGGCCGCCTTCCTTATCTCCAAACCATATAAATCTCACAACACTTTTATCTATTTCATTGAGAAATTTTGATTCAGGCCTAAATACTTACCACTCATGAAGCAGTTCCTAATTCTCAGCATGGGCATATCATCATTAATATATATGAATTCTCGCAATTACATGTTCGAGACTAGTTTCTTATTCATTTTCATTGTACCTAATTTAAAATTTGTTTTCAAATGTTTTGCATTAGTATTTTAATATAATTTTGTAGTATTCTTCTTTTAGTTTTTGAATATTTTTATTAAGAAATATAATTATTAAAAAATATGTAACCGTTTCTTATGACATTAAAATATTTTAATATTTTAAATTGGTATAGGACTTTTATTATTTATTACGTTATGAGAAATTTGAAATTACTCTTTTTTATAAAATTTAAAATTTAAAGGTATAATAAAATTAAGACTAAAATCTGAATTTTATTAAGTTATATATTTTATTTTTAACATTGAATTTACTTATACTTTTAGGGCCTGTTCTTCACATGAGACTCAGACCCGGGTTTAGTGTGTTTTTGGGTCTGAGTCCAAAAAAAAGTCCAATTTGGACTCAGACCCGTGTTTCGCTTGGCCCAACTCAATCCTGGTTCTTAGTCCAGGGTTTGAGATCAGAACTCCCCTCCCACTTTCGCATTCCTCATCCTTACGATTTCTTTCCTCCCCCAAAAAACCGCACCCATGCCGTGTCTGATTTCTTTTGTTTCCTCTCCGATCCAGCCAATATTTTCGCCGACCGTGAACCGGCGCAACTGCTATGACGGCCGCTGAACTCGATCCGTTTTCAGCTCCGGTTCTTCATCCGCTGCATCTCCTCCCCATTTGTTCGTGTTTCATCCGACTTTTTGCCTAGACTTGGGGAAAGGAAAAAAAAATCGGGTTGGGGAAAGGAAAAAAAATCTGGTTGGGGAAGAAGATGAATGATGTCGCAGACACGGTTCATCAAATTTTTTACCCATAGGCCCCTGTTATTTTCTTTTTCTTAAATTACGGCCCCAACTTATTTTTTAAAAAAATTTAAATAGGAAAAATTAAATAATAAATTATCTTAAACTAAAAATATTATGTGAACTGAAATATATCATTAACATTAACTACAATTACTATTTTAGAAATATTATTATACTGTAAAATTTATTTTTGGTTGAATATGTAAAAAATGAAAGATTGAGGTTTTATTTGCTAATAAAAGTAAAAATTTTGCAAAAATGTATTGGAAAAAAAATTGGGTTGAGACCCGTGTTCTTTAGCTTGGGCTAAGAACTGGGTTACAACCCAATTCTCAGAACCTTGTTTCTTAAAAATAGGCTGAGAACGGGTTCTGAGACCTGTTCTCAGAACTCCCTAAAGAACAAGCCCTTAATATAGTTATAAAAAAATAAGATGGTAACATATTTTATATTTTTGTATAGTTATAGAATTAATTTTTTAAGTCTACCATTTAAATTTCTTTCTCAGTCTTTTTTTTTTTTTAGGTAACAACCGATTAAGTGACTAGGGGGATGGAGACCCTTTATTAAAATGAAAAAGGCAAAATGCCAAAATATTCTAATGGGACGTAATGAGCCTTACCTTAGAGATACAAGATGCAAAAAATGCAAATGCACCATATACCCAAAAAGCTACAAAAGTCCTAAAAAAACCCCAGATAGGAGATTAACACCGCAAATAGGAGAATCCCCTAGCATCTAAAGCAACTAGACCCTTAATCTTTCTAGGGAGTGTGGAATGGACATAGAATTCTGCGAGGCCAGTAGAACTAGCACTTTGGGCAAGGGCATCTGCCACCACTTTGTCCTCACGGTAAAGATGTGAGATGCTCCCATAACAATGCCGCAAGTCTGATATCCGGGCCAAAATGGCATCTAACTTCCAAGGTCCAGAATCCCCCTACACTGCCAACAACAAAATAATGGAATCAGTTTCCACATCCAGATGCTGCACACCCAACGCAGCACAAATACTCAGACCAAGTAACAGAGCAGTTGCTTCCGCCTGAAAGCTCGTAAGCACCCCGAGGGTGGCCCCAATCGCAAATACCACATTTCCTTCAAAATCCCTCAATATGCCACTAATAGAGCTGTCGTGTACCTCTGCAAACACGGTAATTATACTGATTTTAACCTGTAATCAAAGGATTAAATAAATCTAATACAATGGTAGTCAGGATCGATCCATAGGGACGAATATTCTTAATTTCTTTTTATCTATTAATGCTTTAGTAATTATTTTGACGAGTCGTCACCTTTGTGTCCCTTAAGAGACCTTTAGTTTCTCACGAACACTTAAGAGAAACAGAAATAACAATCAAACTTATATCAATTATAGAAAAAGTATTCTAGTATTATGTAATTCACCTTCATCACATGCATGTAATCATGAACACTTAAGTTGTCTAATTATCATATACCGGTTAGTTATAGATTACCGCGAGCACCCTCTAGTCATAACCCAATTTCTCCTTAACTTTTCGGTAATCTTCGTGAGTCCCAGCTAGTCAAGATTACTTCTCTAACCAACTAATTAATTAAGCCGCGAGTACCCGCTAGTCACCTAATTAATTATTTAGCAGCATTAAGATCTAGAGAAACCTAACACTAACAACTCCTATCGTCGTAATGCAAGGAATTAATACTCAATTAATAGTCCCTCATGGTCGAAGGTTGTGCCACTCGAAGGCTCTACCAGATTAAACTAAGGTGATTAGTCTTAATAGAATCCTAGTAATTAGACTTATGAATACTGATGAATTTAAGAACATAGTTAATTAGACTTAGATTAATTCAGGTTTCATACATGCATGGATTACGGTTTCAATACATAACACTAGAACAATATATTTTGCTACTCATAACTTGATAATCAAAGCAATATCTTAGAATAGAAGTCATGAGGAAAATACGAAATACTTTACTAGAATAAAGTGCAATCGCAATTCTGGAGCAATCACCTGTTTGGCCAACTGGTAGGCTATGCAGTAGGGAACTTTGAACTGATGAACAAAACACCAAAAAGATTAAGTCTCTTCAAAAGCCAAATTAATTCACTACTAAGCTACGAAAATCAGAGGGAAAACCGAAGCCATAAAACTAAACTAAAAAGAACGTGTAAAAGCTTGCCCTTAAATCCTATCAAGTTCCATATATATATATATATATATATATATATATTTATAGGACTTTGTAAAACTAGTAATTGGAATAAAAACTATATCCTAATCTAATAAGGAGATTAATCAATCAGCACTTCAGATTTGGAAGGAGATCTCTTTGCATTTGAATTTTCGATTTTCTTCTTTCCTTCTTGGATTCTCCTTCCTTTTCCGCTTCCTTGCTTCACACAAAATTAATTATTTCCGTTTCCTCCTTGCTCTCGGGTTCCTTGACCCGCAAGACAGCTTCTTGGTTCCTTGCTCCGCGGCCCGATCCGCTTGGATGCCTTTGTGCTTCTAAAATTCATCTTTTTGTACTTCTCTTCTGCAATTGGGCTGTTCTCCTAAATCTGCACAATTAATATAAACCTTGGGCAAAAAGCCAGTGAGAACTGCCAATTAATCTCTAAATTATCAGGTACAATATCGGCGGATAAGCCACCCGCCCCGAAGGACCTGGGTTGCCTCTGGAAGAACCATCTACATTTAATTTACAATAGCCCAGGGAAGCAGCTCTGAGCTGACGGTCCTCTGCTCCTTCCTCTTCTGGATTGCCCATCACGGTATTAGGCTTACCTCTAGGAAAATCGCCGATGACCGATACGCCAGGGGTCTTAAAGCCAGTCAATCCTGGATTGACTTTAGGACCCTTCCCAAAATCTGATCCAAGCTGATGTCTTTCTAGCTTCCATCCCTGTCTCCTACCATGCAAATTTTTTTTATTTCTATGAATAATTTTTGCTGAAAGAAGACATGTAACATTTGTGCATAAGCATTTATTTGACTCAATTAAAAGTTTTGCCATAAATTAAATGTTTTTTTTTGGTTGGCCTTCGACATTATAATTTGCATTGTTGCGGAGGCAATCGTGAGGAAACTTGTTAGCAGGATCGCAAGTTAGTTCTAAAATGTTTGTTAAGCAGTCTTACACAAATTTCATACAAGGGATTCATTGGCTACAAAAAGGAGATGACAATGATAAGGTACATCCTAAAGCATGGCATGGTGTTGAAACGGGTGAATATAAAACACTCTGTTTATCGCTACGACCTAAACTGGGGTTTCAAATGCTTCAGAAGATACTGATGTTACCTAGACGTTCTCGTACCTGTGAAATCAAATTTGATTGAGACTGATAACCGGTATTCCTAGGAAGTTGTTATTTGAAATATGTTAGATATGGTTTTGTCCTGGATTGGATTTTGACTTTTATTTTTTGTGACTTTCTAAACTTCTCTTTTCAGCTCTTTTGTGCTAATTAGTTGTGTTAGCAGTACTGGTTACTGTTTGATTTTGATGAGTTTAATTGGAAAAAAATGGTTTTTTTTCCAATGTCAAAGCAAAATATTTCTTATTTATAATGAACTATCTTAATTACCATATTACTTATGTAATATAAGAGAATAAATATAAGCTAAAAATAAATATTTTTTAATATTAAGCCCACTTTAATCAATGCCTAGCTCACATTAGCGTCAACAAAATTTGCATTTTTATTTTTTAGATACTTGCAATATTCGTGCCGGAGCATTCATTTCTAAAAATTAAACTTGCAGTTTCATTTTTTACTATTTCTTAATATGATTTATTCTTTCCTAATTCATCTCGATCATCAAAACCAGTTCTTACTTCTTACTCAACATCTTGTTTTTCAAACTCAAAAAAGGTGACCTTGATGAAGAGAAGGAAGTGCCGATGGCGATGACCAGATGAAATCAACGGTCAACACAAAGTAACATCTCGAAACTCCTATTCCTCTGGAGTGGCAGAGATGCCTCAATCTCAAAGTAATTAATTACCCATTCCAGCCATCATTCATTAGAAATTTCATTTAATTCATCCAATTATGGAAGGAACAAGGGGGGGGGGGGGGGGGGGGGGGGGACCTGCTGATCTAAACTGGCAAAAGTTGATCGGCGATTTGACGATGACAAGGTCGTCGGTGTCGCCATTTGTTCAATTGACTGGATTTTTGAAATATGACTTATTCTTTTCTACCATGCACATTTTTTTAATACCCAAAATAAATGATTTCTATTTAAAATTTTCACCAAAAAGGAGAAGTGCAGTATTTGTGCCTAAACCCTTTATTATACTCAATTATAAAGGCCTGTTATAATTTTATAGGTTTTTCTTGTCAGATGGGAAGAGTTCTTTTTTCTAACACATACATTGAGTGATTTCCCACTTCCTCAAGTCCAAATAATTGTGAAACCCCTTATTGATCTACGATCACATCAAGTTGTATATACATGCAATATTCGTGCTGAAGCATTCATTTTGAAAAACTAAACTTGCATTTTCATCTTATACTATTTCTTAAATATGATTTCTTCTTTCCTAATTCATTTGGATAATAAAAACTAGTTCTTACTTCTTACTCAACCTCTTGTTTTTCAAACTAAATTCCTTTCAAACAATGGACTTGTGATATGGATTGAACTATCAATACAAACCAAATTTCCTTTTACCAATTCACAAGTAAAATAATTTTAGGGAAAGATATAATAGGTTAACAATAGGAATCAAATAGTGTGGGGGAATGTGTCTAATGATTTCAACACGCTTTTCGCCTCCTTTCCTTCGGAGAGGCAATACTTTGCAGCAGGAGTTCCTGGCTCGTTATACATTTCTCAGCTGTTCCCATCATCTTCCATCCAATTATCTTATTCCTCTTATTCGCTTCAATGGCTCTCTAAGGTGTCGGAAAACTTCCTAGATGAATGCTCTCCGGCTTGGAATAAAGGTCGAATTCATTACACTGGTGCTGCTGATGAAGTAGTCAAAGGGTATGCGGCTCAATTTGCGGAGGACATGGGAAATTTTTGAAGGCTAGAGCTAAAGAGATCACGCCTGGAGGCATGATAGGCTTAATTATTCTAGGTACACCTGATGAAGTGGATCATTCAGAGCTCCCAGCTGGAATTCTCTTCAACTCACTTGGATCTAGTCTTGTGGATATGGCAAAAGAGGTGAGTTTGAACATTAATAGTTCATTTGTACAACAGTCATAGTGCGTTTTTCAATTTTCTTTTTCAAGAAGGTTTAAACCGGTGGATCAGACCTCCAACTGGTGACATAGATAGTCCGATTTTACTCAAAAATTGTTTTTTGGTCAAACCTGATCAAAATTGAGGTTGGGTGGGGAATGGGGTTGAATATTTAATTTTATAATATATTTATGGTTAAATGTAGTACTTTTATGTTTTACTAAGTAATATGTTTATAAATAAAATTATTTATGAAGTTATTCAAATTTTTTCATCCATCGATCGAGTTGACCCTAGGATGGTTATTTGACCCTTTCTCTCAGTTGGTTCGCTACTTGGTCTGATTTCTGCCCAGTTTGTTTTTACAATATGTACCTCGCATCTAGTTATTATTTCAAATTTTGGGGAAATCTATGATCTTGTTTTGCCTTGGCTCACAACTAATTGTTTCGATCACTTGGTCATTTTTAAGGGAATCCTGAATGAAGCTCAAGTTGATTCTTTCAACTTGCCAGTTTATTCTGCTTCTCCAAAGGAGATGCGTTTGCTCGTGAACAAAAATAGCTGTTTCGGCAGCAAGATAATGGAAATGACAGACCCCTAGGTCCAAGATTGATGATGCGTTAAATGTAGAGCGCTTGATAATGCACATCCGGGGGCTGGAATGGAAGGAGTTTTTACCAAACATTTTGGGACTGTGTGGGACCCAAAATAAATCAAACCCATAAGAAATTCCGATCGCCGAACGAAACGACACACAAGTTGGAACGTTGAATGACCGAAGGAATTAAATTGATCAAAACAATCTAATTGCACAGAAACTAAGATGTCAAAACTCACACACACAAATTAGGCCAACTTAATTGAGTTGATAAACCAAACTTGCACATGAATCAAAACAAAACAAAGATTTGTCGCCGAAAAGAACGGCCGCAAAGCTTTTATTTAATCTTTGTATTTTCCTATATGATTACAATGGCAACCCAAGACATGTATTTACAGGCTAAACTATCTCCGAATCCTCCACTATCCAGATTGCAATTATTTCCTAAAACAATTAGGTTTCCTAAAATAAAGACGAAACCAAACAAGAAACAAACGAATAAAAAACATAAACCGAATAGGAAATAGAAACTAATAGGAAACTTAGTTTAATTATTCTACATAGTCTCCCTTAAACTAAGTTCGCACCGTTAGCCATATCGAACATCTTCTTCAACTTTGCAAAGGTCTCGAATTTCAATGCCTTGGTGAAAATGTCCACCACTTGATCATCAGTCTTGCAGTAATCAACAATGATCTCCTTCTCATTAACCAAATCATGAATGAAGTGGTACTTGATATCAATATGCTTACTGCGACCATGAAAGACTGGATGCTTCGTCAGCTCCATTGTCGACTTGCTATCACACAACACCGTAGTCGGACATCTTCTTTATGCTGAAGGAAACTAAGCATTGATCCTTCTCAACCAAATCGTTTGAGTAGCACAATTAGCAGCTGCAATATACTCAGCCTCAGCAATAGACAATGCTATCACTGGTTGTTTCTTTGAACTCCAAAAAAACACACCAGAACCAATAAAGAAAGCATATCCAGAAGTGCTTTTCTTTTCAACTATATCACCTGCCCAATCACTGTCAGTATACCCAAGAATCTTTATTGGTTCACCTCTTGTGGATATATAATACCATCTCCTTGAGTACCCTTAATGTACCTCAAGATTCTCTTTGCAGCCTGCAAATGCGACTGACATGAATTCTTCATGAATCTGCTTATCAATCCAATACTGAAATTTATATCCAACCTTATAGAAGTCAAGTATCTCAAACTACCAACCATATTCTTAAAGTATGTTGGATCCACAGAATTTTTGGTGCCTTCCTTCGTCAATCTCAACCTTTCTTGAGCTGGAGTCATGATCGGATTAGCACCATCCATCTTGAACTTCTTCAAAATATCACCAGCATATTTTCTTTGAGAAATAAAGATTCCACAATCAGTCTGAGAAACTTCAATCCCAAGAAAATATAACATAACCCCCAAATCATTTATCTCAAACTATCTAATCATGGCTTCCCTGAAGTCTGACATCATCTTTTCATTGTTTCCAGTGAATATCAAATCATTCACATACAAATAAACAATGACAATATCCCCAGTTGATGAAGACTTCACATATAAAGTATGTTTATATGGACACTTTTAAAAATCACTTTTGATAAAGAATGTGTCAATATGAGTATACCAAGCTCTTGGAGCTTGCTTCAATCCAAACAAGGTTCTCTTCAAATGATAGACCTTCTTCTCTTGACCTCTTTTCACAAAGCCATAAGGTTGATTAACATACACATTCTCATCAAGAACTCCATTCAGAAAAGCAGAGTTCACATCCATCTGAAAAATCTTCCAATCATTCTAGGCAGCAAGAGAAATTATCATTCTAACAGTATCAAGTCTAGCAACATGACCAAACACTTCAAAGTAGTCAATTCCAGGCTTCTGCTTGTACCATTTTACAACAAGTCTTGCCTTTTATCTATCAACTTCTCCACTAGCTTGTACTTTGTCTTGTATACCCACTTCACACCAATGGGCTTCTTTCCACTCGAAAGGTTTGTAAGCTCCCAAGTATTATTCTTTTCAATGGAATTAATTTCTTCATCCATTGCTTTCACCCAACGATCATCTGCAACAACATCTGCAAAATTAACAAGATCATAGTTTGCAAACAAAGCAAAATTCACAACATCCTCATCAGTCAAATTATCAACTTCATCCCCAACTACATAATCATTTAAACGAGCTGGCAGTTTTGACTCTCTCCGCAGACGCCCACTTGAGGTGGAAGTTGTAGAAGTGGAAAAATCACAAACTGATTCTTGAACTGGTTAACTCGGTTCTTCATTTGCATTATCTTCACTAATATAAACTGCTGATAATCATTTTACAATTTATGGTGTCTTTTTTTTCCAATCCCAAATTTCTTGTTCATCAAAAGTAAAATCTCTTTTGATAATTACCTTTCCAGTATCAGGATTGAACAGTTTATGTGACACCCCATATTCACCATCCCACATACAAGGGACTGATTTCACCGGATGCCTGCCTGATTCGCACCAAGATTCAGTATCTTTCAGAACAAACTAACCATTCTTTATTTCAATAATGCTAATATTATTACACCACCCTATTTTACAAAATTCTCAAAAATACAGACCGACTAAAACATTCTCGCTCTTCAACTGTAATCAGTTATCACGGGGTTCAGGTCTTCCTAATCCCAGTAGCAGGAAAATGGAATGAGCCCATGCCCAGTGAGAGTTCACGATTTTCGCAAACATTTACCGAGTTGCATACATTACCCATGCATATAATTCAGGCAAATCCTAACATATAGCAATCATGACTCAAGCAGTAATCATAGACATATTATGAGGATGAAAGGTAGCCGTCAAAGTTCTATATGAACAATGAACGAACCAACAGTTCACCTCGGCATTCATACATATATTCCGCATTCATGTAGTTCAGGCATTCATTGATAAAGATTCCCGACACAAGTTCCTAACACAAATTTATGGCAAAGGTTCCTGACAACAGATTCATACATGAACAATCACAAGTTCGAGTAAACAAACCAAGCACATAGATTCCTAGCAATAGATTCATAATAGCATATTCATGACACATAGATTCATAATAGCAAATTCATGACATATAGATTCCTAGCAACATATTCATGATAACAGATTGATTCCTGACAACGATTCGTAATAACAGATTGATTCCTGACAATAGATCCATTTTGCCAATTATGCTCTTTTATTCATTTGTTCAGTTTGGGTCCCATTCATAAAATAATAATCTCAAAAGGTACATAGATTTCACATAATCAAGATTCACACATCTACAATCACAAGTTACAACACACACACAAATCACATCGGGAATATTCACAAATACATATGCATCCAAGCATATATATAAACACGAATGAACTTTACAAATCAAAACATTTCACACATTATTTTAAAAGCTTTGTAAAATATGTCATCACAATTCAATTCATTGCAGATTCATTTATTAAATGCATTAAAACGGTTTTCATTTTCAGTGAGAAACTCACCTCAGTCTGAAGATATACGCTCACGTTCTAGCTATCTATCAGATCTGCATATATTTTAGGTTCCGGCAATTCAGTAAATATTTCTAACTAAAAGATTTCTAATATTCTTTAGCTTTGGACGCATTTCGAGAATTAACTAAATAAGGGCGAAAAGGTAATTTATCTATTTTCCGTAAAAAGGACGTATAGCATAATAATTACTTAGAAAAAAAAAATATATTTATCTTGAAAATAACTAAGAAAGCATAATAGTTATATAAGTCTTAAGCCGCAAAACTTAATTTACTTATTTTCTTATTTAAAATGAATTTATAACATTTAAACATTATTTCTAATTTATTTAGCAAATAGTCCAAATTTAGACAAAACTTATAAAAATTAATACTTTAGAAAATAAGGGTGTAAAATCCTTAAAATACTTGTTAAAATAATTTTAACAAGGATTTATAAAGAAATAACTAAAAAGAATTAAAATTATGAAAAATCAAATTTTCACTTTCCGGATCGGTTTTACCCGATTTCGAATCTGTTAAAACCGATCCAGTAGTCGCAGAAAACCTCTCGGATTGGTTTTACCCGATTTCAAATCGGCTAAAACCCGTCCGGTATTTACAAAAAGGTCCCTAATTAATTTTTCTGGTTTAAAATCGGCAAAATCGTTTTGCAATCGGTTTTACCCATTTCGCAAACGGTTGTAACCGGTTTTCTTGAGCTTGAATCGGTTTTACCCAATTGTAAATTGGTTAAAACCAATTCATGCCCAGAAAATGAGTTTTCGATTTTTTCTTCGGTTTTTCCAAAAAAAAAAGTGCACCAAGCTTCATTTTTGTTTGATTCTTTTTTCCAAAAATAATTTCTACAATACTCCTATAACATTTCTAACATTTCAAAACATTTTTCTAATGTTCAAAAATTCAAGAATTAATCAAATCTTAAGAAAACTATAAAAACTCAAAAATTCAAGATTTTTACATTATGATTCCAATTTCTAACATAAAATCACTTACCCTTTGATTCTTCAAGCTTCCTACGTTACTTCCTTCGGATTGGAACTCAAGCTTTGCGTCAAATCATTGCTTCTTCATTTTTCTTCCTATTTTCTTATTTTCTACACTTTGAGATTTCTCTCGACTTTGAGGTTTGATTTTTCGGAAATGGAATGTTTAGAATAGTTTTCTAGGGTATTTATAGGCCTTAAAGGATGTATAAAACAAAGTCTAGGGGTAGAGAGACCCCTAGGCTCATAGCTTGGGCTGCAAGCATTTTTTTCAATTCTGACATGCAATCGGTTTTACCCGATTGCATGATCGGTTGTAACTGATTAAAATCGGTTTTACCCGCTTGTATATCAGGAAAAACCGATTCATTAGGCAGTGAATTATTTTTTAATCTTTTATCAATCGGTTTTACCGATTGGTTAATTGGTTAAAACCGATTGTCCCCAAATTCTATCCATCCCAATCGGTTTTACCCGATTGATAATCGGTTAAAACCGATTCCTCCAAATTTTATCCTTTCCCAATCGGTTTTACCCAATCGGGGAATGGGTAAAACCGATTCTCCAATCGATTTTATCCATTTTCCAAACGGGTAAAACCCCTTGTAGGGGGTTAGAAACTTTAATTTTTACTGTTTAAAGTGGTGCAATCAGTTTTACCTGATTCGAGACTGGGTAAAACCGATTCACCCATTTTTTTATTATTTTTCATTTATTTTCTAAGTTTCTTATTTTCTAATCATATTTTCGAAAATTCTGTAAATTCCTAAATCATAACATTTCTAAACAATTAATATATCATGAAATCAGGAATCAAATTTATCATTCACATAGATAAAATTTGAAATCAAAATAAGATATTTTAAAATTTTCTAAGGAAAATATTTTAAAACTAAAATTCTTTAAAAAGAAATTCCTAAAATATTTTTAAATACAGCTAAATATCTTTTAAATGTGAGTTTTTAAATACAAAA
This sequence comes from Leptodermis oblonga, assembly GCA_016801395.1. NCBI lineage: Eukaryota > Viridiplantae > Streptophyta > Magnoliopsida > Gentianales > Rubiaceae > Leptodermis > Leptodermis oblonga. The sequence goes on along the minus strand of CM028751.1, from coordinate 15,398,980 downwards.
ATTTTCGGGGTCTCACAGTTTATACCCTTTGGTCTCACTGCTATAACCAATAAACACACATTTTTCTGCCTTATCATCCAACTTCTTCTGAATTGCATCCAGAACATGAGAATATGTAACACACCAAAATACTTTAAGATGCGAGATATTTGGTTTTTTGCCTTACCAAATCTCATAGGGAGTCTTCTTACCAATAGTTGTTCATGGACACCTATTCAACAAATAAACTGCACAGGCTACTGCTTCAGCCCAGAATTCCTTGGGCATACTTTTGGCCATCATCATTGACCTCACCATATTCATTACTGTTATGTTCTTTCTCTCTACAACGCCATTCTGCTGTGGAGTGTACCTAGCTGTCATCTGATGCTTGATCCCATGATTTTTCAAGAAATCATCACACACTATATACTCAGTGCCTCTATCAGTCCTCAGAGTTTTAATGGAATGCCCACTCTGCTTCTCAATATAAGTCTTGAAACTCTTGAAAATATCACTTGCATCAGATTTAAACTTCAAAAGATAAACTCAGGTCTTCCTCCTAAATCATCAATAAAAGTGATAAAATATTTGTTACCACCCCGAGAAGGAAACATCAACAGAACGCAAGTCAGAATGAATCAACTCCAATCTGCTTTGCCCTCCAAACTTCACCTTTTGAAACAGGCTCCCTGTGCTTCTTGCACAAAATACACGACTCGCATTGTCGAAATTTAAAGTTAAGTGATGGCAATCCAAAAACCACATTATTCTTCACAATAAAGTTCAAACCGTCAAAATGAAAGTGACCAAATCTCATATGCCCCAGCCAACTCTCATCACGCGCAACACTCTGATACCACTTGTAGGATATAAAAACACTATATATCCAAAATAATATTAAATAGATTAACGCACAGCGGAATAAATTTTTTTTTGTATTAACGAACAATAAACAAACCCGTACGCACACAATCTGTGCGGCGCACTAAGGCCAAAGCTTTGTCGAGAAACAATCGGAAGACTCAAGCACAAACGAAGAAATCAACCGCCGTTGTAATGGCACGAAGATTTACCTCAAAATTTTCTGTCAAAGAAATTTGACTGCATCCAATTCCTGATCTGCTCCAGAACCTAACTGGTGCAACTTTTGGTTGCACGAACGACTCCTCTTTTGAGAAACAAAATTTGATATCCCAAATCTCTTCATCAACAACCTTTTTCTTCTTCGGCAATCCTTTTCTGTTTTTTTTTCTTTTTCTTTTTTCTTTCTCCCTCAAACAATATATCTGTACAGTACCGGAATCACCAAGGCTTGTAATTTTTTAGAATTTCTTCTCCTTTTGATTATGTCTCTGATACCACTTGTAGGATATAAAAATATCCTTAGCGCTCAAAGAGATTAACGCGCAGCGGAATAATCAAAACAAATACACAATTTAACGTGGTTCGATCTCTAAGAGAACTACATTCACTAAATCAATCAAAGACGGGGCAAGCTGAAATTGCTTTACCTACACACCAATTACATCAATAACTCAACATAGCAGAAAAGGCTCTCAAAATCCCCCCGAAGACAGATTGCCGAAAGACTCTGACCTAACCTTTCGAACTCTCAGCTCAACTGAAAATAATAGTCTATAGGTCCTTTATATAGACCCACAGTTATCCAAATTCTTCTCAAAACTAGTTTCCCAAAACAAACCAAATCTAAATTGGAAACAAATTAAATAAGTAATTATTAAATTTTACCAAAATTAAAATTTTCTAATTAAGCTTGATTTAATTTTTTCAATAGACTGGAATTGTGGACGAAATGTTCAAAAGGACCTTGCAGAAATCTGAAGAGATTGCATTCTACTTGGAATCAGGCTGTAAAGAAGGGACACAATTGCTTGTGGTTCTTAAGCGCAAATGATCGATTTGAATGCATGGCCGCATTGCCCGGCCAACATTGATATCGGATCTTGCGGCAAAGGTTCATTTTAGTCATAATATTTTACCCCAAAGCGAATAAGCTCCTAACGTTATTTTGGGTCAAAATAAGCCTCCAACGTTATAAAATAGGGTAAATTTAGCTCATTTACGTGTAAATACAAACTAAAAGAGATTGACTAATTTGGCTCAAACACTGAGGTGTATTTAGACACAACAGATAATGTTATGGACTTATTTTTGGACACAATGTATATTGTCAAGGGCTTATAATTTGGATCCAAAATAACATTAGAGGTGTAGTTGACTCTAGGGTAAAACATTAGAAGTTAAAATGGACCTTTATCCTAGATTATGTACGTCTAGATCCTGAAATAAATTTGTCTATTTTTTCTAAGTTGTATTCGTAATTCCTAGCTCTGATTCGGAATGTTTTTCAGAATTAGCCTTTTCAAAAGTAGGTTCTCTCTTTTGGTTATTAATTTAATTTGAAAATGTTTCATTTTCATTTCTAACTTTCTCAATTAGTATCAAAATTGTACCGAACTCAAAATTTAAAATGTTTGACTTATTTTCGAGTAGCATGTGAGTGATTTCAAGCCAAATTATAAAAACAAAGGGATTTAACTTTTAGTTTTTTCTCTTTGTTTTTTTCAATTTATTTTATCACGGTAAAGAAAAATTGGCTCAAATGTTTCTAATTAAATATATATGAGTCTATAACTATTATGAAAAAGTTAATCAGGCTAAACTCAGTATTTCAACACTTAACTAAATTCAGTATAGAACTTACATGCTATACTTCAGAGACTAAACTCAATACGCACACTGTTATCCTGTCAGATATGTCAGATACTCACTTTGTTCCATTAGAAGGGTCCAGTTTGACAATATTTTTGTTCCATTAGAAGAGTCAACTATCAATTTTTTTTACACCTCTTACCCTTACTAATATAATTATGTATGGTCTACGATTAGTCCTTACTTTTTAAGTAAGGATATAAATAGAACAAATGGTGACAAATTAAGTATTTTAAGTATTGTACATTGAAATTCATAATAAGTTATACTTAAGTAAAGATGGACATTTCTAATGGAACGGAGGGAGTACAATTTTTCATGTTAGTTTAAAACATAAATTTTCATTAAAACATATTTTGAAAGGGGCTTTATTAAACACATTGTCAAGGATATTGGTTTTGGTTAATTCCCAATTTTTAAGAATGTTAATACTTATTTTTTAGTGTCTTTATCTCTTATATAAAGAATCTTTATTTTTTAATTAATTAGTGTATTTATAATCACAACAAAAGTGGTAGTAGTGACAAGATTTTTGTGACGGTAAACGAAGGTTTACAAATTTTATTGTATTTCATAGTATCATAAATTTTACAAGAGTTATAAGTGTAGTTAAGTGTCGTTAACTACAATCGCCACATCAAAAAGTATAACTAAAATTTGTTATACTTAAAGATGTTACAAATTTTAAAAATATCATAAGAAATAGTAATTAAGAGTATGAAATGTTACAATAATAGTATCCATTCAAAATATAACAAGTTTTTGTCATCATGGATGGAATGACCAGTTTTGTTGAGTAAAATAAACTTGTAGTATATATGACAGATTTTTTTTACTATTCACTATCCTTTAATATATTCCTAACGATCAATGACTTTTTATGCTTTATTCAATCTATATATATATATATATATATATTGATGTGACGCAAAAATTACAATGATGGAACGATGCTTCTTCGCGGCCCAATAACTCCTTGTGAAAAGTAATAGCCCAATCTGTATGAAGTTGTGCTGTGAAGGGAATGAACAAGATGGGGAATGATTGAGAAATCTGGGTTGCTGAGCTCGGCAAAGAGGATGAAGCTTGATGATTTTGCACTTGTTCCACTGACCAAATGAAGATTATTCAAGAAAAGGAGCGGGGCTTTCCCCCCTGTATAGGCTCCGACGATCAAGTCAGTAATATGAAAGAGATAAACAGTATTGCATGATAGCTTTGAGAGAAACAATAATCAGAGAGAGTTGCCATAAATTGCTTATGGAGTACTTTGTTCAGAAATCACTTACCTGAAATGAGGCTGGTGCCTGAGTATTTATAGACTCATATTGATAATTCCGTTGGATCATGATGTCATACGCTCCCACTTATTCTTTTTTAATGATACTTTAGCCATCCCGGGAAAACTGGCTTTAGCTCCTTTGTCATTATTGTCCCTGCATATATATTAAATTTGGGGCCCTACCATGATGTCTAACTGTTTTGACACTATTATCTTTATTTTAGACCGGTTTACTTCTTACCGACCTAAGTTTTCTTGTTTTATTTTCTTACCGACCTGAGATTAAACACTGTCGTCCGACCTGGGATTCTCTAATAGAGTTACACTTTTTCTGACCCAATCTTACCGAGCTGAGTTATAAAGTTTACCGATCTGAGATTTACAAGTTGATTTATAACACTTTCCGACCTAAGCCTTCACGAGTCTATTAAGTCTTTAGGACCGAGCTGAGCCTTTATATCCGACCTAAAGTTATAACAGAGACTTGGTTTGTATGATCTTTCCGACCTGAATATGGATCTGGGCTTCTTTTATCCTTTAATGTTCCTTTGTTTTAATTCATTGGGCTAGGCCCAATGGGAATTTCCATTTTATACACATCAACAAGCCCCCCCCCCCCCCCCCCCCCAGTATTAGGTTTTACCGATCTAAAACTTAATACTCTTGGGTTTTCTGAGCTAAGATCTAGTGTAAAGGACATCATGAATTTCTAGATATTAATCCGAGCCAATTTTCCGAGCTAAGCAACATACCATATTTTACTAAGCCAAATTTGTGACTATGACATTTTTCCAGTATTTATCCGACCTATGATTCATAGATCACTTACTGATAAAAACATGAAATATGACACGAAATCTGACCTACAAAGAATAGTCTCATTGCATAGTAATAATTGTAATACCGATCTAAGGATTTGAACAGTTTTTCGGACAAATAAATGCAACATAAAAACGTACCTTTGCGTTACCCTAGATTGGGATTTCGAAGAGGCGGACTTGTCTGGACACGCCTTTACGTTTATTGTATCAACCGATACAACTTCCAAGGCCGTTTATGTTCTCGAGGTGTCATTAATGATCACAACTTCTGGTCTGCCCACATCTCTTCGATATCCTCGAGACTCCATTATAAAGATCGTGAGAACAAGCTTTTGACTCCCTCCATTATTTGCTTTCCTGAAAAGAGAAATTTTTCCTTTACCTTCCTTATCCTTCCCTTTGCCGGAGTTTTCGCGATTTTGCTGGAGTATTATCGGTGTGTTCCAGTCCTCGCAATTTTTGCTAGGGTCATTGTCCCGTCGTCATCATCTTTCCGTTGCCTCGCCCTTTTCCCGTTCATTTATCTGTAATGGCCTCCGAAAGAAGCTCAGGCACCGGAGCGTCGCGTCAGGTTCCGGCGGCAGGTTAGTATTCTCCTCCCTTTCTTTTATGCTGGTTTATTTTCTTTTCACATCTATGTCATGCTTGAGCACTTCTGTAGGATTGATTATCTATGATTATTTGTATTGATTCCTGTAGATTCGGCTGCCACACACGAATTTAAACCCGAAGAAATAGTCTCAGAAATGACTAGGGACGATTTAATAAAACTTAGGTCGACCCATTATATAGATCCTTCTGTTTCAATTCGTTTACCCGAGCCTGAGGAGAGGATAAATACTGTATCTGAGGGTTGGGTTGGGGTTTATGAGTATCATATTAATTTCGGCCTGAGGTTTTCGACCCAAGATTTGTTGAACGAAATGTGTGATTTCCTTAATATTGGGTTGAGCCAACTAGTACCTAATGCCCTTAGGTTTCTGATAGGGTTCATATATGTGTGTTTTGAGGCTGGGGTTCGGCCTACGGTAGACTTGTTTTTTCAATTCTATACAGTCCGTAAATACCCTTATGGTAAATAGTGGGTGACCTTTCAGAAACGTAGGAATAGCCCCATAATTATCACCGATTCCCCTGACACCAATAAACAATGGAGGGCTAGATTTTTTATGGTGAAGGCTGAGGAAGCAAACCTACCCTCCCGTTGGTCTCAATTTATTTTATCAGTCGAACAATCCCGAGACAAGTCCGACCCCAGAGTTCAATCGGACTATAAGGCGCTAAAAAACTATAGTAGCTCGGTTAAATATTCGGTTAAATTTCCTTTAGAGGATCTTCTTGTTTCGGCCGAGCTGAGCCAATCTCCCAATGTAGGGAAAGAAAGTAAATACCTGTCCCTTGAACTCTTTATTTATGGTATCCTCATCCTTCATAGCTCGGTAATTTTGATTTTTGCATATTGCTTGTTTTCAGGTAGTCTCGGTGGGTTCGGAAGGAAGAAAAAAGCCACCAAGCCTGCTGCAGCTTCAGGATCTTCCAAAAGATCGGCTGAGATCGATCTTATAGATAAGGTCGAGGTTGCCGATCCTCCCAGCTTGACATTGTGACCCGGGTCGCGAAAAAGAGCAGGCCGACCACGAAAGAAATCCAGGCTCCACAAATGCTGTCAGGCCCCACTTCTAGAGCCGAGCTGCTAAGTCCCGAAGATCTGTTGGGACCCGCGGACCCAGTGACCAAAGAAAGGGTCCTTATACTAAGAGATCAAAGGGAGAGATCGATCTCCCTAGCTCGGCCTATTCACCAGGTTGATTTGTCGGAGCCGCCGCCAGAGGACCTTATGCCATTTCAAGAAGTAGCGGCCGAGTTTTCTCAATCTTTTGGGGAGATTATCCGAGCAAGTGAGAAGCTCTGGGACCATTTGAATGAAGCGGTGGAGCAGGAGACCCTTATAGCCGCGCACATAAAAAAGGTGGTTTTCCAAACATAGTTAGAAATTTTTCTGAAATAAATGGTTACCTGGGACATCATTTTCATAATACCCTTGTCTCGGATTTTTGCAGGTCTTGTTTAATTATGCGGCCACAAACAGAAGAACGACAGCTTTGGATGTCCTAGCCAAAGCTATGAGCTGGAGAGGTCGAAGAATCCGACCAAGGCCGTTGATGATTTGCAGCTACAGTTGGGGATCGAAAAAAGCAAAAATTCGAAGCTGGAAGCTGAAAAAACCGGGCTAATGAAGCAATATCAGGATCAGCTTTCGAAATCGAGCCAGCTGGGGGCCAAGATCGTGGGCCTGGAAGCCGATGTGGACATCCTGAAAAAAAGTGAGGCAGCCCTGCTTAAAGAGAAATCCAACTGGGCGAAGGAAAAAGCTGACCTGGAGAGAGCTGCAGAAGAGGCCAATAAAACTGCAGAAGAGGCTAAGAAAGCTGCAGAAGAGGCTAAAAAAGCTGTAGAAGCGGCTACAAAGAAAGCTGCTGAAATGGTTAGCTCGGATGATGTTGAGGTAGCCCGCCAGGCTGAGCTGAAAACTTTTAAGGAAGGGAAGGGGCCCTGCTGGAGTTGATGAACCGGCGTTTTTTCGAGCTAATCCAGTGCGGGTATACTCTGTGCTGGGACGAGCTAAAAAGTTCCAGGTCGGCAGCAGACGCTCCAGAAGACTCCATAGCCCAGTCTTCTTTGCTTCCGGAGGGACGCGATCCTTTCGACTTAGTAGAGGAAATCAAGCAAGAATGCCGAGACATCGGTGTTCCAATTCCAGAAAAGGTCGAAGAGGATCCTGTGGTCGACCCCCAGGAGATAGCAGATGAAGCCTCTTCTCAAGCTCCTCCTTCCTGAGATCGGCTTTTCCTTAGATCGGGCTTGTCCTTCCTTCCAGCTGTGTGAGGAATGTAGGTAGCATGCCTAGATGCAGTTGCAGTGATGTGCTTAGCTTTATACTTTGTAGAATTTTTCTGATTCTGGTCCCTTTCGAAGAATTTTTGTAGTATTCAAAACGTCTTTGTAACCGAGCTTGATTATTGAATAAAGACTATCCTTTCTGTTTCCTTCAAATTTTTCCTTTTTCATCTTTTTAACTCTGACTGCTTTACTGATAATATTTTCTCAAGTGTGCTGCATTCCAAGTTCGCGGAATCAAATGTCCTTGCAAGTCTTCCAAAATATAACTTCCTGTAGGTCGGGCCTCAATTACCCGATAAGGTCCTTCCCAATTAGAAAATAACTTGCCTTGTTCTTGTGGTTTGCTGATAGATCGGTTTCGTAAGACTAAGTCTCCTGGTACAAAGGCTCGATGTTTGACCCGAGCATCATAGTGTTGCCGAACTAAATTTTTGTAATTTAGTTGATGTACATAGACTGAGTCCCGAACTTCTTCTATCAAATCCAAGCTGAGCTCCAAGTTTTTCTAGTTTTGATCCCTTTCGAAGTGCATAACTCGTGGGGCTTTACTTTGTATTTCTGGGGGGATGACAGCGTTGACCCCAAAGGCCAGCTCGAAAGGGGTCTTTCCTGTGGCTGATTTGGGCATAGTCCGGTGGCACCAAAGCACATGGGGCAACTGTTCTACCCAATTTTTACCTTTGTCTTCTAGTCTGGATTTCAGCCCTTGCAACAAAGTTTGGTTTGTGAGTTCTACTTGTCCATTTGCTGGAGGATGAGCTACCGATGCGAAACGTTGGGTGATGCCAAGTTTTGAACACAAGGCTGTGAACTCCTTAGATTCGAACTGCGTCTCATTGTCCGAAATAACCGATCTGGGCACACCAAAATGACAGATGACTTGCCTCCAAAGAAACCGAGCTACGGTTCGCCCAGTAATATTTGTCAGTGCCTCGGCTTCCACCCATTTTGTGAAATAATCTATGGCCACAACAAGATAATGACATGAACCGATCTTAGGAAACGGACCCATGAGATCTATCCCCCATTCTGCGAAAGGCCATGGGGTAATTATCCCAGTAAAACTGGAGGCTGGCAACTTGTGAATTGTTGCATTGTGTTGGCAACTGGAACACCGTTGAACATACTCCACTGCTTCTTGAAATAATCGGGGCCAATAAAACCCAGACCCAATTATTTTCTTGGCCAAATTCCGAGCCCCGATGTGAGACCCGCAATCCCCTTGATGTACTTTCTTTAACATGGCCTCCGCTTCTCCAGATCCCAAGCACTTAAGTAAAGGCATCAAAAAACCCTTCTTATACAGGTCCTCTCCAATTATCTGGTAGTGTTCAGCCTTCCTTTGTATTCGTTGTGCTTCCTTTCGAGAATCTGGTAAAATGCCATCTTGTAGGTATTGCCATATGGGAAACCTCCAATCCTGACCTTCTCTTATGGACATGATAGCTGGTTTGGCTGTACTCCTGGTATGTACTTCTTCTACTAGAACGGTTTTAGTCAAGTGTGAGAAAACCGAAGAAGCCAATTTGGATAAGGCATCAGCATTTGTATTTTTGCTTCGTGGGACCCGCCTTATAGCCCATTTCGGAAAAAATTTTAGTTGTTGCTGCACCAGTGTTAAATACTCCTCCATTTGTCGATCTTTAGCCTTATACTCCCCCAAAATTTGTTTGACTACGAGCTGGGAGTCTGAACAAATTTTTAGATTTCCGACCCCAAATTTCTGAGCTAATTTCAGGCCGGCTATCATGGCTTCGTATTCAGCTTCATTATTTGTGGCTATGAAGCAGAATCGTAGAGCATAAGTGTGAATTTCTCCTTCTGGACTGGTGAGGATGATCCCCGCACCCGATCCGGACTGGCTTGAGGCACTATCCACGTAGAGGGTCCACGTATCATCACCTTCTGCTATAGTTAAAAGTAGGTCAGTTTTTTCTGACGGGCTAGATATGCTCTCTTGTTTGTCTGGTACTCCTTCAGCTATGAAATCTGCCAACACCTGTCCTTTGACTGCTGTGCGTGGGGTAAAGGTGATGTCGTACTCCCCTAATTCGATGGCCCACTTTGTGAGTCGACCCGAAACTCCTGTCTTTTGTAAGATGGCTTTGAGGGGTGCGTCGGTATAAACGGTGACTCCATGCGAGTTGAAGTAAGGCCGAAGACGCCGTGTGGAGTGAACTAGGGCCAGGACTAGCTTTTCTAGGCTAGAATAATTTTTTTCTGCTGCCTGCAAAACTTTACTAACAAAATAGATAGGTCTCTGGACCCGGTTATCTTCTCGGAGTAAAACCGAGCTAATCACAGATTCGGTAGTAGCTATATACATGTACAATTGTTCTCCATGAATAGGCATGGTCAAAAATGGCAAAGAGGCTAAGTATGTTTTTAATTGGTCAAAAGCATTTTGACATTCCGAGATCCATAAGAATTTATCTGTTTTCTTTAAAATATTGAAAAATGGTAAGGCTCGTTCAGCTGACCGAGCTAAAAACCGATTTAAGGCAGCTAGTCTACCTGTTAATTGTTGTACTTCACGGATAGATCTAGGTGGGTGCATTTGTAATACAACTTCTACTTTTTTAGGATTAACCGAGATACCTCCCTCAGAAACCATGTATCCTAAGAACTTTTCCGAAGTAGCCCCAAAGACACATTTTTTTGGATTTAACTTTAATTTATATTGGACTAAAGTTTCAAGGGTTTCACGTAAATCAAGTAAATAAGAAGATTCATTTTTACTTTTTACAAGTAAATCATCAATATATGCTTCTATATTTCGACCTAACTGTTTTTTGAAAATTTTATTTACTAAACGTTGAAAAGTAGCTCCAACATTCTTTAAACCGAAAGGCATGGTTATGAAGTAGTAAGTACCTTTATCCGTGATAAAAGACGTTTTTTCCTCGTCTTCCTTGGCCATGAAGATTTGGTGATAACCTTTGTATACATCCAAAAAGTTGAGGAAACGAAACCCAGCTATGGCATCGACCAATATGTCAATCAAAGGTAAGGGGAACCAGTCTTTGGGGCATGCTTTATTTAGGTCAGTGAAGTCTATACATATGCGCCATGAACCATCCGGCTTGGGAACTAACACTGGGTTAGCCAACCATTCCGGATAATCTACTTCTCGGATGATACGTACTTCCAACAGGGTGTTGACTTCGATTTCCACATATCTGCTACGTTCTCCCCCGAGGTTACGCTTTCGTTGTCGGATCGGCCTATGATTGGGATCAATGGATAACCTGTGTTCAATGATATTTCGAGAAATGTCAGGCATATCCTCCGGTCCCCAAGCAAAAACTTCCGCAAACTCACGCAAAAGGTTAAGCAAATCATATTGTAATTGAGGGGGTAAATCAGCCCCAATTTTTATTACCTTGTTTGGATCGGCCGCGAGGGGAACGATTCTTACCTCAGCCCCTGCTTCAATGGACAGGTCTGAGCCACCTATCAGGTCGGTAATGTTAACGGAGGTCGGAATAACTGTAGGAGGAGCCTTTGATTTCTGATCTACTAGGATTGGTTCCTTCAAGGAAGCCATATAGCACTGCTTAGCCTGCAAAATGTCACAACGAATGGTAGCTACCCCACCTATGGTGGAGAATTTTAAAAGCATGTGTATAGTAGAAGCTATGGCCTGAAATTGATTTAACTCAGGCCGACCCAGGTATACATTGTATGGTGATGGCTCATCGATGACCACAAAATCTATGGTTTCCGTACGTTTTAATTGCCCCGCAAGTAACATGATCGGAATGCTCAAATGTCCCACAGGTATAACATGGTGATTGCCGAAGCCAATCAGTGGTGTCCGAACTAGACTTAACTGTACCTTGTGTAATTGACAACCAGCCAGTGCCTGGGTTGTAATTATATTGCTAGAACTACCCGTGTCTAGCAATGTCCTACGTACTTGATAGTTTGAAATGTAGCAATCGATCACTAGTGGATCGTCACAATTGTAAGGTAAAAATACATATGTATCATCAAAAGTAATCCCTGGTGTCATGGTTTCTGATTTACGCTTACCTAGAACGGTGTTCCTCTGTCGGTATACCTGTTTCCTTTGGCGATTGGAATCGCCCTGGGTGGGTCCTCCTGCTATGGTGTTAACGACCCCAGCTATGTTTAGGTCGGTTCCACCTCCAGTATTCGGGACTCGGGGGTCGGGCTGAGGGCATTCGCGAGCAAAATGACCGGTCTTCCCACACCGGTAGCATCCGTTAGGTCGTTCACGGGTTGTGGTTGCCAAGGCCACCAGTTTAGGCAGAGGCGCCACTTGTGTATATTGAGGTAGTTTTCCAGCTTGAATTAATTTAGCTATTTCTGCAGCTAAATCATGACAGTCGTTAGTGTTATGACCAATATGTTTATGGTAATTACAATACCTGCCCGGATTGAGCCGATCTGTGGGACCTGTCATGGGTCGAGCTGGGGGCAGCAGTCCTTGATTCTGAATGGCAGCATATATGTCGGCTCGTGGGACTGAAAATGGCTCGGCTACCTGTACAGCATTTACACTTACCCCGGTCTTCGGGGATAGGATTAGTAGTATTGGCAAAGTTTAATCTCTTATTTCCTCCTGATGTAAGAATTGGGGAAGAAGCTTTCCTCTTACCATATAAATCGGAAAAACTTATTTCCCTTTCCTGTTTTATAGCTGTAGCATCTTCAACAACAACAAAATTAACGGCAGTAACCATCATTTCAAAATAAGAATGTGGGGGTCGGATGGCCAATTCAGTAGCAAAAGGTCCTGACCGTAATCCATTAATAAATGATCCCATCATTATCCTATCATCTTTTTCGTGACATTGCCTAGATTCTACATTGAACCGATCTATGTAAGCCTGTAATCCCTCTCATATTTTTTGTGTTATGTTCATTAAATGTGAAATTGGTTTAGACAATATCTTATTACCCATAAAATTACCTAAAAACAGGTCACCAAACTGATCTAACGAATGAATAGAATTTCGGGGCAGAGTACAATACCAATTTATGGCCTGACCTTTAAGAGTCAGATGGAATGTCATGCATCGGTTAGCGTCGGACAGGTTAGCAGCATCCATGACGCTCATGCACTGCATCCAGTGAGCTGTGGGGTCGGTTGTACCATCATATTTGTCGACCTTACCTAGGCCTCTGTATCCTGGGGGAAATTGTGCCATTTGAATCTCCAATCCAAAAGGATGAGATACACGAGACGTGGGGACAATTCATCCGAGCTGAGCATATCCGGATCCGGAGAGGCCGAGCTGGGGATATCCAGACTGACCTAAGGGATGTCCCTCCATGCCGGGGTAATAGTTTCCTAAGCCGGGCTCGGGATAATAATTTGGATTAAGTAAGGGAGTGTTTCCTAAGGGCGGCTGCATGGTTCGGTTATTGCCTAATCCATAATGCTAAAATAGTGCAGGGTTGGATGTAGTTGGGTATCCAGGGTAATAACCGAGTTGACTCACTTGACTGATTTGTAGGCCATGGCCAGGCTGATTCAATTGACCCATTTGTTGCCTAAAGTGGGAAATGGTAGGCCCGACATAAAAGAACCATTATTGAACTGAGCATTAGGAATCATAAAGGGGCCCGAAAAAGTAGGATTAGCCTGAGTATGGGCTATAGTGGTATAAACAGGAGGTGCCACAGAAAGGTTAGGATGACCAGCCATATGATCGATTCTTGAAGAAAAATTAACTCCCCCAGGTTGTAGAGGACATATAGTGGTGGATTGTGGGAGGAGACTAGACATTAAAGCAGCAGAGGGGTCGGACACAGGGTTGAATACAGCCCTGGGTAGGGGAACAGTTGGGGACCACTGTATGCCATAGGGGTGTTCTATGTTAACTACATCTGAGGTGGTGGTCATAATGGGAAGTTCTGTATTAAGAGTAGAGATAATCGGAGCAACATGGTTTATTAAGTGAAACAGTTCTGAAAATAAATGGAAGAACCTATCTTTTTCTGCCTGTTCCTGCTCGGGGGTAAGAGTTTCAACATGGGTGGTAGTAGTTGGTGGATCAGAGGGAGGATTAGAACTGGTAGCAGTAACGGTATGAACCAGGGCGGTTGTAACGGTGAGTCCGTTGGGGTTGTCAGAGGAAGAAGCACCCTTTCCTGAGTGAGTTTGCGTCATGGTTTCAACAAATTTATTTAACTGAGGAAAATTTGATGAAATAATTTAATCAAACGTTCCCCACAGTCGGCGCCAGTTGATGTGACGCAAAAATTACAATGATGGAACGATGCTTCTTAGCGGCCCAATAACTCCTTGTGAAAAGTAATAGCCCAATCTGTATGAAGTTGTGCTGTGAAGGGAATGAACAAGATGGGGAATGATTGAGAAATCTGGGTTGCTGAGCTCGGCAAAGAGGATGAAGCTTGATGATTTTGCACTTGTTCCACTGACCAAATGAAGATTATTCAAGAAAAGGAGCGGGGCTTTCCCCCCTGTATAGGCTCCGACGATCAAGTCAGTAATATGAAAGAGATAAACAGTATTGAATGATAGCTTTGAGAGAAACAATAATCACAGAGAGTTGCCAGAATTTGCTTATGGAGTACTTTATTCAGAAATCACTTACCTGAAATGAGGCTGGTGCCTGAGTATTTATAGACTCATATTGATAATTCCGTTGGATCATGATGTCATACGCTCCCACTTATTCTTTTTTAATGATACTTTAGCCATCCCGGAAAAACTGGCTTTAGCTCCTTTGTCATTATTGTCCCTGCATATATATTAAATTTGGGGCCCTACCATGATGTCTAACTGTTTTGACACTATTATCTTTATTTTAGACCGGTTTACTTTTTACCGACCTAAGTTTTCCTGTTTTATTTTCTTACCGACCTGAGATTAAACACTGTCGTCCGACCGACCTGGGATTCCCTAATAGAGTTACACTTTTTCTGACCCAATCTTACCGAGCTGAGTTATAAAGTTTACCGATCTGAGATTTACAAGTTGATTTATAACACTTTCCGACCTAAGCCTTCACGAGTCTATTAAGTCTTTAGGACCGAGCTGAGCCTTTATATCCGATCTAAAGTTATAACATTATATCCGATCTAAAGTTATAACAGAGACTTGGTTTGTATGATCTTTCCGACCTGAACATGGATCTGGGCTTCTTTTATCCTTTACTGTTCCTTTGTTAATTCATTGGGTTAGGCCCAATGGGAATTTCCATTTTATACACATCATATATATATATATATATATTTATTTATTTATTTATAGCATAGAATTTGTTAAGAGGAATCTTTAGGGGAGTCTTTTGGCTGTATATTGATTAGTTTGTAGCTACTTGACTTTTATTCTTTCATACATAATAATAATTAACAGAAAAAACTTTATTATTCACAACCAATCAAATTAAAGTAACCAAATTAAGAAATAAAAGCTCAAAGGTTCCTTCTGGGGGAGATTTCTAACAAAGCAGCAAATTAATTGCCATAAATATAGGATCCCAGCAGGCTTTGAAAAGTTAATTAGTCATGAACTCATGATATATAGGGTATATAGGACTCAACTCTCTCATGACACAGCACATGAAACACTAATTAAGAAGTGGTAGTGAAATTAATAGTACTATTAATTTAGGCTGTAAAGACAGTAATTATATTTTATTTAGGTTAAATCAATCTGTTGGTTTTTAAATGTGAGATGCTATCTCAAATACTATTTGGTTTCTTAACTTAAAATTATTTCCTTTTGTTTTCTTAACTTCAAAAATGGTTTCAAGATGGTACCGAGTCTAAATCTAGATAACATTTGAGTTATTTTCGACTAACACATGAGATTTACACACATTAATATGTAATAGATAAAAAAAATAAAATTAAATCACTTTATTCACCCTTAATTTATCATGAAACAACTCACGTGTTAGTCAAAAATAGCTCACATATGTTAAAAATTTGGCTAGGAATCATTTTGGAACAAGTTTTGAAGCTAAGGGAGATCAAAATGCAAGAAGTTTAAGTTAAAGAATCAAATAGAAACAACATTATTCTAAGTTAGGGACCAGTGAAAATCATTTTAACTTCTTATTTAATTGTTTGCTAGCACCAATAATTTACGAAATGATATAATTTTCCAGTTTTTCCATTTGGGAGATCTACCTTGCATTGTTGCATTTTTTTAATACGCTGTTTGAGGTACTCAGAAGTGCCAACAGGTAACAAGATTGTCCACTTGGTTCCTAGCATCTGACCCTCGTGCATAAAATACTTTGTCTACCAAGTTGTAATGTATAACTCTGGAAACAATGATTCTGCCCGTGAACGATTATGTTTTTGATTCCCAAGTCATTGGCAATTAAGTCCTGAAAATGAAGACAGATTTACTCCCTCTATTTACTAATAAGTCTTTTTTAAATATATATATTGTTTTTAAATTAGAAGTGTCTTGTTACACATTTTAATGCAAAAAGTTATACAATTTTCAATTTTACCCCTTACTTATAAATTGATCGTATCTAATCGTGTTAATTACTTTTTTTTTTCCCCTAAAATGACACTTATTTAAGAACAGATGAAGTAGAAAAAGAAAAAAAAAAAGGGGAGAATTTCCCATCATCAATTTTTTCTCTCCTCCTTTTCATCCTCCTCATCTTCAAACAATCAACAAACCAAAGTTTCAAAGGAAACATGAGAAAGCCAAGTGTAACTGTGCGAAGCTCGTAAACCACACAGTTTCCCAAATCGACGGAGTGGGTGGAAAGCAACGAGTTTAAGTGATGTGTAAATTAAATGACCTCTAACGCCTTGTTTACCATTCCGCAGTCACTGCTGACTTTGTATTTTGGGTTTCTATTAATTTTGCGACACCTTTTTTACCTTCCTACGTTAACATTACAAACATTACCTTTTATATGAGATCTACAAACATTACCTTTTATATGAGATCGACAAGAGAAATATAAGGAAGTTTGATTTTAACATGAAATGAGTAACACCTAATTTTATTAGAGAAGTCTTAAAATATAACATATTTAAATTTGAATAGATCTATAATAACTAGACTACTTCTAAATATAATTAGGTATATCTAACATTGACACGCATAGCCACGGAGATCTTTTATTTAACGAGTTAGATTTACAATTGACACGTGTGATGATTGAGAATTTTTATTTAACAAGTTAGATCTATAATTGACAAGTACTGATTGAGATTTTTTTATTCAACGAGTTAGATCTACAATTGACACATATAATGATGAATGAGATTAATTTTTTAACGAGTAAGATCTATGATTGACACTTTACACTACCACAAAATCCCCCTTAGGAGGCGGTTCCTAAGGGGCATTGGAGGTGTGCAGCACTCGCCTTAGCTGCGGGCGCCTCCCTTTGGAGGGGCCCGCACCCGCCACCCCTTAGGGGGTTATTGGAGGCGGGTGCAAAACTGCACCCGCCTCCAATAACCCTCCGTAAAAAAAAAATTAATTTCTTTTTTTGCACTTTATGGCTTTGATAGGAATCGAACTCGCGCCTTTAGATTCACTTGACTCTTGCATATTAAATTTACCACTAGGCTACATATATTTATGTATTTCATATTAAAATCGAAAGTATATATTTCTATATTTCCTTCTAAAAATTGTGATTTTTATTACTTACTAATTTTTCGCCTCACTAGAATCCCGACAAATTATTAAAATTATTTTCAACAATCCAAAATTTTTTTTTTTTTGAACTACAATTAAAAATTTTACAAAATGCACCCGCCTCCTTTTCATGTAATGAAATTAGAAAATTTGCAAAAAACTTTTGAGGCGGTTTTGGCTTCACCCGCCTCCACTGAGCTATCTATTAGGAGGCGGGTGAAGGATTGAACCGCCTGCAATAAGCTATAGCTTATTGGAGGCGGGTGAAGCCTTCACCCGCCCTTCACCCGCCTCCTAATAGAGAGCTCACTGGAGGCGGGTGAAGCTAACCCGCCTCCAAATATCATTTTTTAATTTCCAGCCACCTTTGTTTGTACACCCGCATCCAAATGAGCACCCCCTTTCAGCATTTCTGTAGTAGTGTTAATTAGTTCCTTAAATATATATTAGCCGATTACAGCCAATGATATCCAACTTGATCATATATATATATATATATGATCAAGTTGGATATCATATATATATATATATATATATATATATATATCAGTCCACCATTAAACTAGTACTACTTAGCTTACCTCTAAATTAAAAGTATCACCATGATGCAGGCCCTGCAACCACATGCAGAGCAATCATATTATGCAAAAATGAACTTTAAGGAAACTTAATTAACTTTAAATAATGCAATAGGTAAGCTTGCATATCATCACTTCCGTAAGAATGTACTATATATATAGTTTACAATGCAAATCTAGAATTAAAGAACGGGTAAAGGTTTATTTTCAAATGGTAAAATAAGTTCCCAACGTTATTTTGGGTTCAAATTAGTCCCTAAACGTTATAAAACAGGACCAATTTAGCCCATTTACATGTAAATGCACAATAACGGTGATGGGCTGATTTGGCCAAATTTTTTAAATATTAAAGGTGTATTTTGACACAACAGATAACGTTATGGCTTATTTGGAGACAACATATAATGTTGAGGTATTATTTGAACCTAAAATAACATTGGGGCTTATTTGACCTTAGGATAAAATATTACGGGCTAAAATAGACTTTTGTCCTGAAAAGAACACAAAAACTCGAAATTTGATGTATTTGTTATCATATTTTAACATTGATATGAACACTATATATAGGAGGTGGTTTGGTAAAGACTATGCACTGTGTAAGCTTTTCTTCACATTATAGATCTCAGGCCAATAAGAACAATTAATTCCCCTTTTCGATCCACAGGCTTATGGTAGTAGAAATTTAGGAGAGCCATGGCTACTAAAAGCGCAGTTGCATTGCCCAAATCATTTCCTATGAATGGCGGAAATGGCACTCACAGTTACTCAAACACCTCCAGTGTTCAGGTACATATAACCATAGCAATACTATACTCCTTACTTTCTATTATTTTTCAAGTGTCTTGAGATAAGTACGCTAATTTATTACGAACTACTACTATACAAGTAAATTAATTACCTCATTAATAGTTCAGTTTTATGGAGAAGTGATAAAATGCAACTAATACGTACTATGAAATTTATGTAAACTGCGATAATTACTTGTTCTTTACCCGGGTTGAGACCCGGTCTGAGTTTTAGGTAGAGAGACCGAATGGGTTGAAAGCCAAAACAAAGAAACGTCGTTCTGGGTTCACAACATAAAGAACACCACCACCCTGTCCGCGCCCGCCGCCGCGTCGCCGCCACCCCCGCGGCCCAAACCTAAATCCCAAATGGTGGGATCTTCTCCTTCTTCTTTTTTTCTGTTTCAATCAAACCCATTTGATATTTGGGTTTAAATTTTTCCCAAATTTGGGATTTCAGGTCTGAAATTGAAAACCAATTACTCACAAATCGATCGAAGAAGAAGGAGGAGGAGGAGAAGGGAAGAAGAAGGAGAGGGCGACGGGAAGAAGAAGAAGAAGGAGCAAGATCGATCGAAGAAGAAAGAAGAAGAAGGTTCCAGATCGATCGATTTGTGAAGGAAGAAGAAGGCGCAAGATCGATCGAAGAAGAAGGTTCCAGATCGATCGAAGAAGAAGGAAGAAGAAGGCGCAAGATCGATCGAAGAAGAAAGAAGAAGAAGGTTCCAGATCGATCGAAGAAGAAGGAAGAAGAAGGTGCAAGATCGATCGAAGAAGAAGGAGGAGGAGAAGAACCGGGTGAAGAAGAAGAAGAAGAAGAAGAAGAAGATGGAGAAGGCCAGTGGCGGCGGCGGTGGCGGAGTGCGGCGGCGGGAGGAGGAGCTCGGCGACGGCAGTTGGAATTGGGTTTGTGAACTGAGTTTGAGTTTTGGGTAAAGAACATGGAGTTAGATAAATTTTTGGATTGAGACTCAAAAAATGGCCAGACCCGGGTCTCAACCCGGGGTAAAGAACAGGCTTTAAGTGGTATATATTCTCTGCGTCCTTAAATTCTCTCGCCTCTTTTACTTGTGTGTCCATATCGAAACTCTAAATTTTATAGATTCTTTGCATTAAAATTTGCTAAATGTCGGGCACATTATCCAACGGAAAATCAAGGATGGTTTTTTGCTCATGATTATGCAGAGAGAAGCTTCGATGACGGCGAAATCATTGATCGAAGGGACAATCGCCGCCACGCTTGACATCGGAAAATTATCTTCTTCTTCAAGTTCAAACACAATCCGAATAGCAGATTTCGGGTGCTCAGTTGGTCCAAACACCTACATTTCCATGCAACAAATCATCGATGCAGTGGAAAACCAGCTCAAACGAAAAGTCCCTGATTACCCGACCCGTTCACCCGAATTCCAAGTCTTTTTCAACGATCAAGCAACAAACGATTTCAACACTTTGTTCACCTCACTCCCTCCGGAAAGGAAGTACTTCGTCGCCGGCGTTCCGGGCTCATTTCATGGCCGGTTGTTCCCGGATTCCTCCATTCACATAATGCACGCCGCGTTTGCGCTCTACTGGCTTTCCGAGGTGCCGAGAGCGGTGGTCACGAAAGAGTCTCCCGCGTGGAACAAGGGGAAAATTCTGTACATGTGTTCTTCCGACGAGGTGGCCGGAGCCTACGCCGCGCAGTTCGCAAAGGACATGGATTCTATCTTGAATGCAAGGGCGATAGAGATAGTTGAAGGGGGAATAATGGTTGCTCTCATGATGGCATTCCCAGATGGGTATGAGCGTTCAAAAAGTGGTTGCTGTTTGTTTTATGATGCCCTTGCCTCCTGTCTCCTGGATATGGCGCACATGGTAAGTGCTAATAATACCCTCCTTGAATATGTATTAATAGACAAAAATACATCCCGAATTTCTTTCATCAATATGAGGAATGGAATGGTATTTTTGCCTTGTCATACAAACTCAAGGTTACTAGTAGTTTTATCACATCTCTCAATTTCAGAGGTAATGTACCCTAAATCTCTTGAAAATTTTAAAAAATTGTCAAACCACAGTAGATTCTTTCATTTAATTATAATATTTTTGATTCCACAACAAAAAGTTAAAAGATTATTTTATATAAACTATAAACAGAGGCGTTTCTAAGGGGTTTAGAGTGATCTAAAGACACTTCAACCTCCACATCACCCCTTATATATATCTGTACATTTATATTTTAAATATATTTATTACTTGTGTGAAAAAATTTCTTTTACACTAAAGTCCTTATATATATATATATATATATATATATTTTTTTTGCTTTTGCCACTGATTATAAGGCATTGGTTGATCAGATATTGTACATTTGAATTAAGTGTTTTCGGTGGCAAGGGAAAAAGTTAGGAGGCTAATCTGCAGCCAATAGAGACTATTTTGTTCATCTTTCCTCATGCTCAGAGTCTAAAACATTGTGTACAGGGATTTATAGATGAAGCTCAAGTGGATTCCTTCAACATTCCACTTTATTTTACCTCCCCAAAAGAGATGAAAGCTCTGGTAGAAAAAAATGGCTGCTTCAGCATTGTGAGATTGGAGCTGCTAGAATTACCAACAGAAGTGATCGGGCCACTTGACACTGGTAAACATGTTGCGCACATCAGAGCCGCCGTGGAAAGCCAGATCACAGCGCACTTTGGAGCCGAGATAATAGATGAACTCTTTGAGCGATTCGATAAGAAAGCTGCTAACTACAGGAACATTGAGGGACCTTATAGGAAAGGATTTTTGTTGTTCCTTGCTTTGCAGCGCAAATGAAAGCCTTGAACTTGATCACTTCTTGATTATGATTATCATCCTTATAATGCTTTGGTGCCTGTTGTCCTATGTAATGTCTCCGTGTACGTTCTCAATGCAAAACCTGTTGAAGTTATTTGTTGAACGTTTATTAGTTTTTTACTCATTCTGTCACATTAAAAGAGTTATGTTTTTTATAAGGAAATTTTCAAAAACTCTACTTTCAACTGAGATTTGGCACCCAAGAGCATCAAGACTGCCTAAAGAGACGAGATTTTTCTTTGAACACAAAACATGTCTTACATCAATGAGCGTTATTACACCTTTTGATTTGAACAGTACTTTTACTGGGAGCATTAATTACATATAAACAACAACAACTAAGCATTTGATTGCAGCCTATTAAAACTGTTTTGATGCCAAAATAACTGTCAAATCAAACCAGCATATAGCTAAAGTCCGTCATCAATGAGTACATTTCCTGAGACTTCCTTGTACTTGATTCTTTGATCTCCACAAGCTTATCATAGATACACCAAGGGAAACTGATGTAGTGAGCCCGGTTCAGCCCTTCGTTGTAGCGACCCCAGAATGTATGATGGTAAGTGACATGATACCACGCCGATGCTTTCGCATATGGATCATCCCAGTCACCTTTCTTAAACCAGGTCCTAGCTTCCTTCCTCAAGGACCTCACAGCCAAACCAACAGCCTCTCCATCCTTTTTCCTGTCGAAAAATCTGGACATTTTCATGATACCACCACCACTGAGTATCTCGGCTTCAGTTTTGATGCCGTAGTAATCCATCAAATTACCCAACTTATAATCATACTTGTTTTTGAGTTCAAATGCTTCATCCACATAGTATTCAAATCGATCGACTTCCATGTCAGGATCATAACATTTTCTAGCCACTTCCCTTGTAAACAATCTAATCAAGCACGTATCCGGCGCAATATCTTTAACCTCTCTATAGAGCTTCCCAATCACATGCGTTGACTCATATGTGGGTTTGTCAGGCTTTTCCATGAAATCTGGATATTCTTTGGCACGAAGATGAGATGGTATCTCAGCAGGAACCCCGGTCTTTGGGAAATCAACTGCAATTGAAAACAGCTTTGCAAGCTCCAAACATGGTTCACTCATTGCCCCCCATACTTCCCGGTCAGCAAAGACAAGATGGGCATTTGCAATGATCCCTAAGCTATCATTCACTATATAGTTCGTGAAATATTCCTCAACTTCCTGTGATGAAAAAGAAAATTTAATGAGAACAGTATGCTGCAATGACACAAATCATGATTGAGAATGCAATGAACAACAATGCATCTTATTTCGTTAAAATAGAATAGCATTCCTCTTGCTGGAGGCATATTCGCCATGCCTGGCAGTCAAATATGTGCCAAGAATGCTCATCAACAGAATTATTCCCTTTTGAGTAAAATTTATATAATCACTACTTTTGGTAATGCATCCATGTAATCAATGAATTGCTGGAATTTTCAATAAAATTGAAAAGTCTTCTCTAAGTCCTCTCTAACAATCAGACGTGACTGTTGATCATAGCCTAATCCTATTCTATCAGTTGGGACAGCCCTTGACGGTACAACCATTAGAGTTCTATAGATAGAACCCAACCCAATGATGCAAATTCAGAGAATAGAATGATGAACTAAATTACAGAAAATCTGCACTGTTTTCCCTTGAAACTCTCTTGCTCTTATATCTATTGTTTTCTGAAATTGACAAAATGAGTGCATACTTCGATCAATTAGCGCCGTTTAAACATAAGAGGATATTTGTCCCGTAACAATTGCACACAAAAGGGAAAAAATAATGTCTGAAGAAAGTGTCTGACACGATTAGAAGTTGTAATCTTATTGACAGGATTATAATCTTGGTTTTGTTCATTAGTCCTATTATATTATGAAACTTTCCCATATACTGATTTTCTACTTCTTGTTCCCTTGAAAAATCACCAACATGAATGAGCTTTATAGGTCAAAATTAAAAGTGAGAATAGCACACACAATAGAACTAAGCTAACATCCATTCCGAACCATGCAAGATAATTACTAGAATGTTCAGAAAGAAATTAAGAGAAACCTCATGGGAACTTCAGCATTAAGATCTAATAAACACAAACTTCTATTCACGGTTGAAAATAAGAGAGCAGATAGTATTTCTACCCCATCAATCTCCTCTCTCCAAAGCAGGTAGATGTGCCTGTGCACAAAAGTCCGAATGTGCCCACAACATTACTATAGGCAAAGGATTACTATGGACAAATGATTACTACCTCAATAGTAACTTCATGGTCCAATTGCACAGTAGAAGCTGGAGTGTAATCCATTGGTGAAATGTGGCAAAGGGGAAGTAGGTCATGGTCCCAACAGACAAAGTAAATGTCACCATCTAAATCACTACCGGAACATTCATTTGGATGTGGCCTGTAGTTAAAATGAAGATGTCAGCAGCAATGATAGAAGCACAATAATCTTGCTCAATCCATAAGGAGGAATTCATTATACAAAAGGGAGACACACAGTACTGAATTATTGAAAAACAAGACAATCACTAGAAGTCTAAAAGTCAAGCTAAAATACTGAACACTATCATCTTCAAGTAGTTCATTTCAATATTTCAGAATTTGTGATATCATCTACATAATCACAGTAAAAACATTATTAAAGATCTCAAAAGTATTTACCTCCTTCCTTTCTGAGGGAAAACGACACAATCCACCATATGATATAATTCTGGTAAGTTAACAGCTGTTAATAAGCGGATATCACCGGGATGTAAGCATGGGTTTTTTGCAATAATGACTGTCCCCTGAAGAATGAAATTGTTCTCTGAGCCTCCAGCACTCGAGCACTGAACAAAAACTTGCCCATATTCCAAGGTTCTTGTTTCATCAAGACATCCCATCATCGACCGTCCAGATGGTATAAATATCCTTGTCTTAGTCCGCAAATCAAGCAACTTGGATGCCCTGAATGTCTGCAGCATCATTGAAAGAAATGGTTCAGAATCAGGCTTATACCCACACTTCAGTATTTCCTTGAGAATACTTGTGTTTTCCCCTGGGGACATCAATTCTAAAGCCTCATGTGCTCTCAATGGATCAGTTAGAATATCATCCAACTGGGAAATCGCCTCTCTCTGTTTCTCCTCAAAGACATGATCCATGATCCCAAGGGTTGACAAAAGAGATATCAATTGGCGGTTCAAAAAACAAGGTTGATATTTGCTCCATGCTAGAACATCTAACTTGGTGTTATCAGAATCATATTTCTTCATGCTGGCTCTCAGTGACAACTTCTTTGTTGAAGTGGGATCAACAGCAACAACACCTTTGAAGCCGCCATATCGAATTTGGAATGCAGATGGAGTAGAACTTTTAAGGCCACATTTTATGGCAACTCGTCGTGCAAACTCAGAAGATATTCTTCCAATTCCATCAGAAAAGACATAATCTGATGCAGCTCCTCCCACTATATCAGGGATCATCTCAATCTCATCCCTACCAACAGTTGACGTTTCTTTGGAGGAGCTGAAAGATTGACCAAGCCTGGCAGCGTATTTCGCCACATTTCTTATTTTTCTAAAATCACCCATCCATGCTCTTATATCAGCAGCAGAAAGCCCGGGCCGTGAAGCAAACATCCAGACTGAATTATCCCTCAGTTGACTTGATGAAAATGCAAGAAATTCAAACTTCTTATTCCCAATAACTATGCCCTTTTTCAGTGTTGACAATACTCTGTAGTAAATTTCTGTTCTTCGTTTGGATCATTCCGGGGTGATAAGTCTGTAGAGAACAGCTTATTCCCCTCCTCATCGATAAAAGAAACACGAAGAAAATTATCAATGTCTCCCAGAAAATTGCGCAATACCCGATTCGATACATTAACCTCTGGACCACAGAAATACACTTTGCATGGGGTAACCTGCACCCTGCGGATGTACACCAACCCATCGTCTAGAGTAATAGCTGGTGATTTCGGAAGTTGCTCAAGTTTGTAATACTTTTTATACTGTTGAAAAAGCCAATCCATAGGATCATAGCAACACTCCTTTAAAGCATACATATTTTCTAAGGCGTGTTCAATGAGCCTGATATTGACCTTTCGTGGATCAAACAACCAAAAGACAAATTTATTCAATGATGGCCCTGGAAGACATCCATTCTGTACCAAAGAGCAGATCTTGAACAAGATTTCATAGGGAAACTCTTGTCCTTGGGGAGGACTCAAAATGGGAACTAAATCCAAGTTATAAGAATACGGGGAACAAGATTCCAGAATGAGTTTGCTCTTTTTCTCTTTGTACCAAGCAAAATAAGCACTGAAATTTGGAAGTTGAACACCACAGGGAAGCTCCAAACATATGCCAGATGATTGTCCGATGCAGAATGGGGTGAAATCTGTTGTCCTCACCCAATGATCATCGGGAGTTTCCTTAAAGTAGCTACTTGAGGAGGATCCTTCAATTTGTTTGAAAATCCGAGGAGCCCCAAATAACTATGTTTCCAGACAAGCAGGTAAATGTGAAACATCAACCATTTTTTATCTTTCTTTTAAACAATGTCAAACATCAAGTTAAGAACAAAGATAAAGACAGATAATGAGATACACATACAGAGAAAAGATATGTAATGTTATTTATAGAGATGATGGTAAAACCATGTCAATTTTCTAGAAATGATTGCACACCCAAATAAGAAGGAAACAAGAAACAGATTTTACTAAGTATTTGATGCAGGCCAACCTAAAATGGCTCTTTGAAGAATCCTGATCAGGCTTTTGATTTCATTTCTAGTTATTTAGACTAGAGAACCCTGAAAACTCAGATTCTACAGGGTTGGCAAGTTTAATACATATCATGCGATCACAAGGAGCAAATCTTCCTTGCTGCTACTGTAAAGCGAAATGAAAGAAAATAACAGAAATCTATCAATTTCAAGAGCAACATCACCCATAAGCTTACTTTACAGCCTTAGTAGTTCCAATTAACCTTTGCCGTATTAAACAATTTGCAAGTTAGATAACAAAACCAAAAAAGAGGAAAACCAAGACAAACATAATGAATGCAGATGGAGAATTTGCCCAAGTTTTTCTGTACCAAGATTAAGTGACTAACAGTGAAGCCCCAAGAATCCAGACAAATCCCATTTGAATAAGCAGACCTGTATGAGAAGAAACTTAGAAGCTTGACCACGTGGATGATGCAATACGATCTGCCAGAAGTTTTCATAGGAGAGTTCAAGCTTATAGTCAACATAATCAAATTGCAACATGAAATATATTTTCTTCATTCCAATTCCAAACTCAACCAAAACATTTTCCTTCTTCCATAGCACAGAAAACTTATTTTTTGACACCTGACATCCGAAATTTAAAACTATTTGTTCCATCCTGTGCACATTGTTTCTAGGGCTTGGCACCATATCAAAGTCTGCTGCATAAGCGCTCAAATGTGAAGAACCATAGTAAAGGCAGTTCTGTGCCATGATAAGTTCAGCATATATGTTATCAATAAATTGGACTCTTGCATAAGCTTTGTGACCATTTCTGCATGGCTTCACTTCTAGAGCATATACAGTTTCTTCACCTGTAAATTGTTCAAGGAATCCCTTGACCACATCTGCAGCTAGAAAAGAAGGGAAACCAGACACCCGAATTGTCTTTCCCATACAGCTGAATGCCACGCCCACTTATATACAGATTTGTCTATAGAGTACACTTCTATATCTACAGATAACAAAGGTAAGATACCTACAAAGCAATTGATAATATCAATAATACATTACGTAAGACAGAGGTATCCATAAACATGTATTTCTATTCCAAATGCACAAGCACAAGCACAAGCAAATGAAAATATAGACACACAGACATAGTTGAAACAACCATGAATGATGTTCACTCTAGTCATGTCTACAAACAAATGTCAGGACTCGAAACAGATATAAAAGAGGTCAAAAATTAGCCCAGTATATATGCTAAGTAAAACTCTCAAAATTTCTAAAGAGAGACAGACATTAATCAAAGAGGCAGAAAGAAACTGCAAAGCAGTACTAGGTTAGAATATATTCATTTCCTTCTCTAAAAAGTAAATGAATAAATAAATGCAGCCCAAGAATTATTAGAGGAAATAGACTATCGAAATATGATGATAATGACTTCACCCTTAAGAGAAAGGGGCGAAAAAACAAGGAAAAAAAAAAAAACCAAATTTGACCAGATCATTAAACTTGGCATATAGCACAAGAAGAAAAAGAAAAGCTCCCATTGCAGGTTTTTGCTGATAAATATTAATCCTTGAGAAAAGCCTATAAGATTTATCAAAGCATTAACTAATAAATCAGTTCAAGAGAGACACTGTTAACACTTACCACCAAAGTCATTTCCTCCACACCCTCAAAGCAAGCAACTGTATGCAAAATCCCACAAACCAAACCAGAATGCCTTGATGAAACAGCCAACAATCCAAACAATGCTTTGAACAATGAACAGCTATGATGAAAACAAAAGACAAGGAAATTAAGAAAGCTTTGAAAAAGGAAAATCAAAGAGGGTCTACAGAGAACATAAATTGAAACACACCCGAAAGAACTTAAGAAGAAGCCAAGAGGGGAAAGAGAAGGTAAAACTCACAAACAACCCAAGATTCTTCTACAAGTCAGCAAAGTAGCGAAATCAGCATACCATGGAGATCAAGTGAGTGTGCAACTGTGCATGTGTGTTTATGAGATAAGACTGATAATTGATAAAAGAAAGTCAATAAAAATATAGTCCATCCCAAGTGAGTGCTTCTTTTCTTCTTGTTTCAGAGGAAGGGACCATCCATTGTCGCCTTTTCATCATTGTATGTCTTTGTCTATGATGATTCAGACAAGCATTGAGGTGGGGATTCTGGGGAACACTCCTACCCAGCTGCCTTCTGTCTTTTCAATTTTCACTTCCGTCTTTCCTTTCATTACTAGTATTTTAACGTTGCTGTTCCCGTTTCAAATTTCTAGAATATGCTACCTTGTCAAAAATATATATTTGTTACGTTACGGCAGTATAAAGATAATATGATAACATTTTTTTTTTATATGTATAATTATGACAACTTAATATTAGATCACCTAAATATAATTTATATTCGGACATTATATACACAAAATAACATATCCGAGTACATTTGAGATACCACCTTGAGAATTTTCTATTGCTTACTGCAGAAACTCGCACACTATGTCGAAAACTACGTCACCGTTACCTATACATCACCACTACCCCTAAAATTCTGACAAATATTTTCTTAAAATTCGCAACTAGAGGTGCAATTTGAACCACCTCAAAATATGTGCACAAAGTTTTTTTATCACTTGAATTAAAGCTGATCCGTGTATGATAATATTTTAGTCCCTTATATATTACCCGGGGATAAAAATTTTAATCCTTTAAATTTGAAAATAACTTTTTAATCTCTTACATTTAGACAATGAACTCCTTACATTTCAAAATAACATTTTTTTTAATCTCTTACATTTACAAAAAGTCACGCTTTGAACAAGAGTAAATTACGTTTTTAGTCCCTTAATAAATCAGTAGATAATCTCTTATTTATGCATATATCTACTATTTGTTGTAATAACTTATTCAAACTAAGTTCACACAGATGCATAAGATAATTTTTCCTCAGAGTCTGAATGCATTGTTTGCACAAAGCTAAGTGAGGGAGTATCATTTTTTATATTTTCAATATTGGAACTAAAATCAAAACCCAAACCAAAACCAAAATCGCTCTGCTAGCGAAACAAAGAGACCATAAAATATGCCAAATGAGTACAGTTACCGGATTATTTATAGAAATTTGATTCGTATGTTTTATAAAACATTATTTTGGGAAAAAAAAAATTAGTATAAAACTAAAAGTACATTAAAAATATAAAATAATATAGTTGAATAAAATTTGTGTTATTAAGAATGAAAAAGTATCACAATATATCAAATTTATCGTAAAAACAAAATCAATGAAGACGAACAGGCCTAAAATCTAAAATATACGCACAATATAAATGTGAAGACTCAGTATCTTGCACAAGCACAGCCGTAGTACTTACCAGATAAGCTGAAACCTGAAGATGAACCACAAAGGGCAACTCTCCCATTCAACGTCTTACACAACCGTACTCAGTCCCTCAGTTATCACATAGTAATATCACTCATCACTACTATATACTATATACACAAACATTTCAAACTGATTTAGCTATGGCAGTTGCAGATGAACGTGTCGTGTCGTGTCGTGCAGCCACAACATTTGTCAAAACAATCTCAAATCATCCAACTGCAAACCCAGCGAGGAAATTTGCTGAGACCCCCTCGTACGCGATTGTTTGATCTGCACAAGTTTATCGTAGTTACACCAAGGGAAACTGATGAAGTGAGCGCGTTTCAGCCCTTCGTTGTACTGACCCCAGAATGTCGGATGATAAGCGACATGGTACCACGCGGATGCTTTCGCGTATGGATCATCCAGGTCTCCTCCTTTCTTGAACCATGTCCTAGCTTCCTTCCTCAGGGACTTCACAGCCAGACAAACCGCCTCTGCATCCTTTTTCCTGTCAAAGAATATGGACATTTTCATGATACCACCACTGAGAACCTCTGCTTCAGTTTTGATGCCATAGTAATCCATAATATTGCCCAACTTATAGTCGTACTCGATTTTGTATTCAAATGCTTCATCAACATAATCTTCGAACCCTGCTACTTCCATGTCAGGATCATAAGATTTTCTAGCCACTTCCCTTGTAAATGCTCTAATCAAGCATGTATCTGGGGCAATATCTTTCACCTCTCTGTAGAGCTTCCCAATCACATGCTTTGACTCATACGTGGGTTTGTCAGGCTTTTCCATGAAATCCGGGTATTCTTTCACACGTAGTTTAGCAGGTATCTCAGCAGGAACCCCAGTCTTCGGGAAATCAACTGCGATGGAAAACTGTGCTGCTAGCTCCAAACATGGTTGACTCCTAGCCTTCAACGGTTCCCGGTCAGCAAAGACAGTATGGGCATTTGCAATCATCCCTAAGCCATCATTCACCATATAGTTCGTGAAATATTCCTCAACTTCCTGTGCAACAGAAAACATAGTTACTATCAAGGAAGAATTTTGAATTATGAGAAGAGTATGCTGCAATGCCACTAATCATGAATGAGAATGCAATGAAGCATCTTATTCTCAGTATAAAAAAGGATCTCCCAGCCCTAGACAATCCAATCTAGTGGACTTGGTGGGTACATCAATGGATGATTTTCATAGGTTAAAAACAAAATTCGGCCCCTGTGACAGATAAAATGCTATCCATGATAATCACGCAAAACTACACATTGTTATTAGGAAAAGGAAAAAAAGCCACGATAGAAAAAAGAAGCAGCAAACATCCAGTGGGAACCATACAAGATGATGATAATGCAAACAGAAAAAAACTATAATGATCAAAAGTAAATGGCAAATAACCTCAACAGACACTAAATATCCGGATCTTATGGGAAAAGGATTACTACCTGAATCGTAACTTCATGGTCCAATTCCACAGTAGGAGCTGGAGTGTAATCCATGGGTGGATCTTGCTGAGGAATCATGTCACGGTCCCAACAGACAAAGTAAATGTCACTGTCTAAATCACTACCAGAACATTCATTTGGATGAGGCCTGTAGTTAACGTTTGATTAATCTCAACAGTAATAATAGAAGAACAAAAAATTTGCACAAAACCATATCATCAATCCCATCATCAGGAGTTAATTATATAAAAGCCAACTAAGTGACTAGAGTCTGTGGAAGTATAGAATTACTGTTGTTATAAATTACTATCAGCTTTAGAGTTGGACATTATATTTGTCGTAAATGCATAATTCATTTCAGGAGTTGAAGCACCTAACCAAATTGTTATTTCGTAAATTGTGGATAAATGGATTATCTGTGCTTGCAGTATGAGAAAGTCAGCCTCAATCATCTATTATGATCTCACGAGTTTTTCTGTTTTGCTTTCTAACAGAGATATCATGGACATTAAGCCTTCCCCCCAAGCCTAAAAATACATTACCTCAAAAGCAGAAATCTTTCTGGCAATCAATACTCCATTGAAAATAAAATGTAAGAGTAACTTTGAAATCAAAGCAACATTAACATCATCATCAGAATGGAAAACTATGATGAGAATCGAATATGACCCAGTGGTACTCGTAATCACAAAATAATTATTTGACACGTTCTGCCTTCTTTCTCCTTTTTCTTTAAAATAAACCAATAATCAGAATAGATTCATGTTCAAAGGCGTAAAAGCAAAACACTGTGATGAGATACAATAAATATTAAAATGACAAAACTATAAGAAGTGAAATTGCAAACTTACCGAAGTCTAATTTTTAATTTCAACGCTTTCAGGCCTAATAGATATCCCAATAATGTTTAGAACAATTTATTCTAGTTCATAAAACCTGCTCATATTCCAACTTTTACCAAAAAAATTACAAATACCGGTTAAGTTACTTGGAACAGTTGGTTATTCTAGTTAACGATACATACCACTACAAGTCTACTAGTCAAACCAGCCATTGAAGACCATGATGTTCAAGCAGTTAATTTCAAGATTTCAGAATTAGTGATTTCAAAAGTGTTTACCTCGTTCCTTTCTAGGGGAAAACAACACAATCCACCATACGATGAAGTTCTGGTAAGTTAACAGCAGTTAAAATGCGAATATCACCAGGAAGTAAGCATGGGTTTTTTCCAACAATGACTTTCCCCCGGAGAATGAAATTGTTCTCTGAGCCACTGGCATAAATAGAATCTTCATAAAATTGTCTATGTCCAGCTCTGGAGCACTGAACAAAAACTTGCCCATATTCCAAGGTTCTTGTTTCATCAAGACATCCCATCATCGATTGTCCAGATGGTACGAATATCCTTGTCTAAGTCCGCAAATCAAGCAACTTAGTTACCCTGAATGTTTGCAGCATCATTGAAAGAAAAGGTTCAGAATCAGGCCTATACCCACACTTCAGTATTTCTTTGAGAATATTAGTATTTTCCCCAGGAGACATCAATTCTAAAGCCTCATGTGCTCTCAATGGATCAGTTAGAATAGCATCCAACTGGGAAACTGCTTCGCTTTGTTTCTTCTCAAAGACATGATCCATGAGCCCAAGGGTTGACAAAAGAGATATCAATTGGCGGTTCAAAAAACAAGGCTGATATTTACTCCATGCTAGAACATCTAACTTGGTGTTATCAGAGTCCTACTTCTTCATGCTATCTCTCAGTGACAACTTCTTTGTTGAAGTGGGATCAACAGCAACACCACCTTTGTAGCCCCCATATCGAATTTGGAATGCAGATGGAGTAGAACTTTTAAGGCCGCACTTTATGCCAACTCGTCGTGCAAACTCAGCAGATATTTTCCCAATTCCATGAGAAAAGACATAATTTGGTGCAGTTAACTTTATGTCAGCTATCCACTCTGTCTCATCCAAACCAACAGTTAATGTTTCTGTGGAGGAACTGAAAGATTGACCAAGCCTAGCAGCATACTTGGCCACATTTTTTATTCTTCTAAAATCACCCATCCATGCTCTTATATCAGCAGCAGAAAGCCCAGGCCTTGAAGCAAACATCCAGACTGAATTATCCCTCAATTGGCTTGACGAAAATGCAAGAAATTCAAACTTCTTATTCCCAATAACTATGCCATATTTCAATGTTGACAATATTCTGTGGTAAATTTCTGTTCTTCCAGTTGGAGCATTACGAGGTGATAAGTCTGTAGAGAACATTTTGTTCCACTCCTCATCAATAAAAGAAACGCGAAGAAAATTATCAATGTCTCTCACAAAATGGAGCAGTACTCGATTAGACACATTGACTCTGGCCCACAGAAATACACTTTGCACGGGGTAACCTGCACCCTGCGGATGTACACCAAGCCATCATCTAGAGCAACAGTTGGTGATTTTGGAAGCTGCTGAAGTTTTCTATACATATTATACTGTTTGGTGAGTCACTGCACAGGCTCATAGCAGCATTCTTTTAAAGTGTAGTGCATATTTTCTAAGGCACATTCAATGTATCTGAAATCTATTCTTTCTGGATCGACCAACTGAAAGAAATTTCTATCCAATGATGGCCCTGGAAGACATCCATTCTGTACCGAAACAGATATCTTGAACAAGATTTCATATGGCAACTCTAGTCCTTGGGGAGGACTTAAATGGGGAACCAAAACCAAGTTATATGAATATGGGGAACGAGTTTCAAGAGTGAATTGGCTTTCATTTTTTTCGTACCAAGCAAAATAGTCACTGAAATTCGGAAGTTGAACACCTAGAGGAAGCTCCAAACATATCCCAGATGATTGCCCAATGCAGGATGTGGTGAAGTCTGTTGTCCTGACCCACTGATCATCTGGAGTTTCCTTTAAGTAGCTACATTTGGATCCTTCAACTAGTTTGAAAATCCGAGGAGCACCAAATAACTATGTTTTCAGAAGAGAAGATAAATGTCAAACATCAACCTAGTCAAGTAGAAAGATAATGGTTTATTTACAGTCCAAAAACTAGGAATGAGGATACCAATTTATCACCAAATAATCTTTCATTATATATTGTTTTTGGCATTCAAGGGTAAAAACATGTAAATACTACTAGCAGTGCCAATAACAGAACTTAGCTAAGGAATTATCCAGAAAGGCTTGAGGGTAAGTAATGAAATTATGACTTCCCACTAATGAGGGAATTCCAAGTTC
The DNA here is from genome assembly GCA_016801395.1 of Leptodermis oblonga. Lineage (NCBI taxonomy): Eukaryota > Viridiplantae > Streptophyta > Magnoliopsida > Gentianales > Rubiaceae > Leptodermis > Leptodermis oblonga. Next base: position 15,364,686 of record CM028751.1, on the reverse strand, counting down.
AAGAGGGGACAAATGCTTCGAAGTTCAAGCAAGTCAATGTTCAGATGGTTCTTTGTTATTACCAATGGCCCACTATAAACAGATACACAAATGCACACACATACACACAGGGAAGCTAAAGTATGTTATTTGTAGTAATGATAGCAAAAGCATACTTATTTTCTAGTAGACGGGTAAGATACCCTGCATATTACAATTCACAGAGAATCAATAGCCATAACAAAGCTAATTTTCCATATATACATGCAGAAGTTCTCCATATACAATTTTTGGATGCCCGGATTACTTGAAATTAGATCAATAAGCGTATAACCTTTCGCATACTTAGAAAAGACAACCTGGTGATACAATACAAATAAGGAAACAAGAAACAGATTGCATGAGCTTGAGTTTCAGGTCAGAAAAAAGCTGGTAATACAATCCTCACAACTTTATAACAGAGAAATTGAGGCATTGCTAATCACAGAAATTGACAACATGTCCACCTGGAATGGCTCTTTGAGGAATCCTGACCATGTATTAAAATTACTGAAAACATGACTCTTCTAATGGAACAGATGGATTATTTCTTAATACATTCAGATACAGCCAGTAAGAAATTTGCAATAAAGCAAACTACCATGGGAATCACAGCAATAATGTAGATAAACAAACAAATGCAGTACAACATGACAAAGCAGTATCAAAACTAGCCTAGATTTCTGCTCATCAAATCCAGAAGAACGAATAAGCCTCATTACATACTAAACAATGTACAAAAGTAAGCCTTATAAATATATATAGATCTTCTGGCAATATAAAAGAGGAAAGTGAAAGTATGATAGTAGAATGTAGTAGTAACTAGTGTAATACACTAGTACAGCACTAGTTAACTAGTTCTGCGACAAGTTATTCAGTCCTCTCCATTCTCTAGAATTTCAACAGCCAAAGCACCATGTAAAGCTTGTCTATTGTTCCTACATGGAATTCTGATTTAAAATGGATTCCTTTGCCATGAAGCAATCCAAGCACTTATTCAAAAATGTGAGAGTTAAAAAACAAAACCAGCAAAGGCGGGAAGACAAATCAACACAATCAAGGCCGAGAAAATTTGTATGACAAGGGAAGATTAAATGACCAAGAAACAGTGAAGCCTAAGAATCCAAAAAATTTACATTTAAATAAGCATACCTGTATGAGGAGAAACTTTGAAGTTTGACTATGTGGATGATGCAATACAATCTTCCAGAAGTTTTGATAGGAGAGTTCAAGCTTGTAGTCAACAGAATCAAATTGCAACATGAAGTACATTTTCTTCATTCCAATTCCAAACTTGACGGAAACATTTGCCTTCTTCCATAGCACTGCAAACTTATTTTTGGACACCTGACATCCGAAATTCAAAACTACTTGTTCCATCTCATGCACAAAGCTTCTGGGCCTTGGAACCATATCAAGGTTCTCTTCATAAGCCCTCAAATATGAAGAGCCAAAATGAAGTCCTCTCTTTGCCTTTTCAATGATAAGTTCAGTGCTTCTCCTATTAGTAAATTGGACTTTTGCAAATGCCCTCCGGCCTGCTTTGTACTGTTTCACTTCTAGCGCATATACAGTTCCTTCACCTGAATATTCCTCTAGGAATCCCTTGACTACATCTGCAGCTAGAACATTAGGGAAACCAGACACCTGAATTGTCTTTCCCATAGAGCTGAATGTCACCACCAATTTATAGAGAGAATCTTGTATAGTACACTTCTATATCTCCTACAGATAACAAAGGTAAAAGAGTAAAACAACTACAAAGCTAGTCATAATATCAATAATACGTGTATATATAAGATGGAGATACCCATACGCATGTATTCCCACCCCAAACAGAGAAGCACAAGCCATTGCAATTACAAACATAGAAACAGAGGGGATGTATGACCACACAAAGCCATACGGGCATATCATGCATTTCTGTAAGCAATGGCCAGTGGGAGAAGGTAACTTCAGCAGCAGAAAATCCATATTATTCCAAACGTGACATAAAATCAGCTATACTTCAGGTAGTAGTCCTATTAATCCATACAATGATATTGCTCACAGAATCAGAAAAAGTCTAGTACTCTGTTGCCTGTCGCCAAGCCAATAATACAGTTTAAACAAAAGTTCTGAGAATGATGTTCACTCTAGTCATGTGTACAAACAAATGTCAAGACGCAAAAGGGATATGAGAGACGTCAAATTTAGGCCAGAATTGTTACTAAATCTCTCAAGATATTATGACATCAAAAAGGGAAAAGAAACTGCAAAGCAGAAATGGGAAAAAAGTTAGCTCAAGTAGTCCATTTCTTGCTCATCTAGGTAACTCTCACTTACTGACCTAGCAAATAGATGCAAGCATTAAACATATAATTCTGAAAACAGAGCACACATGAGATTAAGCTGTCCTCTTTTTCTTTTTTCTTTTTTGAACTGCCCCTTCCCTTTCAAAGTAATCAAAACTTAAAAGCAGAACAGAACGCCTGCAATTTTGTAGGAATTGGTCCCATGAACACCACATCGGTAAACAATTTTCTACTCCCCTCGTCATCAATCATCCTCAATCTTAATGATTCACTCCAGATCCGCTATTTTGAGAATACCACATCCTATTAACAACCTAAAGGAAATTCTAAATAAAAAAAGTTTAGTTAGAATTTCCAGATAATGACCTCAAGATAATACCACAGAAAAATAAAATAAGTAGAAACTAATATGGTAGACACTTACTGCCAAAGTAAACGAACAAAAACGATAACAAATTTACAGCCACGGGTAACTATAATCCCACAATTCTCTACTCACATAACGGAAAAAAAAATTTTTTAAATCCAACATACTTCAAGTAAAATTCAACTACCCATCAACATGGATATCACTGTACAACTGGAAAAAACAAAAAAATTCCAAACAATGAAGAGTCACGATTACACAAAAACACACAGAACTGAGAGTTCGATAACAAACAAAAGAAAGCCTTAAACAAAGAAAATAAAAAAGGGTCTACTGGCAGCATTTTCACACATAATGCCTAAGAAACCAAAAACCGCAAATGGGAAAGAAAGTGGTCTAATCAAAGTAAACCAAAGAGGGTCTGTTGGTGTTCGAATCCGGGAAACTACTTGCAGAGAAACTCAAGAGTTGCTGCTCAACTCAGCATGTAGAGGAAGCGGAAGCGAACATAACACACACTGATTGAAGCCTCCATTATTATAAGCAAGCAAAGCATTCACTGGTGTGTGCTGTCAAAAGACCAAGACTTGTGTAGTCAATCCTAAGTCAATTTTATGTCCTTTATTAATTAGGGGCATGATATTTGCAGTAACCGTTTCGATATTTGCAGTAAATTTTCTTGTGAAAAATCTAAAATACCCCTAACACTTTTAAAAATAAAAAAAAAATACCGCCTGATTTTGTCCTAAACCATCGCCGGCGATGGTATACCCCCCCCCCCCCCCCCCCCCCCCTTCAGTTTGATATTTGCAGTAACCACTGGGTGAATCTTCATCAATCCGGTAAAAAATTCACATTTTCGACAAAGATACTAACAAATTCGGACATAATACAACTAAAATAATCAAACCAACTATCTAAAACAATACCAATACCGCAAAACATTTTAACTTTCGCCACTAACCTTTTTCCGATCCGAGTCGTCTCGATTTTTATCCAATTTTGTGATTCCACCCGGCTCTGCTTTGCAGGAATTATTAAACGGAATAGAGCTCGTGAGTTTCGATATTTTCAATTTTTTTTTTTTTTGCAACCCTCACGAGCTGCATAGTTGGTTTTTTTTTTTTTTTGCTCAGGGGTATTTTTGTATTTTTACAGAGAAATGTTACTGCAAATATCGAAACGGTTACTACGAATATCAATTCCGTTACTTTTAAATGTGAATTAAGTTTGGACAATACATAATGATATTAATAAGAATAAAAGGAATAAAAATTTTGAAAGTGAACTTTTCTTTTGAAGCAAATTTCTTTTTAAAAAATAAAATTTTCTAATGAAACGGAGAAGTATTTGATAAGATACTGTATTCTTTTGTTTGTCGTTTAGATCTCACAATTTAGAACATCATTATCTTAAATTAAATTACTTCTATTATAAAAATTAAAAAAAAAGTACAATAAAATCACATGGATTCAAGGAATAAAATAAGAGGAGTTTCATTTGGGTGTGGCAAACTATATCCCTATAGTCCTCCACCAAAAAAAAAAATATTTGTTTCTTAATAATTTTATACTTCTAAAATACAAATTTTTTATTCTGAAAATCAATAAATAGTATTTTAATATTATTTTAATCACTTATTCATTCATTTTTTTAATCAAAATTGAATATAAGCTACATAGTCATAAAAATATATATTAAAAAAGTGGTGGTACATTTAATGAAAATTTATAGTAAATTCTCATATTGACCGATGTGATATTCAAATGACAAAAAAATTAATTTGATACTTAAAAGTAAAACTCGCGATGATATTTATCACTAATATTTATCACTTTACACTTTTACTCACTCAATTAGTTTCAAATTATCTCTCGAACCTTGAAGGTTTAGAAAATTACTAAACAGAACCTTATTATTATCATTTTTCTTTTTTTACTCCTTTACAGAGGGGTCTAGTAGTGTTCTAACAAGCCTCTTAGTCCGTTTGGCATATTTTCAAACCTTCATGGCTTCCCCAGTAAGGCCTGCTATTTTTGGTTGGGTTGAGTTTTGATTTGAGTTTTGGTTTAGAAAAAATAATTTTATAATGTAAAAAGTATATTGGAAATGTAAAAAAGTATAGCTGAATAGTAAAAAGCTGTATTGGAAGTGATAAAAACTGATTTAATATATTAAATTTACTGTTGAGACCAAAACTGAGACCAAAACTAAAACTTAAACAACAAGCAGTAAGGACGAAGAAAAGCCAACTAAACTTCATGGTATTTTGGTAATTACCCTTTCTTTTCATCCTAAGACTTTCTTTTATTTTGGAGATACTGTTCTTTAATTTGGGTTTCAAACGAGATTTGAAACTTAATTTTGAAAAAATAATTTTATAATATAAAAGTGTATTGAAAATATAAAAAAGTGTGGATGAATAGTAAAAAATTGTATTAAAAATAATAATAATTATTTATAAAATTATTTTTTTAAAATTAAGTTTCAAACATTATTTTAACGAAATTGATATTTGCAGCGACGGTTTCGATATTTGCAGCGACATTTTTTTGTGAAAAGAGTGAAATGCCCTTGGGGAAAAAAATTTAAAAAAAAGAAAAATGTAAAGTGCAGCCCGTGACAAAAAAAAAAAAAAAGACGAATGTTTCGTCTATAAAATGTAGCAAAGGAAATCAGCCTCAATATCTGTATTCATAATTGTTGCAAAGCAGAGCCGGGTGAAATAACAAAATCAGATAAAAATCGAGACGATTGGGATCGGAAAAAGGTTAGTGGCTAAAGTTTAAATGTTTTGAGGTATTGTTTTATGTAGTTTTATTAATTATTTTAGTTGTATTATGTCCGAATTTATTAGTAGTTTTGTCAAAATTGTGAAATTTTTTATCTAAATGGGGAAGATCTGCCCGGTGATTACTGCAAATAAGAAAGTGGGGGGGGGGGGGGGGGGGGGGGGCCAAAGTGTCGCCGGCGACACTTTTGGCCAAAAGTGTCGCCGACGACCGGCGACATTTTGGGCCAAAAGTGTCGCCGACGACCGGCGACATTTTGGGCCAAAAGTGTCGCCGTGCCGGTCGCCGGCGACATTTTGGGCCAAAAGTGTCGCCGGCAACACTTTGGGCCAAAGTTCCGGCGACATTTTTGGCCCAAAAGTGTCGCCGGAATGGTTTTTTTTTTCTTTCTTTTTCTAAGTGTTTGGGGTATTTCGGTCTTTTCACAAAAAAATATCGCTGCAAATATCGAAACTGTCATTGCAAATATCATGCCCCAAAAGTAAAGACATAACATAAATAGAACAAATAGTGTCAAACTATAATTATTTTATGTGTTGTACCTTGATGTCCATAAAAAAAATTGTATATATGTCAAAATGGACTATTCTAATAAAACAGAGAAGTAGATTCTTTGTGCCCTTTTCTTTTCTTTTCTTTTTTTTTGTACATTTAACAACAATTAAATGACACTGTACATCATTAACAATGAAAACATGTTATGAGTTTTATACTACAACTACAAGTATATAGTTTCTTTTAATATTAAAGATGCAAATAAAATAGTATTTTTTATTTTAAAAAACTCTTACTAATTAATAAAGTTGTTTTCTTTATAATATTTTATAAAGTTCAAAGTCATAGCACATAAAATTATCCTGATTGGCTTCCGTAGTTCATTATCACTTTGCCTTTATCTTTAATAGGATACTAACCCATATTATGTTGTCTATCTATCTATCTTCTATCTATCTATCTAATCTATCTAATCTAAGATTCTATTCTACTACAATGCGACTTCATTGCTGCACTTTATGTCAACATTTTGGGGGCATTTTTGTCTGGAAATGGGAAAATTTGAGCCCCTCAAGCTTTAGCATCGATGGTGGCAGCAAAATTTCGCGCACCACTTATTTGTATATAGGTGGCATCCGGTCGTTGGATGGAGTTTTCAGTGCTGAGTATTTCGCCTTTGATTGAAACGACATCGTTTCAGTCTGGTGTAGCCCTAAACGACGTCGTGCAATTAAATGAACCGGTTGTTTTTTTTTCCATCGATCTTCCAACCTCGCTTTTTCTCTGTCCTCGTCATCGGCTCCGAGGCACTTTTTGCGGTGGGGGTAAGAGCCGTCCATGGAGGAAAATGGCAGACCCCCTCTTATTCCTTCTCTTGCCCGTCAGTGGGTTCCTCGAGATTCCTCTGAAGGGATTAGGGTTCTCGGTGTTCTTCTCTTCTCTCTCGCTCCAACTGGTGATGAATTTTGGCCGGTGTCGTTTAGGATTGAAACGACATCGTTTTAGTCTGGTGTACCCCTAAACGACGTCGTGCAATTAAATGAACTGCCGGTTTTTTTTCCATCGATCTTCCAACCTCGCTTTTCTCTGTCCTCTTCATCGGCTCTGAGGCACTTTTTGCGGTGGGGGTATGTAAAAGTTAAGCAAGGCTGATCACAAGGCAAGGACGAAGAAAACAGAACTTAAAAATGAAGAACAGAAGAAAACTTCAGAGAAAAGTAAAATATGATCAGAGAAAACTTTTCTGTATATTGAAGAAGAATGAAAAATCTAATTACAATAATAATAGCTACTCCTATTTATACTTTGAGCTAAGCTACGGATCACATGTCCAGCTGTACAATCCATTTACAAAGCAACTAAGCAAGTAACTATTTTTCCCACTAATTCTACTAACTACTTGACAGCTATTGACAGCTATTATTGATTAACTTATCCCTTGATGGAAGTCCAGCTCATCAATTGCAAAATCATGCTTCCTGTCAAGTGGCTGAGGCATTTGATCAGCTGAACCACAGCACGTGTTCTTTCCTGTGTTCTTCAGGGGCATGCTTGCTGTGATCTTCTGCATCCCCCCCTCAAGTTGGACTTGGTGAAAATCAACCAAGCCTAACTTGGACACCAGATGGAGGAAGGGAGCAACTGACAGTGGCTTTGTAAAAATGTCAGCAAGCTGATCAGAAGAGGTGACGTGTTTAGGAACAAGGAACCCCTCTTTAAACTTGTTGCGAACCACATGACAGTCAATGTCAAGATGTTTAGTTCTCTCATGAAACACAGGATTGGCTGTTATGTGGATGGCAGCTTGGCTATCACACCACAGGGGAATAGGCAAAGGAACTTGAACTTGGAGATCATTCAAAAGATAAGTGATCCATTGGAGTTCACAGGTAGTAGTGGCAAGAGCTCTATATTCTGCCTCAGCTGTGGATCGAGATACAGTGGACTGCTTCTTACTTTCCATGAGATAAGAGCTCCTCCAAGAAAAATGCAGTAACCAGAAACTGATTGCCTAGTGAGTTTACAGGCTCCTTAATCTGCATCACAGAAACCTTGAAGGGATAAAGACGAATTAGCAGGATAGAGAAGACCCAAAGATGGTGTTCCTTTGAGGTATTTGAGGACATGAAGAGCAGCTTGCCAATGGACTAGTCTAGGAGCATGCATATACTGACTGAGCTGTTGCACAGCATGAGTTAAATCAGGTCTAGTAAAATGGAGATAAAGCAGCCTGCCAATGAGCCTTCTGAAAGGATGAGGATCAGTCATTAGAGGTGTATGGTTGCAGTAAAATCAGCACCTAATGGAGTAGGTGTAGAAACAGGCTTAGAGTCAAGTAAACCAGCATCTGAGAGAATGTCTAAAATGTATTTCCTCTGATTCAAATAAAGGCCAGTAGGACTGCGAGCAAGTTCAATCCCAAGGAAATACTTGGCATGGCCAAGATCCTTAACAGTGAACTTCTTATCAAGGAAGATGCTTCACCTGATCAATTTCTATATCTGAATTCCCTGTAATCAGTATGTCATCAACATATACAATGAGTGCTATAAAAGATCCAGGGCAATGATCATGAGAGGACTGCTGAAAACCATACAGAGTCAATTGGGAGGTGAATTCATGATTCCATCTTCTGGAAGCCTGTTTTAGTCCATACAAGGACTTCTTGAGTTTACAAACCTGACCAGATAATGCCTTAGTGTAACCAGGAGGAGGCTGCATATAGACATCCTTTTCAAGAGTTCCATTGAGGAAAGCATTGTTAACATCTAACTGATAGAGGGGCCAGCAATAGGAAGCAGCCAAGGCAAGAATAACCCTGACAGTGACAGCTTTTGCAACAGGAGAAAAACTGTCAGTATAATCAACCCCCTCAATCTGATGAAATCCTTTGGCAACAAGTCTTGCTTTATACTTGTCAACAGTGCCATCAGGATTCATTTTAACTTTATATACCCACCGGGACCCAATAGGCTTCTTGCCCTTAGGTAGAGTAGTCAATTCCCAGGTATCATTCAAATCCAAGGCCTGTAGCTCCACATTCATGGCTTGGACCCACTCAAGATGATCTTTAGCCTGATTGAAGGAATGAGGCTCTTGTATAGTGGATACATTAGCTAAGAATGACATGTATGATGCAGAAAAACAAGAATTGGAATAGAATGGAAAAGTAGAAATGGGATAAGACTGACTAGATGCAGAACCAGTAGAGGGAACAACACAGTGAGCTGTGGGAAGCACAAAGTCTGTAAGCCAAGTTGGCAGGTGTTTGGTTCTGGTACTCATTCTTCGAGGCAGTATCACAGGAGGAGAAATACTAGAAGATGCTTCAGATAGGTGAGGAGAAGGAGATGGTTCAGATGTATTATGTGAAGAGGGTGACTCACATGTGTCATGAGAAGGAGATGGAATAGGAGAAGGATTGTTTGGAGAAGAACCAGAAGGAGAAGGATTAGGATGAGGGATAGGAGAATGATGAGGAAGGATAGGATTTGTGATAGGATCAAGGTCATCATCAGAAATCTGAACTGGTAGAGGAACAGAATTGGTTGATGGCAATGTGGAGGCACTTTGGAAAGGGAAAATGTCTTCATGAAAAACAACATCCCTGGAAGTATAAACTTTATGAGTACTAAGGTTATACAACTTGTAAGCTTTCTGAAAAGGGGGATATCCTAGGAAAATTGACCTGTGAGCTCTAGGAGAGAACTTGTTTTTGTGAGGCTCTAGGTTGGTGGCATAACACAAACAGCCAAAGGTTCTAACATGAGATAGTTCAGGAGGTTTAAGGTAGAGGAGTTGATATGGAGAGTTCCATTGTAAGATAGGAGAGGGCAATCTGTTGATAAGAAATGTTGCAGTAAGAATTGAGTCTCCCCAGAACTTACTAGGAAGATTGGATTGAAACATTAAGGCTCTAGCAACTTGAAGTAAGTGTTTATGTTTCCTTTAGCTATGCCATTTTGTTGGGGAGTGTATGGGGTTGAGGTTTGATGAATGATTCCCAAATGAGACAAGGTTTGCTGTGGATTATGATTAACAAACTCAGTTCCATTATCTGATCTTATCATTTTTATTGATTTTTGGAATTGAGTTTGAATCATATGGAAGAAAGAAACAAGAGTTGGAGCAACTTGAGATTTATTTTTGAGTAAAAAAGTCCAAGTATATCTGGATTTGTCATCCACAACTGTGAGAAAATACTGAGATCCAGTTACAGTTGGTTGATGGAATGGTCCCCATACATCTAGATGAAAAAGATCAAAGATGCTAGGACTTTTATGACTGCTTAAAGGAAAACTTAATCTCTGCTGCTTAGCTAGAGGACAAACATGACAGTGAGCTATAGGAGTTACATCAGGAAACAAATGTTTAACTACACTGTGAGATGGATGTCCTAATCTTGCATGCCACAGGTGGCTTGCATTTATTTGAGAAGCATCTACTGTGAGACTTAATGCTTTAGGCATCTGGTCAGAAGTAGCAATGAGGTGCCTGTGAGCTTCAATGAATTTGAGATCAAATGAAGTAGAGTCTAGAATGTACAGGCCCTTTACTGCTCTTCCTATAGCATAGATTTGATGATGCCTAGAGTCCTGTAATACACAGAACTTAGCATAGAAAATGAGAACCACAGAGTGTGATTGAGCTAGCTTATTTACTGACAACAAATTAAAACGAAATGAGGGAATGTGAAAACAGTCTATAAGACTCAGATTAGGTGAGAGTTTGATGTGTCCTACTTTGTTCACCATTTTAGTAGAACCATCAGGTAGGTATACAGGAGTACAAATAAAAGTAGATTTCAGAGTATGAAACATGGATGCATCATGACAGATATGATTACTAGCACCAGTATCAACAATCCAAGAATCCTTTCCTAACAATGTCATAAGACCAAAGTTCATAGGTGTTTGCATACCTGAAAAATCATTGAGATGAGCAAAGTTCACTAGATTTTGTTCAGTAGTATTTCCTCTGTTGTTTTTGTTCAATTCTTGGAGCAATTCAGTAAGAAGTCCCTGCAGTTGTGAGTTCTGAACTACAGATTTTCCAGATCCTGATGCATTATCTTCCAAATTAAGTGGAGTATCCACTGCATTAGCCATAGGTTTCAGATTACCTTTCTCTTTCTGTGCCTTCCACCAGTTAGGGTAACCATGCAACTTAAAACATGTGTCCCTTGCATGTCCATCTCTATTGCAGAAAGTGCATTTTAGTCCCAACTTCCTGACATCAGGCCTCTTTGGCATATAATTTCCTTTTTGTGGTTGATCAGTTTTCTGGATCTGTTCACGAATCATACAAGCAGTGTTTTCACCAGAGTTAGCATACACCACTGGTAACTGCTTCTTTGGTTCTACCTTTTGAACAATAGAATATGCCTTGTTGGTTGAGGGAAGAGGATCCATTATGAGAATCTGACTTCTTGTTATGTCATACGCATTATCGAGACCCATGAGAAACTGCATAAGCTTAGCTTCAGATTCTCTGTCATAGATCTCCTTAGCAGCACCACAATTACACACAGGCAAAGGCCTAAGTTGAGTCAATTCCTCCCAAAATCTCTTCAACTTCTTGTAATACTGAGCCAGACTCAAGTTCCCTTGTGTTGTGGAAGACATTTCCTTTCTGATGTCATATACCATCGTTCCATTGCTCTCACCATACCTCTCAATGATTTCTTGCCACAAATCTCTTGCTGAGGGTGAACAGATGAAAGCATCTGCAATTTCCTTGGACATGGAGCTCAAGATCCATGAGATCACCATACAATCAGCTTGTTTCCACTTTGTGAAGGTAGGCGAAGTTTCAATCGGTGATTTTGCTCCAGGCATGATGAAGCTGAGCTTCTCTTTAGCACCTAAAGTAATTAACATTGAGCACCTCTAGGACAAGAAGTTTCCTTCAGTGAGCACATTGGAAACCAGAGAAACATTGGTATTCTCGGTTCCTTTAACCTTCATTGAGTCTTCCAATTGGAAGATCTCACTTGCACTGTTTGCTTGATCACTACTGCTCGCCATTTTGCTTCAGTTGATCTTACCGTGGCTCTGATACCATGTAAAAGTTAAGCAAGGCTGATCACAAGGCAAGGACGAAGAAAACAGAACTTAAAAATGAAGAACAGAAGAAAACTTCAGAGAAAAGTAAAATATGATCAGAGAAAACTTTTCTGTATATTGAAGAAGAATGAAAAATCTAATTACAATAATAATAACTACTCTTATTTATCCTTTGAGCTAAGCTACGGATCACATGTCCAGCTGTACAATCCATTTACAAAGAAACTAAGCAAGTAACTGTTTTTCCCACTAATTCTACTAACTACTTGACAGCTATTGACAGCTATTATTGATTAACTTATCCCTTGATGGAAGTCCAGCTCATCAATTGCAAAATTATGCTTCCTGTCAAGTGGCTGAGGCATTTGATCAGCTGAACCACAACACGTGTTCTTTCCTGTGTTCTTCAGGGGCATGCTTGTTGTGATCTTCTGCAGGGTAAGAGCTGTCCATGGAGGAAAATGGCAGACCCCCTCTTATTCCTTCTCTTGCCCGTCAGTGGGTTCCTCGAGATTCCTCTGAAGGGATTAGGGTTCTCGGTGTTCTTCTCTTCTCTCTTGCTCTAACTGGTGATGAATTTTGGCCGGCGTCGTTTAGGTCATGGTGCCGTCAGCTGCTCCAGGTCATCTTTTTCTACATTTTTTTCCCTACTGCAATATGTAATTCCTTCAAAAGTAGCTACCTTTTTTTACAAAACATGTTTTTCATTTTTGTTCTTTTATTCTTCATCAAAAATTACATTTTTATGTTTGTATTGATTTGTATTTTCAGATGGGAAGCTTTTTTTTCTGAAGGATGAGAAATTTTGAAATATGAGAAAGCCGAGCAGCCACAGTTTTCAAAGGTCTTCATTTTTGTTTTTGGTGGTTGAGCCGAGAAAGTATCAGGCTTAAAGAAGCTGAAGAGGGGAATAAAATGGAAGAAGATGAGGTATCAAGGAAAGAAGAAAAAGAATGCCAAACTTTAAAGGTGTGCCAGAGAAATAAACTATTGAAGAAAAGCTTGTGACTTTTTGAGTAATGCTTTCTTTTCATGGCTTTGCTTCACAACATAAGTTGCTTTTTTCTTTACTCTGTTTTTGGTTTTCTCAGTGCACAAACGGTTTCTCTCTTTCTTTTTAACATCCTGGTAAAAAAAGGTTGAGGCTTTCTTTTATTGTGGTCATTTTTTTACCTTTATTTCCACTTCACTCATTCGGCCTAATCTTCTTACTGTTTTTCCTTCAACAGATATGAAATTTTTTTTGAAGCAGTCTTTGGTGCAAGTGCGTGAGCAGAGTCCAGAACGGTTTGTGTAATGGGGTCGAGAGGGATGTCTTTGGCGAAGGCTAGACGACTAAGTATCGCCAGCGTAATCTGGTCACGGTTAAAGGTACTTTTTACTCTTTTTTATTATTATTTTTTCTTTGCGACTTGGTCTTGGCTGTTATTAAAAATATTTCTTTCCTTTCCAGCCTCAGCTTGATGTTTCTCTGTGTTTTTTGAGTGCCGTCAAGTTGAAGTCAGTTGAGTGGTCTGATGTCGCCCGCGTGATGATGCTCCTCATAATGTTAATGGGTTTAAAAGGTTACTCTGATGCTTTTGGTTTCCGGTAGACCATTTTTTGAGCTTTTCCTTCACTTCTCTTCTCCTTCGTAATCTTCTAACTCAAACACTTCCTTCCGTTCTGTTTTTTTGTTTGTTTGTTTGTTTTGGGTGTTGGCCAGACCCAGCTGAGAAACTTCAATAGAAACGTCTTCGTCTGTAAAGAAGCTAAAGAAATGAAAAAAAAGGAGCAAGAATGTGACAGGTTAAGGTTAGAAAGAGATATTCAATAGAAACGTCTTCATCTGTGATTTTTTGCTTTTTGATATTACAACTTTTATGTCTTGCTTTATGAAGATGAAGAATGAGAAAGCCTAAGAAGGATAAAATTACTGTTTTCCAAAGGTAAATCTTTTCATGCCATATGTAAATTTGGTATGCCCTCTCCACTTTTCTGATTTAGTTTTCTTTGTTGGTTCTTTATTGGCTTGTATTTGTAGATGGGAACCCTTTTTTGTGGTTTTTGGCTCCTTTGCTACCAAATCTGATGATTCAAACGTGCTATATGCCTTCCTTCAATGTAAACTCATCAAAATGTAGCTGGTTATTTTTCCCAACTTGTTTTTGCCACTTTTAGTGTTCATTTGGTCAAAAATTACATTTGTATTATTTTATTGATTTGTATTTTTAAATGGGAAGCTTGTTTGGTTTGGAGGTTAAGTGAGGACAAGAATAACTATTTAGCAGCCGATTGCTTTAAGTCCCTACAATGTCTCATTTTACCATTTGGCTGGACTACAGATATTGTGAAGGAATTTTCTGATTGATCCTCTGTTGAAATGTGATGGCCCTCAAACCTGGCTCAAGTTTTTTTGTTTAGTTATGTTTCTTTTTACTTTTTTTTCAGTTTTGAAGTCCCTTTGGTACCCTATTCCATACACTTATTATCACTTTTGCTTTAATATTTTAAATGGCCCATGAATTTTCAGGTGATGAAGGTTTGAGGGTGTGGTTGGTCTGAGGAAAGACAGAGCTTGGAATTAAAGTTTTCTATGTGCATATACAGTACCAAAAGGATCTAATGAAAAGACAGCTTGAAATTTATAACTTTACTGGTACCAAAAGGTCATGTATAACACATATGAGGTATGTTTACACTTTACATTGTTGGTCTCTATCCTAAAATTCTTTGGTATCTTTTTTTGGACTTATTTGCAATTATCTAATCAATGATATTGAAGGTAGCTTCTTTTGTGATGATTTTTTTTTTTTTAAATGTTATTAACATTCTCTGTTTTGATTTCAATTGTCATTGCTTTTTTTATTTTTTGTATTAACATTCTCTGTTCATTTTTTCCTTCCAATAAAATGCTCCTTGCTAGGCTTGCTCAAACGTGAAATGCTCCCATGTGTCAGATATTGAAAACATGGTCTTTGCAAATTCAGGAAAGGGCTAAAGCTCAAGGGGAGCATCGCCAAAATAGGCTGGAGTATAGGCAATATCTGGAAACTTGTGGCTTTGTCTAGGTATATATGTCCTCCTGCATCTCTCTCACCCACTCCCCAAAAAAATGCATTTGTTCCTATTTACCATTGTTGAATTATGTAATTTGTTTGATCTCTTTAGGTGGATAGTCGATCGAGGGAAGTTCAAGATCTCTTGGAAGATGATAAAAAATGTTCACCTATGGACAAATTGATCATTTGGAGGTCTACTAGGTAAAAATTATAAAATTATATGTCTGTTACTAAAGTTATGTTTCTTTCTGTAATACTGAAATTAGCTCAATAGCAGGAATATATTCATGATTTGGAGATAGAGGAGGAAGAGCAAAGGAAAGTAGAAAAGGAACAATTGAGACGTACTGAGCGAAAAATCAAGATGGTTTTCGCAAGTTAATGGAGGAACATGTGACTGCCGGAGTGCTGCATTCTGGTGTAGTTGGTGTTTCAGAAGCTTAGGGCAGCTAGATGCTGATTTAGTTACAGAATGTTATTCATTCACAATCTGTGGAATCTATTTCAGACTGGGCTGCTTTTATTGGTTATGCAGTAACCGATAAGGTGAGATATGGTACCAAAGTGCCCCTGCTAAGACAAAGAATCATGGATTATTTGCTGAGCTCATTAGCCAGACAGCCACTCCTGCAGTAGTTGCCAAGCGCTACATGTTTCTTTCAGCACATCTCAATTGTTCCTTTTTTAGAAGTATCACCACAGAGCATTCTAGCACTGAAATGCAGCTTCATTATAGACTGCTGGGTAATATGGGCCATTCATCAGCTCAAGGTTTCCATCGGCTCCAACGCCTTTTTTTTTGCGGTGGGGGTACAAGCCGTCCTTGGAGAAAATGGCAGATCCCCTCCTCTTTCTTCTCTTGCCCGGTTCACAGCCCTTCTCGAGATGCCTCGAGAGTTTCGATCTCTGTCAGCGACGATGGGATGTTTACTTTAATAGTAGAGCTTTTCATTCACACAAGTTCTCTACCACAGGTGATTCTAAGGCTTCTCAAAGCTCATCATCTCTCCTCTTTTCTTTTCCCTCATTTTCTCCTCTTCATCATCTTCTCTATTCTATTTTTTTTTTTCGGTGCTCTCGCTCCACCCACTTTCTTCAACGAAAAAATTCTGGTGATTTTATTTTTTTCATTCCAAAACTGAGTGGTAATTGATCTACATGTTTAATTGTTGCACTCAGTCTACATTAATCGGTTGCATGATGCCTTGTGTATTTTTTGTTTTATCGTGTTGTTGTCATGCAACAACTCTATATGTTGTACCCTATGAACTGAATTGGGTGTTGCTTTCTAGTTGTGCTGTTTAATGGTCATTTTGTTGTTGCTGTTTTGATATATATGGATTGTTCTGGTTATGATTGTCTAGCTTGGCTAACATGCTTGACTGTTTTATTTCTACAGGTCTCTTGTCTTCCATGATTTTGTAGCAAAGTGCCTTGCTAAGGATCCACGGCTTGTCCAACTGCTGTTGAGATGCTAAAGGTATCCATAAATATTTCCTTTTAAATTTTCTGTTGATTGTGCCATGAAGTATAATATGATTTTGAGCTGGTTTATTGAATTTTTGTTTCTCTTGGGATTTCTTGATCAAGAGAAGGACACTTCTCTTGTCCGAAAACCTGTACATTAATCACGGGCAAACTCTCTATCCTTAAATGGTTGCTTTTATGGAACTGCATATCATTTTCGTATGTTAAATCATTGTTAGAGAGGCTTATTTTTTTGGTTTGTCAGTGATTAAATTTAAAACTCTACAATTTAGTAGCAATTGAAGAGAAATGTGATTACAACCTTTTAATGAGGATGGAGGTGCGTCAGAACTAATTAATTTATATGTGCGCATGCATATAAATTAATTTATATGTTGCTTTCTTAATTATATAAATTAATTTATGTTATTATAATTAATTAAATTTCATAAAGAAATGACTAGATGAGGATGGAGGGGCGACAGCGCCGCTGAATCCCCCTAGTAATCGTTCTATTGGACAAAAATTACCCCTTCCGCTCGAGATTCCTGTTTTGAAAATGTATAACTTATGATAAATTTCAAGGTAGTTAGTTTGCAACCATTTATTCCACTAATGTTTTAATTTTTAAGTATAGGTAAATTATAGATCACACATAATTATTGTACGAAAAGTAAATAAATTTGAAAATTGACTTTTATATTGAAATAAAAATAAACTTTACAATAGTTAAATTAACCTATTATATTAAAAAAAAGTTGTAAAATAAAAGGCACTAAAAAAGAATATTGATGAGGTGGGAAACTGATTTTACCCGTAGGGACTTGTTGTGTCAAGAAGACTTGGAGAACAAGAAAGAAGAATCTGAGGTTCAGAGAAGAGAAACAAGAGAAGGAAAAAGGAATTTCTTAATTAATGATTATTCTGAGAAGTGAAGTGCCTATTTATAGGCCCTTGGGAAAACTACTGTAAGTGAAAAAATTACTGGAGGAAGCTAACAAATGCTACCGTGTGAGGACCTGCATTTTGACCTGAATTAAAATAGTAAATAGTGATAAATTTAAAACTTATAAAATAGGAGTAGACGCGTAAAATCTAGTACGATTAAAATAAGTTTAATTATAATAGTTATAAAAGTAATAAAGTTAGATAAAATAATTAAAGAGAAAACTCTTAACTCAAGAATTAAGTGGAATTATTAAATATAATAATGATAATAGTAAAATAATAATGAAGCTAACAATAAATATTTATATATCATAGAAAGGTTGGAAGACTTCCGTCAAGAAAAGAGATAGCCAAAAATATAATATATATATATATATAAGAAAATAAGAGGAAATTAAAAAAAAAAAAAAGGGAAACTTAATGCAGTGGATAAGTAGCAGTAGTGAAAGCCAGAAATAAAAGCAAGAACAAAAGGAAAGGGGGCAGTCCGTATAAGCTGAAAGAAAAGAAAGGGAGAAACTTGGGCAATGAGTAAGTTACAGTAGTCAAAGAAAATTTTAAAGGGAAAGGAGTTGAAAAAGGGGGGGGGGGGGGGGGGGGGGGGGGGGGGGGGGGGGGAGGGGGTGTGGGTGAGTGTAGAGAAAAAAGAAAGGGGAAGAGAGAAAGAAAGAAAAGGAAAACGGAAGGAACAAGACAAGAAAAGGGAAGAGAAATTCTGGAAATGAAAGCTTTGGCTAGAGAAGGAAACAGGGGAAGAAATAAAGAAAACAGGGGAAGAAGGGAGAAAGAGAAAAGAACCGAGAAGGAAGGAAGGAGAAAGGGACCCGTTCGAACACACTGACTGCTCACTGTATGCCACTTAGGTAATACTTTAAGTTGAGAAAGGAGACTTTTGGGGAGAGAGAGGCTCCTCTTTCTCTCTACTTTCGGCTAGGTGGCAGACAATGCCCTCCTGATAATAAGGCACTTACAGTCAATAACTTTAGACTTTTTTTCTTTCTTTCTGCGACTGCTTTCTCCTCTATGGAGGGTGGGCGGCCATTTCTAGCTACCCTCAATTATGCAGCGGCGCTATCAAAGCACCGTCTGCCACCGCGGCTTCCTCGGATAGATCGTCCACTGAAGGCCGTAACAGAACATTGTGGCAAGCTTCCTCTGATTTTCTCGGATGAGGAGTTGAATGGTCTTGAGGCGCCCCTCCAACGCGCACTGATCGAAAAATTCTCCAGGGGCAGGCCGATAATTGATGCCCTGCGAACAGACTTTCAGCACTGATAGTCTCTCAAGAAATCAAGACTCCTGAGTCAGAAGAAGACAAAGGAAATCGAGTGGCTGTCACAAAAAGGAAAGGATGGTATCCAGAAAATCTCACAGCAGTTGAAATCAGGGAAGTAAATGATTAAAGCACAATTACTTGACTATTATTATAATAATTGTCATACTGATTGTATGGATGAAATTATTAGCACTCTATCTTTAGAAGATAATGAAATAGAAAAACTTCAGTCTACTGAATTATTAAAAAGGTAACTGTTGCTATACATAAAAAAGAAAATATAAAAGTAAAAAGAGAAGTAGATGAAGGAGCTAGTTCTTCTCGACAACATAGAAGACATAAAGAACCATATGAATCAGGAGAACACACTGCTAGAAGTACGGGAAAAAGCACAGGATACAAAAGGTTTAATGTACCTTTAGAATATCAACCCACTAAGAAATATAACCTAGGAATAGGACAATTAAATCTTGATTGTGTAGAAAATCGCAGGGAACAAATAGAGGCCTGGGATAATGAAATGAGAATGATAGTTCAAACTGATGACACAATAAGAGATGATTATGATCTCATATTAACGCTTGCTCAGAATAAAGCAACAGGAAATGTTTTACAGTTTCTAAGAACTCAAAATTGGGATTCTATGAAAATTGGTAGTGGAGAAGATTTTCTTCGACATATTACTAATGCAATTTACACTATTTTTATTGGTAGTAATTATCTCACGGAAGGGGATCTCACTCTCTATAAAGAAAGAGAAGCAGCTAGATCTAGATTAATTAGATTGCAAATTTGTGATTTATGCTATCTAGAAAATTTCTACTGTGATTACGAAAAACATTTATTGTTATTACCACAATCTGAATGGAAGGTTTATGTTGAAGCTTTTCTTAGAAAAATTCCTCACGCAGGTGATCCAGTACTTGAAAAATGGGAAAAAGAAAGTGAAGTCACTAAACACTCTCTTGCATATGCATACAAATTAGTACAAGATTACATGACTAAACAATGTCAACAAGATTACATTAATCGAAAACTAAGAAAGATTAATAAATGTTGTTCTTCATTTGCAGGACCAGAAACCCTGTATGGGTGTTATGATATTCCTTCAAAGAAAGGAAGCAAAAGGAAAAAGTTAAAATGGAAGTCAACATCAAAGAAAAAATTCAAAAAAGCACATCCTTTTAGAAAAAGAAAGTTTTTCAAAAAGAAAGTCAAAAAAGATGAAACAAAGGACAATTCTAAAACCTGCCCGCAGGGAAAGAAGAATTGCAAATGTTGGATTTGTCAGGAATCAGGACACTATGCAAGGGACTGCCCCAACAAAACCACAAATCAAAGTAAGTTTTTAGAATTATTAAATTCAGAACAATTTGAACCAATTGAATCAGAATTTTCAGATTCAGAATACGAAAACATATTCATATTAACAAATTTTAGTGAATTTGAAACAAGCGAGTCTGAAAATGAATCTTACAGCACAGATTAATAAAAATCTAGAACAACTAGAGGACAATATAGACGAATATGAGTATGAATATACTAATATTCCTTCAGTTTCAATCGAAACAAATCTAATTCATATTTTGAATAAAACAAATCCTAATAGTATTTATATAAAGGGAACCTTTCATTTTAAAGGATTTAGAAAGTATACTCTTGACTGTTATATTGACACAGGAGCATCTATGTGCACTGCAAATATTAATGTTATTCCAAAAGAATTTTGGGTAAACTCAAAAATGCCTATTTATGCAAAAACAGCTAATGACCAAACTATTGTTTTTGATAAAGTTGCAGAACAAATAAAAATACTTATATCAGGACATACTTTTGTTATACCAACTCTTTATCAAACCGATCACAAATGTGACATTTTGTTAGGAAATAACTTCTGTCGGTTATATGAACCTTTTGCTCAATACCAAAATACTATTACTTTTCATCATGATGGAAATGCAGTAATGATACCAAAAGTATCAAAAGCTTATTTTCAGGGAGTACCTGAATTTCTAGCCAGTAAGAAAATTAAAGGTAAGAAAGTTCATCTTGAACCACCAGAAAATGTTGTTCAGAATTCTGACATTAATAATCCTATGTTTGCCATTAATGGACTTTCAAATCTTGAAATATTATTAGAACAAGTTTGTTCAGAAAATCCTTTAGATGAAAAAATATCCAAAGGAACTTTAATAGCTTCTTTAACTTTGAATGATCCAGCTATCATTATTAAAGTAAAACCAATGCAATATACTCCTTCTGATAGGGAAGAATTTGCAAAGCAAATAAATGAATTACTTTTCCTTAAAGTAATAGAAAAAAGCAGATCACCACATTTCTCTCCAGCGTTTTTAGTAAACAATGAAGCAGAAAAAAGAAGAGGAAAAAAGAGACTTGTTATCGATTACAGGCAGCTTAACAAGCATACTAAAGGAGATGGTTATCTACTACCACACAAGGAGGAGCTCCTTGAAATGATTCGAGGTAAGAAATATTACTCATCATTTGATTGTAAATCTGGATTTTGGCAGGTAAGACTAGATAAAGCATCTCAAGAATTAACAGCATTTACATGCCCTCAAGGACATTTTGAATGGAAAGTAGTACCTTTTGGATTAAAACAAGCACCTTCTCTTTTTCAAAGACATATGGATGAATCTTTTAAAGATTTTAAAACATATTGTTGCATTTACGTGGATGATATCCTTGTTTTTTCAGATAGTGAGGAAGAACATATTACACACGTAACCAACATTTTGAAAAAATGTAAAGAAATTGGAATTATTCTTTCCAAAAAGAAAGCACAACTTTTCAAAGAAAACATTAACTTTCTTGGACTTTCTATTACTGGAAAAGGAGAAATAAAATTACAAGACCATATTGGTAAAAATATTCAAAAATTCCCCAGTGAAATAGAAGATAGAAAAAGTCTTCAACGATTTTAGGCATATTAAATTATATATCAAATTACTTTCCAAAAATTTCAGAATTAAGACACCCTTTACAGCAAAAGCTAAAGAAAGAAGTCTTCTGGAAATGGACACAAGAAGATACAAATCTTGTAAACAAGATAAAAAAGAAAATTGGAATACTTCCAAAATTATATCATCCAGGAAAAAATGATGAACTCATTATAGAAACTGATGCTTCGGAGGAATTTTGGGGAGGAATACTCAAAGCAAAAATTCCTGATCAGACAGGAGAACTACTTTGTAGATATTGTTCAGGAACATTTAAAGATACAGAAAAGAAGTATCACAGTAATGAAAAGGAAATCCTTGCAGTTATTAAAACAATTAGATGTTTTCGCATTTATCTATTACCTGTACATTTTACAGTACGCACTGACAATAATAATGTTAAGTATTTCAGGAATACTCAGATTCAAGGAGAATACAAACAAGGGAGACTTGTTAGATGGCAACAGTGGTTGCAATATTATAATTTTAACATTGAATTTATTCCAGGAAATATTAATTTTCTTGCTGATTCTATGACTCGTGAATTTGCAGGATTCAATGGATAAGGACGAAGAATTGATTCTTCAATCCAAGATTGAGGAATTAAATGAAAAAATCTCTTGGAAAGAAGCAAAACTCGAAATCCTTCGACATAAAAGAGAAAAACTCCAACAAAAATTAAAGGAGAAAGAAAAAGGTAAAGAAAAAGAGGACATAAGTCAAGTCCCATCCAGTATTCCTACTTCGGTAGAAAATACGTATGAAGGTGGTAAAACACCAGTAAGCCTTCACCGGCCTCTTGAGGATAACGTTTCCTCTATTAATCAAATGTTTTATCCACAAACAACAAAAAAGAAATACTATGTTGTATTTACAGGACCAAACCGGGGCGTTTACACTGACTGGTCTATAGTCTCAGCAATTGTCTCTGGCAATCCTTACTCTCATAAGAGCTATACTACAGAAAAAGAGGCTCTCAATGCCTTCAATACGTCTGTCCCAAACTTGATTCCCAGACCAGTACAGTCGCCAAGTAGGAGCCAGCCTACTCCAGCTACTTTCTCTTCAGTAGTAGCTAATACATCTCGTCTAAGGTCTCTCAATAGACTTAATAGACAGCAATCAGAAAAGGAGATTAAGGAAATTCCATTCCCCTTGATCACCTATAAAGAATTCCAGCGACTTTTTCATCTCGCTGAAATAAGCACCGAAACAGAAACATATTTTACCACTAACCAAAAGAATATTAGTTTTTTTAATTTTCTTGCAGGTTCAGGGGCAGAGATGGTAAGGAATTGTTTCCTATGCGGACTCATCAGGACAATTTATCCCAGTACTAATTTGGAGGAGATTCGTCTCTTACCCACTGGCATTTACAATGCTATCAAAAACTTCAGGCAGAAGGTAATTAAAGCTCAGGACAAGCAGATTTACATCTCAATAATAAGTTCCATTATTGATTGGACGGAGGACGAGCAACAAAATATGTTACCCTATTATTTCATTAATGTGGGGTTAGCAAAAAAGGACCGTGTTTTTCCAGAACCACAGGAACTGCAGATTACTGCTAATTTGAAGGAAGTCCTTCCAGAAATTCGAGCTCATCGTCTTGGAGCAGTACTCTTGGAATTAAGAAAGATCTTTTCTGATTCCGAAGTAAAAATCAACTATCATGATACCAGGACAATTATAAAATCCGATTACCAAGAACGTATTTCTGAAAAAGAATGCACATATATTACTTCTTTAGAATCTCTGTTTTACAGTGGAGAGTTGGAAATTTCACCAGCTACAGCAAAGGAATTTTGCAAATATGGTACGCGTGATCATAAGTGCAATAATTGTCAACCGACAGATGAAAGTGGAGCAAGCACTACTAAAGCAGCAGACCCTACTGAAGGAATGGCTGACGAGGCCTTTTTCGACCTTATGTAAGCAACAAAACACTTTCGGTGATGGTGGGGCGCAAACCACCAAAAGAAGAAAATAATTGAAGAACGTGGGGAGCAGACCACTATTCAATCAGGACAAATTATCAAAAGATGGTGTCAGATCCATCAGAAAGGCGCACTCAGAAGTGCACAGCAAAAAGATGCTTTAGGGCATTTTAGTATTTTAATGCTTTCAATAATTATCTCCTTGTCTATATAAGGAGTTGTATTTTCATTTTGTAAGGCAGATCAGTTCTCACAAAGCCTTAAGCCGAGTGAAAAACCAGACGCCATGAGTGAGTAGAGCCCTTTAAGAGGATTAGCGGAGCTTCTCTCTGCCCTCTGATTGTTCATATAATAATAAGACGAGTATTTTCAGAAACGCTCTTTTTTATTTCTTCATACCTGAATAGGCTCTTATTCCGTGAAAGGAAGCTTTGAAGGCGTTAAGAGGTTAAGCCGTTATTTCCGTCAAGTAGCGGTTGAGCTTGGAAGGAGAAATTAAAGAAGAGAGCTGCTGAAACGATTATTATTAGAGGAACATTCAGCAGCTCTCTTCTTTAATTTCTCCTTCCAAGCTCAACCGCTACTTGACGGAAATAACGGCTTAACCTCTTAACGCCTTCAAAGCTTCCTTTCACGGAATAAGAGCCTATTCAGGTATGAAGAAATAAAAAAGAGCGTTTCTGAAAATACTCGTCTTATTATTATATGAACAATCAGAGGGCAGAGAGAAGCTCCGCTAATCCTCTTAAAGGGCTCTACTCACTCATGGCGTCTGGTTTTTCACTCGGCTTAAGGCTTTGTGAGAACTGATCTGCCTTACAAAATGAAAATACAACTCCTTATATAGACAAGGAGATAATTATTGAAAGCATTAAAATACTAAAATGCCCTAAAGCATCTTTTTGCTGTGCACTTCTGAGTGCGCCTTTCTGATGGATCTGACACCATCTTTTGATAATTTGTCCTGATTGAATAGTGGTCTGCTCCCCACGTTCTTCAATTATTTTCTTCTTTTGGTGGTTTGCGCCCCACCATCACCGAAAGTGTTTTGTTGCTTACATAAGGTCGAAAAAGGCCTCGTCAGCCATTCCTTCAGTAGGGTCTGCTGCTTTAGTAGTGCTTGCTCCACTTTCATCTGTCGGTTGATAATTATTGCACTTATGATCACGCGTACCATATTTGCAAAATTCCTTTGCTGTAGCTGGTGAAATTTCCAACTCTCCACTGTAAAACAGAGATTCTAAAGAAGTAATATATGTGCATTCTTTTTCAGAAATACGTTCTTGGTAATCGGATTTTATAATTGTCCTGGTATCATGATAGTTGATTTTTACTTCGGAATCAGAAAAGATCTTTCTTAATTCCAAGAGTACTGCTCCAAGACGATGAGCTCGAATTTCTGGAAGGACTTCCTTCAAATTAGCAGTAATCTGCAGTTCCTGTGGTTCTGGAAAAACACGGTCCTTTTTTGCTAACTCCACATTAATGAAATAATAGGGTAACATATTTTGTTGCTCGTCCTCCGTCCAATCAATAATGGAACTTATTATTGAGATGTAAATCTGCTTGTCCTGAGCTTTAATTACCTTCTGCCTGAAGTTTTTGATAGCATTGTAAATGCCAGTGGGTAAGAGACGAATCTCCTCCAAATTAGTACTGGGATAAATTGTCCTGATGAGTCCGCATAGGAAACAATTCCTTACCATCTCTGCCCCTGAACCTGCAAGAAAATTAAAAAAACTAATATTCTTTTGGTTAGTGGTAAAATATGTTTCTGTTTCGGTGCTTATTTCAGCGAGATGAAAAAGTCGCTGGAATTCTTTATAGGTGATCAAGGGGAATGGAATTTCCTTAATCTCCTTTTCTGATTGCTGTCTATTAAGTCTATTGAGAGACCTTAGACGAGATGTATTAGCTACTACTGAAGAGAAAGTAGCTGGAGTAGGCTGGCTCCTACTTGGCGACTGTACTGGTCTGGGAATCAAGTTTGGGACAGACGTATTGAAGGCATTGAGAGCCTCTTTTTCTGTAGTATAGCTCTTATGAGAGTAAGGATTGCCAGAGACAATTGCTGAGACTATAGACCAGTCAGTGTAAACGCCCCGGTTTGGTCCTGTAAATACAACATAGTATTTCTTTTTTGTTGTTTGTGGATAAAACATTTGATTAATAGAGGAAACGTTATCCTCAAGAGGCCGGTGAAGGCTTACTGGTGTTTTACCACCTTCATACGTATTTTCTACCGAAGTAGGAATACTGGATGGGACTTGACTTATGTCCTCTTTTTCTTTACCTTTTTCTTTCTCCTTTAATTTTTGCTGGAGTTTTTCTCTTTTATGTCGAAGGATTTCGAGTTTTGCTTCTTTCCAAGAGATTTTTTCATTTAATTCCTCAATCTTGGATTGAAGAATCAATTCTTCGTCCTTATCCATTGAATCCTGCAAATTCACGAGTCATAGAATCAGCAAGAAAATTAATATTTCCTGGAATAAATTCAATGTTAAAATTATAATATTGCAACCACTGTTGCCATCTAACAAGTCTCCCTTGTTTGTATTCTCCTTGAATCTGAGTATTCCTGAAATACTTAACATTATTATTGTCAGTGCGTACTGTAAAATGTACAGGTAATAGATAAATGCGAAAACATCTAATTGTTTTAATAACTGCAAGGATTTCCTTTTCATTACTGTGATACTTCTTTTCTGTATCTTTAAATGTTCCTGAACAATATCTACAAAGTAGTTCTCCTGTCTGATCAGGAATTTTTGCTTTGAGTATTCCTCCCCAAAATTCCTCCGAAGCATCAGTTTCTATAATGAGTTCATCATTTTTTCCTGGATGATATAATTTTGGAAGTATTCCAATTTTCTTTTTTATCTTGTTTACAAGATTTGTATCTTCTTGTGTCCATTTCCAGAAGACTTCTTTCTTTAGCTTTTGCTGTAAAGGGTGTCTTAATTCTGAAATTTTTGGAAAGTAATTTGATATATAATTTAATATGCCTAAAAATCGTTGAAGACTTTTTCTATCTTCTATTTCACTGGGGAATTTTTGAATATTTTTACCAATATGGTCTTGTAATTTTATTTCTCCTTTTCCGGTAATAGAAAGTCCAAGAAAGTTAATGTTTTCTTTGAAAAGTTGTGCTTTCTTTTTGGAAAGAATAATTCCAATTTCTTTACATTTTTTCAAAATGTTGGTTACGTGTGTAATATGTTCTTCCTCACTATCTGAAAAAACAAGGATATCATCCACGTAAATGCAACAATATGTTTTAAAATCTTTAAAAGATTCATCCATATGTCTTTGAAAAAGAGAAGGTGCTTGTTTTAATCCAAAAGGTACTACTTTCCATTCAAAATGTCCTTGAGGGCATGTAAATGCTGTTAATTCTTGAGATGCTTTATCTAGTCTTACCTGCCAAAATCCAGATTTACAATCAAATGATGAGTAATATTTCTTACCTCGAATCATTTCAAGGAGCTCCTCCTTGTGTGGTAGTAGATAACCATCTCCTTTAGTATGCTTGTTAAGCTGCCTGTAATCGATAACAAGTCTCTTTTTTCCTCTTCTTTTTTCTGCTTCATTGTTTACTAAAAACGCTGGAGAGAAATGTGGTGATCTGCTTTTTTCTATTACTTTAAGGAAAAGTAATTCATTTATTTGCTTTGCAAATTCTTCCCTATCAGAAGGAGTATATTGCATTGGTTTTACTTTAATAATGATAGCTGGATCATTCAAAGTTAAAGAAGCTATTAAAGTTCCTTTGGATATTTTTTCATCTAAAGGATTTTCTGAACAAACTTGTTCTAATAATATTTCAAGATTTGAAAGTCCATTAATGGCAAACATAGGATTATTAATGTCAGAATTCTGAACAACATTTTCTGGTGGTTCAAGATGAACTTTCTTACCTTTAATTTTCTTACTGGCTAGAAATTCAGGTACTCCCTGAAAATAAGCTTTTGATACTTTTGGTATCATTACTGCATTTCCATCATGATGAAAAGTAATAGTATTTTGGTATTGAGCAAAAGGTTCATATAACCGACAGAAGTTATTTCCTAACAAAATGTCACATTTGTGATCGGTTTGATAAAGAGTTGGTATAACAAAAGTATGTCCTGATATAAGTATTTTTATTTGTTCTGCAACTTTATCAAAAACAATAGTTTGGTCATTAGCTGTTTTTGCATAAATAGGCATTTTTGAGTTTACCCAAAATTCTTTTGGAATAACATTAATATTTGCAGTGCACATAGATGCTCCTGTGTCAATATAACAGTCAAGAGTATACTTTCTAAATCCTTTAAAATGAAAGGTTCCCTTTATATAAATACTATTAGGATTTGTTTTATTCAAAATATGAATTAGATTTGTTTCGATTGAAACTGAAGGAATATTAGTATATTCATACTCATATTCGTCTATATTGTCCTCTAGTTGTTCTAGATTTTTATTAATCTGTGCTGTAAGATTCATTTTCAGACTCGCTTGTTTCAAATTCACTAAAATTTGTTAATATGAATATGTTTTCGTATTCTGAATCTGAAAATTCTGATTCAATTGGTTCAAATTGTTCTGAATTTAATAATTCTAAAAACTTACTTTGATTTGTGGTTTTGTTGGGGCAGTCCCTTGCATAGTGTCCTGATTCCTGACAAATCCAACATTTGCAATTCTTCTTTCCATGCGGGCAGGTTTTAGAATTGTCCTTTGTTTCATCTTTTTTGACTTTCTTTTTGAAAAACTTTCTTTTTCTAAAAGGATGTGCTTTTTTGAATTTTTTCTTTGATGTTGACTTCCATTTTAACTTTTTCCTTTTGCTTCCTTTCTTTGAAGGAATATCATAACACCCATACAGGGTTTCTGGTCCTGCAAATGAAGAACAACATTTATTAATCTTTCTTAGTTTTCGATTAATGTAATCTTGTTGACATTGTTTAGTCATGTAATCTTGTACTAATTTGTATGCATATGCAAGAGAGTGTTTAGTGACTTCACTTTCTTTTTCCCATTTTTCAAGTACTGGATCACCTGCGTGAGGAATTTTTCTAAGAAAAGCTTCAACATAAACCTTCCATTCAGATTGTGGTAATAACAATAAATGTTTTTCGTAATCACAGTAGAAATTTTCTAGATAGCATAAATCACAAATTTGCAATCTAATTAATCTAGATCTAGCTGCTTCTCTTTCTTTATAGAGAGTGAGATCCCCTTCCGTGAGATAATTACTACCAATAAAAATAGTGTAAATTGCATTAGTAATATGTCGAAGAAAATCTTCTCCACTACCAATTTTCATAGAATCCCAATTTTGAGTTCTTAGAAACTGTAAAACATTTCCTGTTGCTTTATTCTGAGCAAGCGTTAATATGAGATCATAATCATCTCTTATTGTGTCATCAGTTAATATAAGGAAGCTTTGAAGGCGTTAAGAGGTTAAGCCGTTATTTCCGTCAAGTAGCGGTTGAGCTTGGAAGGAGAAATTAAAGAAGAGAGCTGCTGAATGTTCCTCTAATAATAATCGTTTCAGCAGCTCTCTTCTTTAATTTCTCCTTCCAAGCTCAACCGCTACTTGACGGAAATAACGGCTTAACCTCTTAACGCCTTCAAAGCTTCCTTTCACGGAATAAGAGCCTATTCAGGTATGAAGAAATAAAAAAGAGCGTTTCTGAAAATACTCGTCTTATTATTATATGAACAATCAGAGGGCAGAGAGAAGCTCCGCTAATCCTCTTAAAGGGCTCTACTCACTCATGGCGTCTGGTTTTTCACTCGGCTTAAGGCTTTGTGAGAACTGATCTGCCTTACAAAATGAAAATACAACTCCTTATATAGACAAGGAGATAATTATTGAAAGCATTAAAATACTAAAATGCCCTAAAGCATCTTTTTGCTGTGCACTTCTGAGTGCGCCTTTCTGATGGATCTGACACCATCTTTTGATAATTTGTCCTGATTGAATAGTGGTCTGCTCCCCACGTTCTTCAATTATTTTCTTCTTTTGGTGGTTTGCGCCCCACCATCACCGAAAGTGTTTTGTTGCTTACATAAGGTCGAAAAAGGCCTCGTCAGCCATTCCTTCAGTAGGGTCTGCTGCTTTAGTAGTGCTTGCTCCACTTTCATCTGTCGGTTGACAATTATTGCACTTATGATCACGCGTACCATATTTGCAAAATTCCTTTGCTGTAGCTGGTGAAATTTCCAACTCTCCACTGTAAAACAGAGATTCTAAAGAAGTAATATATGTGCATTCTTTTTCAG
This sequence comes from Leptodermis oblonga, assembly GCA_016801395.1. Taxonomy (NCBI): domain Eukaryota; kingdom Viridiplantae; phylum Streptophyta; class Magnoliopsida; order Gentianales; family Rubiaceae; genus Leptodermis; species Leptodermis oblonga. Next base: position 15,334,756 of record CM028751.1, on the reverse strand, counting down.
AAATACGTTCTTGGTAATCGGATTTTATAATTGTCCTGGTATCATGATAGTTGATTTTTACTTCGGAATCAGAAAAGATCTTTCTTAATTCCAAGAGTACTGCTCCAAGACGATGAGCTCGAATTTCTGGAAGGACTTCCTTCAAATTAGCAGTAATCTGCAGTTCCTGTGGTTCTGGAAAAACACGGTCCTTTTTTGCTAACCCCACATTAATGAAATAATAGGGTAACATATTTTGTTGCTCGTCCTCCGTCCAATCAATAATGGAACTTATTATTGAGATGTAAATCTGCTTGTCCTGAGCTTTAATTACCTTCTGCCTGAAGTTTTTGATAGCATTGTAAATGCCAGTGGGTAAGAGACGAATCTCCTCCAAATTAGTACTGGGATAAATTGTCCTGATGAGTCCGCATAGGAAACAATTCCTTACCATCTCTGCCCCTGAACCTGCAAGAAAATTAAAAAAACTAATATTCTTTTGGTTAGTGGTAAAATATGTTTCTGTTTCGGTGCTTATTTCAGCGAGATGAAAAAGTCGCTGGAATTCTTTATAGGTGATCAAGGGGAATGGAATTTCCTTAATCTCCTTTTCTGATTGCTGTCTATTAAGTCTATTGAGAGACCTTAGACGAGATGTATTAGCTACTACTGAAGAGAAAGTAGCTGGAGTAGGCTGGCTCCTACTTGGCGACTGTACTGGTCTGGGAATCAAGTTTGGGACAGACGTATTGAAGGCATTGAGAGCCTCTTTTTCTGTAGTATAGCTCTTATGAGAGTAAGGATTGCCAGAGACAATTGCTGAGACTATAGACCAGTCAGTGTAAACGCCCCGGTTTGGTCCTGTAAATACAACATAGTATTTCTTTTTTGTTGTTTGTGGATAAAACATTTGATTAATAGAGGAAACGTTATCCTCAAGAGGCCGGTGAAGGCTTACTGGTGTTTTACCACCTTCATACGTATTTTCTACCGAAGTAGGAATACTGGATGGGACTTGACTTATGTCCTCTTTTTCTTTACCTTTTTCTTTCTCCTTTAATTTTGTTGGAGTTTTTCTCTTTTATGTCGAAGGATTTCGAGTTTTGCTTCTTTCCAAGAGATTTTTTCATTTAATTCCTCAATCTTGGATTGAAGAATCAATTCTTCGTCCTTATCCATTGAATCCTGCAAATTCACGAGTCATAGAATCAGCAAGAAAATTAATATTTCCTGGAATAAATTCAATGTTAAAATTATAATATTGCAACCACTGTTGCCATCTAACAAGTCTCCCTTGTTTGTATTCTCCTTGAATCTGAGTATTCCTGAAATACTTAACATTATTATTGTCAGTGCGTACTGTAAAATGTACAGGTAATAGATAAATGCGAAAACATCTAATTGTTTTAATAACTGCAAGGATTTCCTTTTCATTACTGTGATACTTCTTTTCTGTATCTTTAAATGTTCCTGAACAATATCTACAAAGTAGTTCTCCTGTCTGATCAGGAATTTTTGCTTTGAGTATTCCTCCCCAAAATTCCTCCGAAGCATCAGTTTCTATAATGAGTTCATCATTTTTTCCTGGATGATATAATTTTGGAAGTATTCCAATTTTCTTTTTTATCTTGTTTACAAGATTTGTATCTTCTTGTGTCCATTTCCAGAAGACTTCTTTCTTTAGCTTTTGCTGTAAAGGGTGTCTTAATTCTGAAATTTTTGGAAAGTAATTTGATATATAATTTAATATGCCTAAAAATCGTTGAAGACTTTTTCTATCTTCTATTTCACTGGGGAATTTTTGAATATTTTTACCAATATGGTCTTGTAATTTTATTTCTCCTTTTCCAGTAATAGAAAGTCCAAGAAAGTTAATGTTTTCTTTGAAAAGTTGTGCTTTCTTTTTGGAAAGAATAATTCCAATTTCTTTACATTTTTTCAAAATGTTGGTTACGTGTGTAATATGTTCTTCCTCACTATCTGAAAAAACAAGGATATCATCCACGTAAATGCAACAATATGTTTTAAAATCTTTAAAAGATTCATCCATATGTCTTTGAAAAAGAGAAGGTGCTTGTTTTAATCCAAAAGGTACTACTTTCCATTCAAAATGTCCTTGAGGGCATGTAAATGCTGTTAATTCTTGAGATGCTTTATCTAGTCTTACCTGCCAAAATCCAGATTTACAATCAAATGATGAGTAATATTTCTTACCTCGAATCATTTCAAGGAGCTCCTCCTTGTGTGGTAGTAGATAACCATCTCCTTTAGTATGCTTGTTAAGCTGCCTGTAATCGATAACAAGTCTCTTTTTTCCTCTTCTTTTTTCTGCTTCATTGTTTACTAAAAACGCTGGAGAGAAATGTGGTGATCTGCTTTTTTCTATTACTTTAAGGAAAAGTAATTCATTTATTTGCTTTGCAAATTCTTCCCTATCAGAAGGAGTATATTGCATTGGTTTTACTTTAATAATGATAGCTGGATCATTCAAAGTTAAAGAAGCTATTAAAGTTCCTTTGGATATTTTTTCATCTAAAGGATTTTCTGAACAAACTTGTTCTAATAATATTTCAAGATTTGAAAGTCCATTAATGGCAAACATAGGATTATTAATGTCAGAATTCTGAACAACATTTTCTGGTGGTTCAAGATGAACTTTCTTACCTTTAATTTTCTTACTGGCTAGAAATTCAGGTACTCCCTGAAAATAAGCTTTTGATACTTTTGGTATCATTACTGCATTTCCATCATGATGAAAAGTAATAGTATTTTGGTATTGAGCAAAAGGTTCATATAACCGACAGAAGTTATTTCCTAACAAAATGTCACATTTGTGATCGGTTTGATAAAGAGTTGGTATAACAAAAGTATGTCCTGATATAAGTATTTTTATTTGTTCTGCAACTTTATCAAAAACAATAGTTTGGTCATTAGCTGTTTTTGCATAAATAGGCATTTTTGAGTTTACCCAAAATTCTTTTGGAATAACATTAATATTTGCAGTGCACATAGATGCTCCTGTGTCAATATAACAGTCAAGAGTATACTTTCTAAATCCTTTAAAATGAAAGGTTCCCTTTATATAAATACTATTAGGATTTGTTTTATTCAAAATATGAATTAGATTTGTTTCGATTGAAACTGAAGGAATATTAGTATATTCATACTCATATTCGTCTATATTGTCCTCTAGTTGTTCTAGATTTTTATTAATCTGTGCTGTAAGATTCATTTTCAGACTCGCTTGTTTCAAATTCACTAAAATTTGTTAATATGAATATGTTTTCGTATTCTGAATCTGAAAATTCTGATTCAATTGGTTCAAATTGTTCTGAATTTAATAATTCTAAAAACTTACTTTGATTTGTGGTTTTGTTGGGGCAGTCCCTTGCATAGTGTCCTGATTCCTGACAAATCCAACATTTGCAATTCTTCTTTCCCTGCGGGCAGGTTTTAGAATTGTCCTTTGTTTCATCTTTTTTGACTTTCTTTTTGAAAAACTTTCTTTTTCTAAAAGGATGTGCTTTTTTGAATTTTTTCTTTGATGTTGACTTCCATTTTAACTTTTTCCTTTTGCTTCCTTTCTTTGAAGGAATATCATAACACCCATACAGGGTTTCTGGTCCTGCAAATGAAGAACAACATTTATTAATCTTTCTTAGTTTTCGATTAATGTAATCTTGTTGACATTGTTTAGTCATGTAATCTTGTACTAATTTGTATGCATATGCAAGAGAGTGTTTAGTGACTTCACTTTCTTTTTCCCATTTTTCAAGTACTGGATCACCTGCGTGAGGAATTTTTCTAAGAAAAGCTTCAACATAAACCTTCCATTCAGATTGTGGTAATAACAATAAATGTTTTTCGTAATCACAGTAGAAATTTTCTAGATAGCATAAATCACAAATTTGCAATCTAATTAATCTAGATCTAGCTGCTTCTCTTTCTTTATAGAGAGTGAGATCCCCTTCCGTGAGATAATTACTACCAATAAAAATAGTGTAAATTGCATTAGTAATATGTCGAAGAAAATCTTCTCCACTACCAATTTTCATAGAATCCCAATTTTGAGTTCTTAGAAACTGTAAAACATTTCCTGTTGCTTTATTCTGAGCAAGCGTTAATATGAGATCATAATCATCTCTTATTGTGTCATCAGTTTGAACTATCATTCTCATTTCATTATCCCAGGCCTCTATTTGTTCCCTGCGATTTTCTACACAATCAAGATTTAATTGTCCTATTCCTAGGTTATATTTCTTAGTGGGTTGATATTCTAAAGGTACATTAAACCTTTTGTATCCTGTGCTTTTTCCCGTACTTCTAGCAGTGTGTTCTCCTGATTCATATGGTTCTTTATGTCTTCTATGTTGTCGAGAAGAACTAGCTCCTTCATCTACTTCTCTTTTTACTTTTATATTTTCTTTTTTATGTATAGCAACAGTTACCTTTTTTAATAATTCAGTAGACTGAAGTTTTTCTATTTCATTATCTTCTAAAGATAGAGTGCTAATAATTTCATCCATACAATCAGTATGACAATTATTATAATAATAGTCAAGTAATTGTGCTTTAATCATTTACTTCCCTGATTTCAACTGCTGTGAGATTTTCTGGATACCATCCTTTCCTTTTTGTGACAGCCACTCGATTTCCTTTGTCTTCTTCTGACTCAGGAGTCTTGATTTCTTGAGAGACTATCAGTGCTGAAAGTCTGTTGAAGATATCATCAATTCTTGCTAATAGTGCTGCCGAAGACATTTCAATGTGTCTAGCAAGACTTTGTTGTTGTTTAGCTTCAAAGGAATCAACCTTTTCTTCTAATTTTAGGATAACATCCATAATCTGTTCTATTTTTCCTGTCATGTCTTATTATCAATTTTGTTAAGAATATCAATAATAAAATCTATTTTACTGAAATCAATAGACTGTAATTTTTCAATTATAGAGTTGAATGGTCGTACCTGTTCCTCAAGTTGAGAAATTCTTTTAATGATCCGATCTTCGGTATTATGTAACGAAGTGAGAGCTACAAGATCAATTAGTCCTTTATCTTTTTGATTTAATTTTACTGGTTCTTTGTAGAAATTTCTGGTTTCTATTCCCTTTTCTGAACAAAGTTCATTTAATAGTACTAAGGAAATACCACAAACAGTATTTAAATTATTAAGGTGTCTGATGCATCCATCAATTCCTTTTCCTCCTGAATAGAAATAAGAAGGTGTTCCTTTTAAAACATTTTGATGTTTAATTCCTATATATCGTTTTTCAAAGTATATATGAGGTTCTATTATTTCTTCAGAGATATTCATTTAATCAGGTTGGTCTAACTGTGAAGCTAGATTTTTAATTCGTTGCTGTACTTCCTCTAGATTGTCATTTCTAGGCATTCCTGAAATTCTAGATAAGGATCTAGCAAGTCCATTATTTCTGTATGTGCTTAACTCTAAGCTTCTTCTAGGAATTAATGATCTATTGCTAGATTCTCCTGTTATTAAAAGTCTTGAGGGTTCTCCCAAAAGTCTTTTCTTACTTAAATCCATGGCCCAAATATTTTCCATTGGATCAGTTACTTGTACTTTACAATTGGACAGTTTGCCTATTTCTTTAAATAAGGAATTTATAGAAACAAATTCTTTTGCTTTATATAACATACTGTGATGTGAATTTGTTAGACTATATCCTAACATGTAAGTAATAGTATATGGATAATCACCCTCAGGCATCATATCAGTTCTTACAAATTCATGTGCAAGGCATAGAATTCTGTTTATATTTGGAGTACATAATGGAACTCCTATTCTAGGTGAACAACTAAAAATTAGCTTTCCACATACTAGATTTCCTTGTAATCCTCCAAAAAGAGCGTCTTCAAGTTTATTTAACCTTCTATCAAGAAGTGCCAATTTTATTGGTGAATTAATTCCAGTTCTAAAAGTGGATTTAATCATTATCCTTATCATGCCAATATGAATATATGAAATTGTTTTTCTAATTTCATTGGGTATATTACTTAGTTTTGCAGTAATTTCTTGTTTATTAATCAAAGGTATTTCTACAAATGAAGTATTTCATACAGAACATCTTGGTAAAAGAATTGTTGATAAAATCACAAAGAGAACGAAACAAGATAAAAAAGAAAATTGGAATACTTCCAAAATTATATCATCCAGGAAAAAATGATGAACTCATTATAGAAACACCAAAGGGAATAGAAACCAATTTGTTCAGAAAAGGGAATAGAAACCAGAAATTTCTACAAAGAACCAGTAAAATTAAATAAAAAAGATAAAGGACTAATTGATCTTGTAGCTCTCACTTCGTTACATAATACCGAAGATCGGATCATTAAAAGAATTTCTCAACTTGAGGAACAGGTACGACCATTCAACTCTATAATTGAAAAATTACAGTCTATTGATTTCAGTAAAATAGATTTTATTATTGATATTCTTAACAAAATTGATAATAAGACATGACAGGAAAAATAGAACAGATTATGGATGTTATCCTAAAATTAGAAGAAAAGGTTGATTCCTTTGAAGCTAAACAACAACAAAGTCTTGCTAGACACATTGAAATGTCTTCGGCAGCACTATTAGCAAGAATTGATGATATCTTCAACAGACTTTCAGCACTGATAGTCTCTCAAGAAATCAAGACTCCTGAGTCAGAAGAAGACAAAGGAAATCGAGTGGCTGTCACAAAAAGGAAAGGATGGTATCCAGAAAATCTCACAGCAGTTGAAATCAGGGAAGTAAATGATTAAAGCACAATTACTTGACTATTATTATAATAATTGTCATACTGATTGTATGGATGAAATTATTAGCACTCTATCTTTAGAAGATAATGAAATAGAAAAACTTCAGTCTACTGAATTATTAAAAAAGGTAACTGTTGCTATACCTAAAAAAGAAAATATAAAAGTAAAAAGAGAAGTAGATGAAGGAGCTAGTTCTTCTCGACAACATAGAAGACATAAAGAACCATATTAATCAGGAGAACACACTGCTAGAAGTACGGGAAAAAGCACAGGATACAAAAGGTTTAATGTACCTTTAGAATATCAACCCACTAAGAAATATAACCTAGGAATAGGACAATTAAATCTTGATTGTGTAGAAAATCGCAGGGAACAAATAGAGGCCTGGGATAATGAAATGAGAATGATAGTTCAAACTGATGACACAATAAGAGATGATTATGATCTCATATTAACGCTTGCTCAGAATAAAGCAACAGGAAATGTTTTACAGTTTCTAAGAACTCAAAATTGGGATTCTATGAAAATTGGTAGTGGAGAAGATTTTCTTCGACATATTACTAATGCAATTTACACTATTTTTATTGGTAGTAATTATCTCACGGAAGGGGATCTCACTCTCTATAAAGAAAGAGAAGCAGCTAGATCTAGATTAATTAGATTGCAAATTTGTGATTTATGCTATCTAGAAAATTTCTACTGTGATTACGAAAAACATTTATTGTTATTACCACAATCTGAATGGAAGGTTTATGTTGAAGCTTTTCTTAGAAAAATTCCTCACGCAGGTGATCCAGTACTTGAAAAATGGGAAAAAGAAAGTGAAGTCACTAAACACTCTCTTGCATATGCATACAAATTAGTACAAGATTACATGACTAAACAATGTCAACAAGATTACATTAATCGAAAACTAAGAAAGATTAATAAATGTTGTTCTTCATTTGCAGGACCAGAAACCCTGTATGGGTGTTATGATATTCCTTCAAAGAAAGGAAGCAAAAGGAAAAAGTTAAAATGGAAGTCAACATCAAAGAAAAAATTCAAAAAAGCACATCCTTTAGAAAAAGAAAGTTTTTCAAAAAGAAAGTCAAAAAAGATGAAACAAAGGACAATTCTAAAACCTGCCCGCAGGGAAAGAAGAATTGCAAATGTTGGATTTGTCAGGAATCAGGACACTATGCAAGGGACTGCCCCAACAAAACCACAAATCAAAGTAAGTTTTTAGAATTATTAAATTCAGAACAATTTGAACCAATTGAATCAGAATTTTCAGATTCAGAATACGAAAACATATTCATATTAACAAATTTTAGTGAATTTGAAACAAGCGAGTCTGAAAATGAATCTTACAGCACAGATTAATAAAAATCTAGAACAACTAGAGGACAATATAGACGAATATGAGTATGAATATACTAATATTCCTTCAGTTTCAATCGAAACAAATCTAATTCATATTTTGAATAAAACAAATCCTAATAGTATTTATATAAAGGGAACCTTTCATTTTAAAGGATTTAGAAAGTATACTCTTGACTGTTATATTGACACAGGAGCATCTATGTGCACTGCAAATATTAATGTTATTCCAAAAGAATTTTGGGTAAACTCAAAAATGCCTATTTATGCAAAAACAGCTAATGACCAAACTATTGTTTTTGATAAAGTTGCAGAACAAATAAAAATACTTATATCAGGACATACTTTTGTTATACCAACTCTTTATCAAACCGATCACAAATGTGACATTTTGTTAGGAAATAACTTCTGTCGGTTATATGAACCTTTTGCTCAATACCAAAATACTATTACTTTTCATCATGATGGAAATGCAGTAATGATACCAAAAGTATCAAAAGCTTATTTTCAGGGAGTACCTGAATTTCTAGCCAGTAAGAAAATTAAAGGTAAGAAAGTTCATCTTGAACCACCAGAAAATGTTGTTCAGAATTCTGACATTAATAATCCTATGTTTGCCATTAATGGACTTTCAAATCTTGAAATATTATTAGAACAAGTTTGTTCAGAAAATCCTTTAGATGAAAAAATATCCAAAGGAACTTTAATAGCTTCTTTAACTTTGAATGATCCAGCTATCATTATTAAAGTAAAACCAATGCAATATACTCCTTCTGATAGGGAAGAATTTGCAAAGCAAATAAATGAATTACTTTTCCTTAAAGTAATAGAAAAAAGCAGATCACCACATTTCTCTCCAGCGTTTTTAGTAAACAATGAAGCAGAAAAAAGAAGAGGAAAAAAGAGACTTGTTATCGATTACAGGCAGCTTAACAAGCATACTAAAGGAGATGGTTATCTACTACCACACAAGGAGGAGCTCCTTGAAATGATTCGAGGTAAGAAATATTACTCATCATTTGATTGTAAATCTGGATTTTGGCAGGTAAGACTAGATAAAGCATCTCAAGAATTAACAGCATTTACATGCCCTCAAGGACATTTTGAATGGAAAGTAGTACCTTTTGGATTAAAACAAGCACCTTCTCTTTTTCAAAGACATATGGATGAATCTTTTAAAGATTTTAAAACATATTGTTGCATTTACGTGGATGATATCCTTGTTTTTTCAGATAGTGAGGAAGAACATATTACACACGTAACCAACATTTTGAAAAAATGTAAAGAAATTGGAATTATTCTTTCCAAAAAGAAAGCACAACTTTTCAAAGAAAACATTAACTTTCTTGGACTTTCTATTACCGGAAAAGGAGAAATAAAATTACAAGACCATATTGGTAAAAATATTCAAAAATTCCCCAGTGAAATAGAAGATAGAAAAAGTCTTCAACGATTTTTAGGCATATTAAATTATATATCAAATTACTTTCCAAAAATTTCAGAATTAAGACACCCTTTACAGCAAAAGCTAAAGAAAGAAGTCTTCTGGAAATGGACACAAGAAGATACAAATCTTGTAAACAAGATAAAAAAGAAAATTGGAATACTTCCAAAATTATATCATCCAGGAAAAAATGATGAACTCATTATAGAAACTGATGCTTCGGAGGAATTTTGGGGAGGAATACTCAAAGCAAAAATTCCTGATCAGACAGGAGAACTACTTTGTAGATATTGTTCAGGAACATTTAAAGATACAGAAAAGAAGTATCACAGTAATGAAAAGGAAATCCTTGCAGTTATTAAAACAATTAGATGTTTTCGCATTTATCTATTACCTGTACATTTTACAGTACGCACTGACAATAATAATGTTAAGTATTTCAGGAATACTCAGATTCAAGGAGAATACAAACAAGGGAGACTTGTTAGATGGCAACAGTGGTTGCAATATTATAATTTTAACATTGAATTTATTCCAGGAAATATTAATTTTCTTGCTGATTCTATGACTCGTGAATTTGCAGGATTCAATGGATAAGGACGAAGAATTGATTCTTCAATCCAAGATTGAGGAATTAAATGAAAAAATCTCTTGGAAAGAAGCAAAACTCGAAATCCTTCGACATAAAAGAGAAAAACTCCAGCAAAAATTAAAGGAGAAAGAAAAAGGTAAAGAAAAAGAGGACATAAGTCAAGTCCCATCCAGTATTCCTACTTCGGTAGAAAATACGTATGAAGGTGGTAAAACACCAGTAAGCCTTCACCGGCCTCTTGAGGATAACGTTTCCTCTATTAATCAAATGTTTTATCCACAAACAACAAAAAAGAAATACTATGTTGTATTTACAGGACCAAACCGGGGCGTTTACACTGACTGGTCTATAGTCTCAGCAATTGTCTCTGGCAATCCTTACTCTCATAAGAGCTATACTACAGAAAAAGAGGCTCTCAATGCCTTCAATACGTCTGTCCCAAACTTGATTCCCAGACCAGTACAGTCGCCAAGTAGGAGCCAGCCTACTCCAGCTACTTTCTCTTCAGTAGTAGCTAATACATCTCGTCTAAGGTCTCTCAATAGACTTAATAGACAGCAATCAGAAAAGGAGATTAAGGAAATTCCATTCCCCTTGATCACCTATAAAGAATTCCAGCGACTTTTTCATCTCGCTGAAATAAGCACCGAAACAGAAACATATTTTACCACTAACCAAAAGAATATTAGTTTTTTTAATTTTCTTGCAGGTTCAGGGGCAGAGATGGTAAGGAATTGTTTCCTATGCGGACTCATCAGGACAATTTATCCCAGTACTAATTTGGAGGAGATTCGTCTCTTACCCACTGGCATTTACAATGCTATCAAAAACTTCAGGCAGAAGGTAATTAAAGCTCAGGACAAGCAGATTTACATCTCAATAATAAGTTCCATTATTGATTGGACGGAGGACGAGCAACAAAATATGTTACCCTATTATTTCATTAATGTGGGGTTAGCAAAAAAGGACCGTGTTTTTCCAGAACCACAGGAACTGCAGATTACTGCTAATTTGAAGGAAGTCCTTCCAGAAATTCGAGCTCATCGTCTTGGAGCAGTACTCTTGGAATTAAGAAAGATCTTTTCTGATTCCGAAGTAAAAATCAACTATCATGATACCAGGACAATTATAAAATCCGATTACCAAGAACGTATTTCTGAAAAAGAATGCACATATATTACTTCTTTAGAATCTCTGTTTTACAGTGGAGAGTTGGAAATTTCACCAGCTACAGCAAAGGAATTTTGCAAATATGGTACGCGTGATCATAAGTGCAATAATTGTCAACCGACAGATGAAAGTGGAGCAAGCACTACTAAAGCAGCAGACCCTACTGAAGGAATGGCTGACGAGGCCTTTTTCGACCTTATGTAAGCAACAAAACACTTTCGGTGATGGTGGGGCGCAAACCACCAAAAGAAGAAAATAATTGAAGAACGTGGGGAGCAGACCACTATTCAATCAGGACAAATTATCAAAAGATGGTGTCAGATCCATCAGAAAGGCGCACTCAGAAGTGCACAGCAAAAAGATGCTTTAGGGCATTTTAGTATTTTAATGCTTTCAATAATTATCTCCTTGTCTATATAAGGAGTTGTATTTTCATTTTGTAAGGCAGATCAGTTCTCACAAAGCCTTAAGCCGAGTGAAAAACCAGACGCCATGAGTGAGTAGAGCCCTTTAAGAGGATTAGCGGAGCTTCTCTCTGCCCTCTGATTGTTCATATAATAATAAGACGAGTATTTTCAGAAACGCTCTTTTTTATTTCTTCATACCTGAATAGGCTCTTATTCCGTGAAAGGAAGCTTTGAAGGCGTTAAGAGGTTAAGCCGTTATTTCCGTCAAGTAGCGGTTGAGCTTGGAAGGAGAAATTAAAGAAGAGAGCTGCTGAAACGATTATTATTAGAGGAACATTCAAGGTAGATTGATCTCTTCTGATTCTCTGTTTTCATTAAAAAAGTTTTATTTGTAGCCACTGTTGTCAAACAAAGGAAAGAAAGAAAGCAGAAAGAGCCTATTCAGGTATGAAGAAATAAAAAAGAGCGTTTCTGAAAATACTCGTCTTATTATTATATGAACAATCAGAGGGCAGAGAGAAGCTCCGCTAATCCTCTTAAAGGGCTCTACTCACTCATGGCGTCTGGTTTTTCAATCAGAGGGTATGAAGAAATAAAAAAGAGCCTATTCAGGTATGAGAAAGAAAGAAAAGGAAAACGGAAGGAACAAGACAAGAAAAGGGAAGAGAAATTCTGGAAATAAAAGCTTTGGCTAGAGAAGGAAACAGGGGAAGAAATAAAGAAAACAGGGGAAGAAGGGAGAAAGAGAAAAGAACCGAGAAGGAAGGAAGGAGAAAGGGACCCGTTCGAACACACTGACTGCTCACTGTATGCCACTTAGGTAATACTTTAAGTTGAGAAAGGAGACTTTTGGGGAGAGAGAGGCTCCTCTTTCTCTCTACTTTCGGCTAGGTGGCAGACAATGCCCTCCTGATAATAAGGCACTTACAGTCAATAACTTTAGACTTTTTTTCTTTCTTTCTGCGACTGCTTTCTCCTCTATGGAGGGTGGGCGGCCATTTCTAGCTACCCTCAATTATGCAGCGGCGCTATCAAAGCACCGTCTGCCACCGCGGCTTCCTCGGATAGATCGTCCACTGAAGGCCGTAACAGAACATTGTGGCAAGCTTCCTCTGATTTTCTCGGATGAGGAGTTGAATGGTCTTGAGGCGCCCCTCCAACGCGCACTGATCGAAAAATTCTCCAGGGGCAGGCCGATAATTGATGCCCTGCGAACAGATTTCATGACCGTCGGATTTTCGGGAAGCTACCACATAGGGCGGATTGACACAAGACAGGTTCTGATTCGCTTTGAAGAAGTTGAAGACTATAATCGTTGTTTTCTGAAGGGGGTGCGAAATTTTGGTTCTTACGCTCTCCGAATCATCAAGTGGACGCCAAGTTTCAACCCACAAGAGGAATCATCCATTGTTCCCGTCTGGGTGACTTTGCCGCAATTACCGTTTCAACTATATAATGAATGGTCCTTACTTTCAATCGGAAACATGTTTGGTAAGGCTCTCAAAACTGATTTCGCATATGCAAATCTCTCCAGGCCATCAGAAGCTCGAGTTTGTTCGGAAATTGATTTGTTGAAGCCGTTGCCGGAAACTGTATATCTGGAATCGCGAGGGAAGGGATTTCTTCAAAAACTAGATATTGATAAGCTTCCATTGTACTGTGTAAACTGCTTGAAGGTTGCCATTCCGTGACATCTTGTCGAAAGGATGCCCCGCCTGTTCCAAAACTGCAATGGAAAAAGAAAGATGGGGAGAACAAATCAGATGGCAAGGAGAATCACCCTCCGTCGCCGCCGCCTGATAAGGGGAAGACAAAGCTTCCTGGCCAAGATAATGCTCCTATAAATGGTCATGAAGTTGCTGCTATAAACATCAGCATAGGGGAGCATTGTGAGGCTGAAAAGGAGCACGAAGTTGCAACAAAATATCCCCAAATTGTGCAAAATCAATTCCCAGCTACACCTCAAGAGCCAAATGAGTTGCAGCAACCAGAACAATTGTCTAAGACGCAGCCAATCTGTGCACCCCAGTGCGCAACCCAGACACCTTGCAGCGCGCAGCTCGCGTGTCATAGCACACCCACTAGCGCCCAAATTACACAGTCCGCGCCAAGCGTCCCTGTCAGCTTCGCCCAGGCCTACACTTTAGTTTGCCCGCTACCTATTCGACCAAATGCCCTAGCCACTGCACGAATTGAAACCATAGCTAAGGTACAACAATCAACCTGTTTGCCCGATCTGCAGGAGCTATTGTCCCAAGCCAATTTTCCGAAGAAAGAGTCACCAGCCCCTCCATCATCCTAATCAATTTTGGATGTGATGAAGCATGTTGCTGCTGAATTGTCAATCCTCCAACCAGCTTTCTCTCCATCAACATTGAGTGCAAAAAACACAAGTCCCTCCAAGAAGCGAACAATTTCTCCTAAGGAGTGGCAGTTTCCTCAGAAGTCCCATCTAGCAGAGCCTTTATGGTCAGAAGTTTTCCAAGTTGCAATAGACACGAGTCAACAACAATCTCCAGTAATCCATAATTCAGCCCCAGTGCCAAGTTTGAAACCACTCAAGAAGGCTTTCAGTCTGATTGTTGTGCACACGATGCCTACTGATGCTCAGTTTTTGGAAAGCATGCCCAAGAACCACATATCCAAACTACGACATCAAAGCCGCCCTCCCCAAAGGATCGCCCCAACCAGGAGGACGACAATGATCACGAGACTGAGTATTGCCCATGGGAAACAGACAATGAAGATGAGGAAGTCTTAGATGATAAGGAAGAGCGCTACATGCTAGCCTCACAAAAGGCCAGCTACCGACTTAGGAATAAGCCAAAAATAGATTATTCAAAATATCGATAGATTGTAAGCCTTTTGGCTCGAATGCTTTTTATCTTTCTTTTCCTTTAATTTAATAAAAAGGTAACTAATCCCGCCTTACTTTTAAAAAAAAAAAAGGTAATACTTTAACACCCTCCTTATCTGTTAGATTTGTGTCCGAAGTATGCTGTAAGAAACTGTAAAATATCCCGCAAATGTCGTCTTTCTAATTTATGTACATGCTTTAGCTTTCCAGAAAATGTAAGATGCTATGCTTGATGTAAAGCATTAGAAATTCATGTTGACATGTATAAGGAACATTTACGAGACATCGAATGGTTAGATTACCAATCGACCGGAAATGAAATGAAAGTTGGAAACTTACGAAACCCTTAGCTTTCAGCCACATATGTTGTTTTCGGTTGTGTGAACTCATAAAAATATTAAAAACAGACTTTTAACGATCTCAAAATCAAATTTGGGAACCAACAAAAAATGACCATGAAGCCCGTAGAAATTTCAGATGTACTAAAACTTGTTCATTTTGTGATTTGGTTTGTTTAAAGTGTTCTGTACATATTGAAACTGAATTTTATCAATTTCTTATAATTTCATAAAGCATATTTGAGTAGAAAATTTTAAAACCTGGAGCTCAATGGTTCATCAATGGCAGAACCTGAGGTCAATCGTTATTAGCCTATCCAGTCTCAGTTATAACCGATCTTGCCCATGAAGGTAATCGGTTATGTCCGCAAAAAGTTCGTTAATTGCCGAACTCCTTCAAGAAAATGGCAAGCCACACACCCGAGAACAAGGGAGGGAAAGAAATAAAATAGAGTACTGGGAAGGGAGGAAGGAAAAATAGAGAGTAAGAAAAAGAAATGAAAAGAATACTGGGAGCAAAGAAGAAAGAAAATAAAATGTCCATATTTCAAAGCAACTTAATTAAACATAATGGTAAGAGTGAATTGCTTAAAATAGCACAAACATTTGGCTGAGTGCGATTTTTACCACAAATATTTTAAAATTATTTTTTCTATCACAAACATTTCCAAAACGTGACTAAAATTAGCATTCCATGAAAGTGCTTCGTTAAATCGCTAACAGAGAGTTTTTTTTTAGGGCAAAATTGTCCAAATTCAATTTTGAGGTTTTTTTGAGGTCTTCTTCCTCCTACAGTAATAGAAAAACAAAAACAAAGAAAAAGGAAGAAAGAAGAAAATCTTCTTCTTCTCCAAGGGTAAAAATAGCCATGGACGAGGGAGTGAGAATTAGAAGCCATGGCCGCCGCTTTGATTCCAATTTCTCTGCAACAAGGGCAAATTTCACTTTCTTTGCTTGAAACATATCGATTTAGGTCACCACAAAAATGAAAATGCGGGGCTAATTTCTAATTTAGGTCCCAAGCTTCAATTTTCGACCTCCTCAGGTGATGGGATGAGCAGGCGGAGCCCAAAATTAGCAGAGTTTTCATCTCACTTCAAGGAGGTTTTGGTTTTGGATATGGATTTAGTTTACATGCAGTTTACACCGAATTTTTAGTCTGGGTTTTAGGTCTGCGTTCTGCTTCAACTTGTTTGATGAAATCATCGTCATCTTCGTCGTCAGCTTCAACATGTGGTTCTTCGCTCCTCTCAGTTCCAAAGATGATGGAGAAGACGATGAACAGTAAGCAACACTGTTCATCAAATTTACGAATTGGCCCATCTTATTTTATTTTTCTTAAATCAGTGCCCCAACTTATTTACTTACTTAAGACTAAAGAAATTGTCATTAATTATAGAGAAATATTTTATTTTGGGTTATAGTTGTTGATATGACGTAAAAAGTCTTGATCTGGATGCTTCGGTCGACTAAATGAAGATTTGAAAATATAGCCCGGATCTGCTTGAAGATCTTGAAGGAATATCTCAAATTTGGGAATCTGGGATTGTGGAGGTTGGATGGTTGATGCTATAGCTCGAACAGGCCACCTTTTCGAGGGATCTATGACTAAGAACACTGAACAGACAAAAGCAAGGCTATCCCCCTTGTGTAACTCCGACGCCCACATTAGTAGAGTATATAGGCAAAACTATATTGACTGAATGCTTATGCTCGTAAAAAAGGACGTACCTGAAATGAGTCTGAATACTGAATATATATAGCATCAGTATCCGTTGGTGTCATGATGAGCTGGCGCATTGATTGCACACCTTAATTGCCTCATTCATGGTGACTTGAATGCCTTTCTCATCCCTTGCTAATGTTATGGCTCGGCTTTAAAGGCCTTTGTGACTCTTTGGCTATTTATGGCTCCCTGGCACTTATTGCTGTGCGTAACTCCTGCATGAAATCAGCCCCAGATTCCCGCCCCATAATGATGCCTAGCTATCATGCCAATGCTGCCGTTATTCCGACCTAAGCTTCCCGAGCTCGGTTATCTTGATTGTTACCGACCTAAGCTATTTCCTTAGCTCGGCTGGACTAAGCTACTGGCTGACCTAAGCTTGACTATGGCCTTTACATGCTTAAATTCTCTTTGCTTTATTGGGCCAGGCCCAATGGCTTTTAGCTATTTTTATGCACTCCAATTGTCGTTAAGTATAGAGAAATATGAAAATAAAGATAATAAGTAATTTAATAATTATTAAATTATACATTAAAAGAATGGGGTTTATTTTATAAAAAAGTAAAAAGGTATTGGACGAAAATGTAAAAAATTGAAAGATTGGGGGTTTGTTTGGTAATACAAGTAAAATAAGATAAATGTAAGACAAAGGAACAGGAATTTGGACAATTTTGCCCTCAAAAAAAGCCTTCCGTTAGCGGTTTGACAGAGCACTTTGACAGAATGCTAATTTTAGTCACGTTTTGGAAAGATTTGTGGTAGAAAAAGTAATTTTAAAATATTTGTGGTAAAAATCGCACTCAGCCAAAAGTTCTTGTTATTTTAAGCAATTCACTCTAATGGTAATAATGAAGAAGTCTCAATAGAACTAGTAAGAACTCCACTTTCACACAATTTAATTTAGATCCAAACCCTTAATTAATTAATATATGAACTGATATAAATAGGTTTATTAAAAATGCAGAGCACGTGAAACAAAGTACAGTTAAATCTGCGGATCGAGGTGAGTATTCTCACTGAAAACCTATTTTCGACTAGTGTGTGATTTATAATATTTATTATGTGTTTAAATCACTGAAAATATATAGGGCCTGTTCTTTTTGAACGTTTTGAAAACAAGTTTTGAAAAATAGTTTTATAATGTAAAAAGTGTATTGAAAATGTAAAAAGTAGATGCTGAATAGTAAAAAATTGTATTGAAAATGATGGAATATGATTAAATATATTAAATTTACTGTTGAAACCAAAACCGTTTTCAAAATGAAACAAAAAGAACATGCCCATAATGTATATATGATTTATTGATTTTCCAACAAAAAGTATAGATCGTAATTATGTCTGATTCAATTATACTGTTTTAAGGAGCGGTCGAGTACTTTTCGCGCCAACTTAATGTTTGAACTACTATTGCATAAGAATGTATTAATTTATATATGTATGAACATGTGAGATTGATTACTTGTACATTATGTTTGATATTACTGTTAATTGTATGATACTGATAAACTGAATGTTATTGATTGACTGAATGATACTGTTAATTGTGCATTACTGTAATGGGATCCTATGAGCCATAATCTACGTAGTCAAATGTGCCAGCTGGGGCTTGGGCATTTGGCAAAATAGTGACTTGGTTGTGTTGGGCAACTCTAGAGACCCATACTGAGTGGGAGGGTCCATGTACTGGTGTTAAATTACTGGGGCGTTGTTGCCGAAGCCCTGTGTGAGCGCAAAAGTTCACTGGAAATAAGTGATGAAAGTCACCTCTATAGTTCCACCTGAACTCGCGAGTATCCTTTACTACTTGCTTTACTGCTTTCCTAATTGTATTATATCTATATTGATTGCTTTATGTAAATTGCATATTTTATTGCTTTAATTATTTTAAACGGAGAATATCACTGAGCAAAAAAGCTCATAGGTGTTGTATGTTTTTAAACCCTATCCCAGGTTTGCAGTGGTAGTACGGGTCACAGGATGGCGAGCTAAATTAGCATCGATAGCTGTTGCACTTTATGGATAATCTTATTAAGTATTTACTTAAGAATTAATAATTGGCCTGCGTACCATTTAAATAATAGATTGTTAGGCTACGAGATTGGGACCTATAAGTTGTAATTCTATGACATAATATTAAAAGCTTCTGCATTAATTATAATTTAGTTTCTATTGTTCTGATTGCACTATTGAGTCCTGGTGCGAACTAGGCAAGCATCCGGCTGGATCCTCGTATTGGATAGGGGGTCGGGCTGGGACTTTACATACCCCATGAATGTAAATTCTGGAATGGAAAAAGCAACAACTAAGCAAAATTAGGGGAAGTGAATCCTATCCTCCTGAAGACCTGTTCTCTCTCGATTGATGGAGGCACTTGGTCAACTGGAAAGGTGGGAGTGGACTTGGTCTATAGTTCACGTATCATTCCCCCGTCCTTGAAGGAACCTTGTCCGCAAGGTTAAAGGTGAGGAATCGTCGGGCAAATTGCCATGCGGTCTCCTAAATTGCCGCTTCCTGAGAGACACCTTGCCACTGAACCAAAAGTTCTGTTGGGGAGGGGGGAGGGGGGAGGGGGTAACGGCCTCGCTGAATGGTGCGGTGGTCTGGGATGGCATCGGGTTATGGCTGAAGGCTGTCATCGGTATCGACGTCGGGCAGCGGCCCGGGAAGTGCGACATGCATGGGTCCCAAGTGACGACGGAGCATGCTCACGTGGAATACTTTATGGATTCGGGTGCACGCAGGAAGGACCAAGCAATATGCCATGGGGCTGATCTGATCCAAAATTTCATAGGGCTCAAAGAAACGTGAGGCAAGCTTCATGGAGGCCCGAAACACCACCGATGATTGGCGGTAAGGCTGTAACTTCATGGAAGTCCCCAACTGAGAAGGAGACCTCGCGGCGCTTAGAGTCCGCCTGTAACTTTATTCTTTGCCTGACCATGAGGAGGTTCCGGAGAAGGGTGTCCCGATCTTGGAGGAGAGTATTTACCGTAGGATCCTCGGCTGTTCCCAGAGTATGGGACTTAATGCTGGGAGGCGGGGTGCTGTAAACAGCCTCAAAGGGGAACATGCTGGTGGAGGAATGGTGGCTGGTATTATAGTTGTATTTGGCCCAGGGAAGCCACTCTGCTTATTTCTTAGGTTGATCCCCAGGAAAAACAAACGAAAAGATACTGCTCTAAGGTTCTATTTGTTACCTCTGTATGGGCATCCGTTTGGGGATGGTAGCTCGAGCTCATGCAGAGCTGTGTCCCCTGTAATTGGAACAACCGTTTTCAGAAGGTACTGAGGAAAACCTTATCCTGGTCACTGACGATGGTTTTGGGGAACCCTTGCAGCCGAACAATGTTGGTGATGAAACTGGAGGCCACTGTGGTTGCCGTGCATAGGTGTTTGAGGGCTACGAAGTGGGTGTACTTGGACAATCAATCCACAACGACCATGACAACAGTGAACCCTTTCGAACTGTGCAGGCCTTCGACGAAATCCATGGAGATCTCTGTCCAAATCTGTGATGGGATCTGGAGCGGCTGTAAGAGGTCCGATGGTCGGGTGGCGTCTGCTTTGTATTGTTGGTAAACCTGGAAGTGGCGGAGGTAGTTGCAAATCTTTTTGTATATGCCGGGCCGGCGAAAACTATCCCTTGTTCGATAGAGGGTTGTATGATACCTGAAGTGGCTAGCGGTAGACAACGAGTGGCAATCGATAAGCACTTAAGGAATAAGAGTGGATTTGGGGCTGAGATAGATTTTATCGTGCTGGAACCAAACACCGTCTCATTTCTGGAATTTGTTCGGGTTAGATCCCTAGGCTAGGTTGTGATAAAAGAAGTCATAGGTGACCTCTGCTTGGAGTTGGGTCCACCACTTGGTACAGGGACTTGAGAGGGAAACGATCTGGAATTCAGCGACCAGGATAGGGCATCGGTCGCCTGGTTTTCGAAACCCTTCTTATACTGGATTGTGTAGTCATACCCCAACAATTTTGGAAGCCACCGGGATTGAGCGAGAGTGATGATCCTCTGTTCCATCAGGTACTTCAAACTTTTGTGGTCGGTCAGAACCGTAAATGGCTTCCCTAGTAAGTAAGGATGCCACTTGCAGATGGCCTTGACAATGGCCAGCATTTCCTTTTTGTACGTTGACCAGTGTTTGGTGGAGCCCTTCATGGCCTCGTTGTAGAATGCCATGGGTCTACCACCCTGGGACAGTACGGTCCCGATGTCGACATCACTGGCGTCGCTCTCAACGACGAAGGGTGTGGAGAAATCTGGAAGGCCTAGAACCGGTGCCGATGTGAGGGCCGCCTCGTTGTAGAAAGGCATGCTTAGTTGAGTCGTCCCATTGGAACCCATACTTGGAAAGTAACAGGTGGAGGGGGCTGGCGATGATGCTGAAATGCTGGATGAACTTTCGGTAATACCCGGTAAGACCCAGGAATCCGCGAACTGCCTTGGCGGAGGTGGGTCGTGGCCACTCGAGGATGGGCTGAATAAGTGGGCTAGGGAGTTGGGTTGTGTGAGAGGGCTAGGTGAGGAGGGGAGTTAATTCGTGTGGGGGTTCGTGGGGGATATTTGGGCCGGGAAGTGAGTGGGTTGATGAGGTGGGGCTGGGCTGCATTTCTGGACTGGGATTATGGGGTGGACATAGCCCAATATGACCTAAGGAGAGGCCAAAAAAGGACTCAGGCTGCTGCAAATCATGGCTAGTCATGGGATGAAAGGCTATGGGTTTTATTCCCGTCAAGACGTACCGTTTGCCGTCGCGCTGGAAGGCCATTGTCATGGCAGAGAAGTCGATCTCTACCGGGCCAAGAGTCCGCAACCAGTGGATGCCGAGGACAAGTTGACAGGCCGCCGTTGGAAGCATGTAGTAATCCACTGGGAACGGGAGACTATCGATGTGAAGTGGGCTATTTTTGCACAGCCCCATGCATTGTAACCGATCACCATTTGCTACGGTGATAGACAAACGCTCGTGACGGACGATCAGTAAGCCGAGACGACGAAGCAACCGTTAGTTAATGAAATTATGAGTGCTCTCACTATCTACCAAAACTGTCACTGGAACTATAAGGAGGGATCCCGATAGACGCAAGGTGCAGGGTGGTCGGTGGCAGTGACGGACGATCGAGAGATCGAGACGGTGAAGCACCCAGTAATCAATGAAATTATGGGTGCTCCCACTATCCACCAAAACTGTCACTGGAACTGTAAGGAGGGATCCCGATAGACGCAAGGTACGGGGGTGGTCAGTGCCGGTGATGGCGTGAAAGGAAGACGCTGGATCGTCGTCTTGTTCCTCGACCTCCATGTCAGGCAGCTCATCACTCTGATCTTGGTTGGAAGAGTCGCAAATCATGAACAACTGGGGTTTACTGAATTTTGTCCCAGAACGTACTGTTCATCACAATAGTAACACAAAAAAAAAAAAAATTCCGGGGGCTGCGACTTTATCCGAGAAAAGTATTTTGAAGGTGGGTTTGAAAGGTTGGTCAGTTACTGGTTTGGATTGTGGCGGAGCACCTAACAGGCTGGGAGTGGGGGTGGGTGTAGGGCGGTTAAAAGGAAGGTGGTATGTGGAACGGGTGGAGGGTGTCTTGTGGGTTCTAAATTTATCTTCGACCAAGCGGGCAATGCCGATGGCAAGGGAGAGATTGATGAGTTGTTTAAGCTTGACTTCATAGTGGAGGTCATCGCGGAGGCCGACGATGAAGGAGCTCACCAAATAGGCTTCAAGAAGGTCAGCCACTTGATGAGAAAGGCGCTCAAACTGTTCTTGATAGTCCCATATAGTTGACGTTTGCTTCAGGTGGGCCAATGATTCTACTGGATCTTCGAAGTCGGTTGGACCGAACCTCTCCAAGAGAGCCTTCGTATACTCCAGCTAGGCCTATGGACTGCGCCGCTTCTCCAGCCACTGGTGCCACTGGATAGCCACACCTTCAAGGGGGAGAGCTGCCACCAGCACATGTTGGTCGTCGGGGGTGTTTCGGTATGCGAAAAATTACTGAGCTTTGTAGATCCATCCAAAAGGATCTTCGCTGGTGAACTTTGGAAAGTTGAGTTTGGGGTCTGTTTGGGAGGTATTGTGGGTGGCAGGGGAACTGTTTGAAGAGCCTGCTAGGTTGTTTTGGTTGAGGCGGATGGTTTGGATTTCCATGGTGATGGTTTGGAGGGCGATATGGATGGCGTCAAAAGCTGATTCGTGTTTAGCCAATACGTCTTCGACGTACTCCCGGAATTCAGCTTGGCATTTCCCACGTGTATCCATGGGTGGGGATCAGAACCGTCTCTGAAACCAGATGTGTCAAGAAGACTTGGAGAAGAAGAAAGAAGAATCTGGGGTTCAGAGAAGAGAAACGAGAGAAGGAAAAGGAAATTTCTTAATTGATGATTGTTCTGAGAAGTGAAGTTCCTATTTATAGGCCCTTGGGAAAACTACTGTAAGTGGAAAAATTAATGGAGGAAGCTAACAAATGCTACTCCGTGAACGAAAATTCTGGAATGGAAAAAGCAATAACTAAGAAAAAAAATGGAGGAAGTGAATCCTATCCTCCTGAAGACTTGCTCTCCCTCGGTTGATGGATGCACTCGGTCAACTGGAAAGGTGGAAGTGGACTTGGTCTGTAGTTCACGTATCAGGACTCTTCAATATAAACATATAAAAATTTCAAATTGAGCCTAAACTGTTGAACTAATCATGCTGAACTCGTAATTACTTTATTGTTTAAGTGTTTTAATTAATTATTGTTGGGCAGTACTTTCTCTTTACAATATTCTTATCATCAAACTACACACGCGTACCATATTAAACCCCTTAATCCCAAATCTAACCCTCTACATTTCTTACCCTACACTAAAAAATAAAATGGAAGTTAAAGATATGGAGACGGTTTTAAAAAATATTGTAATTGTTTTTTGTTTATTGATCACTTTTTAAAAAAATTTAAAATAATATACATGTTTTTTTTTTAGTACATGAAATTTTTACATGTTTCTTCAAATGTTCCCTGATATATTTTTATCAAATTTTATTATTGTTTTGTTTGGTGTTCATTTCCCATTTATAAGTTAATTGTTAAATTTTAAAAAATATGTAATTGTAATGAACACAATATTTTTTTAAATGTTGAAAACCTAAGAAAATTTAAGTATATATTTTTGGAAAATACTGTCCCTTCAGGAGATCATTCTTTCAGTGGATAATGACCTATAATACATAATTCATGCAATTGCATAACTCATTGCAAAGTCATTCTCCACTGAGGGTGTTAAAGTCTAAATATATACCACATATAAAGTGTTAAAGTTTTAAGGTTGCAATTGCACAAGTAATTCGAAAACGTTTTTAGTGTTTTATAAATATAAAAAAAAATTAAAATTTGTGTTTAGACAAAACTATAAAATTTTCGAAAAATAATTTTCAAGATAAGTGTAATCCGTATAATTTTTGAAGTACAAATTAAAAATGTTTAATAAAATTTTTAAAATTATTGTCAATTAAAGGTTTTGTTGTCTATTTATGTTTTTCCCCACTTTTCCCAAAGTGTAGCTACCTACCAACCTTCAACCCGACTCTACCCCTGCATCGGCTCCATCCCTACCCCCACCCCATCCCACCCAAAGATAAAAATATTTATACACAGTAAACATAATTTTTATATAATTACATGCATTAAACACAACTTAAAAATATTTTTATAAAGTACTAACCCAAACAACTTTTAAACAATTTTGACTTGTAAAAATATTCTTATAAAATACTTGTCCAAACGCATATTATACTTTAAAAACATGTTTAATAACATATTAAAAAAATACTTTTATAAAAACGTTTCTAATTAAATTACTTGTCCAAACGAAGTCTAAATGTTTAAAACTTTATAATTCTTCAAATTTATAGAAACTTTGAAACCACATAAAGTGGATATATACTCCCTCTCTGTTATCAAATACGTGTTTGCTAAGAAATAGATATGCACACAAATTAATGAAGCCGAGCAAAAACAAACTTTTTACCCCTATATATTTATATTTCTCTAGCTAGTATCTACAAAATTTGAAATGTAAATTTACATATACTTTCAACCAATCAATAGACTATTACTTTTTTTTGAAGGTAATCAATAGACTATTACTGTATTGCACATATACTTTCAATTCCATTTTATAAAGTGTTAAAGGGATAAAAAAAACTTAAAAACTTAAATTTAAGGACTAATTAAAGTTCGCATGCATACTTTAAGTTGGGCCTAAAACAAAGCTACTGGTCCATATTTCTTTCCTAATTCGAGCCGAAGCTGAATTCCAAAATTTCCAGTTGTATTTGAGCAAGGAAGGCCTCGAAAAAAGAAAAAAAAGTATATCTTCATCGTGAGAATTTGATGGCATGCCTTTAAAAAGTGAAGTGCATAACTCATCACGCAACTTTATAAAAGTGCAAAAATGATCATGCAACTTTCAAAAGTAGATTTTTAGTCACGCAACTTTCAAAAACGTGGAAAAAAGATCATTCCGTCAGGGGTAGTCATTAACTCCCTAACGGAAGCTCATTTTTTATGGCAAATTCGTCCAATTTCATTTTCCTTTATCTTATCTTATAATTATTTTACTTTTATTAGCAAATAAACCTCCTAATGTTTCTTTTTTTTACATATTCGACCAAAAATAAATTTTACTGCATAATAATATTACTAAAATAGTAATTATTCTTAATATTATGATATATTTAAATTTGAATAATTTTGTTTTAAATTATAGTATTTTTAATTTAAAATAATTTAATAATTCATTTTTTCATATTTAATTTTTGCAAAAAATAATTTAAATTTGTTGCCATCCTAATTAAAAAATAAGTTGGGCCCCTGTTATGATATTTATAATTTAAGATAGTTTAATATTTTATTTTTTATTTTTAAATTTTTTAAAAATAATTTAAATTTATAATAAATTTTTTATTATGCAGTAAAATTTATTTTTTGTTGAATATGTAGAAAAAAAATGAAAGATTAGGGGTTTATTTACTAATAAAAGTAAAATAATTGAAAGATGAGATAAAGGAAAAGGAAATTGGACGATTCAGCCCTCAAAAATTAGCTTTTGTTAGGGAGTTAACAGATGAAATTCACGGAATGACCATTTCTGCACGTTTTTGAAAGTTACGTGATTAAAAATCGACTTTTCAAAGTGACGTGATTATTTCTGCAATTTCTGCTAAGTTATGTGACTAGTTATGCACTTCACTCAAGATTAATTAATTATACAAATTTTGCACTTACTCTTTTAATTTGTTTCTTGACCAATTCTGTTTCCTTTCCTATTGCAATTCTGGTTTTTTTTTTTTTTGCAACTTCAAACTTCAGCCCTCATTATATATATATAAACATAATGTTAATTTGGTGTGTTTCTATTCTTTTCATACGTTAATGTCTTCTCTTCTCCATCCCTTTCAAGCTTAAAACAAATATTGACCTAACCTAGCTATGGCGTCATCCATGCTTCGATCATCCGGGCTTCCTAGGTTTATAAAGAGTGTTTCTGACGGATTGAGGACGGTTACAATGAGGACGAGGAGGACGGGGTTTGAACCTACAAGGACTTATTTACCTAGTAGTAATACTGCAAATTGCGAAAAAAGGGGAGGAAAAAAACCATGGAAAGCTGATCTAAAGACTATCAAGAAGGAGATTAAACAATTGAAAGCAGATTTGGAGAAACTAAGGATTGAAGAAACAAAAGCCGTCAATGGGGTTGCGGCGGTGGAGAAGAAACCAACGATTGACCAAACAAAAGCCGACTACAGGCCACCGGTGATTTATCCGGCAATACCACTTGTGTTTTGCGGGTTAGGGTGTTTAATCCTAGGCCCTTTCTTTCACGAGGAGATAAATACAACTCTGAACAGAATTTTTTTTTTCATGAATCACTAGTTTTTTAATGAGATCAAGGAGAGTCGGTAATTTTTTGAATGCTCTTTGTAATTTTATTCTGCTCTTAGGGCCCGTTTGATAAAAATTAATGTTTATATCTGAATGTTTAATGCTGAAATCATAATGCCGAATTGATTAAGCACTTAACATCTTAATGATGAAATATATTTTTCGATCCTCTGAATCATAATGCTTAGTCACTCGATCTTATTTGATAAATATATTGATCTTAATGCTGAAATCTTGAAAATATACCATTTTACCCTTACGTGAATTTTTATATATTTATAAATGCGAAATATAGAATTTTATAATTAAACATCAATTATGATTAATGAAAAACATAAGAAAATAAAATAAGATAGAACACATTAAATTGAATGATTAAAATACAAAAAAAAAAATTACAATTTATTAAAACCCCTAAAAAGGAAAAAACGAATCCATTATTATAAACTAAAAGAAATTAAAAATTTTAAAATAAAATTCTTATATAATTAATAAAATTATATAAGTAATAGAAAACATATCGTATGAATGAGATTTATAAAAACATGTAAATGATATAATTTATTAAATAAATTTTTAATACCAAAATAATAATAATAAAATAAAATAAATTTATTTGACATTATTATAATAAAAAAAGTTTAAAATACATGGTATACTAAACTAGATAAAAATAAACTAATAATTATAGTTAAATAAATATGAATAAATAAAATGGATAGTTTTTGAAATCATATATGAATTATTTAAAGAATTATTACGTGGAGCATTCAGAGATAAGCAATAAGCTGACTTTTTTCGCTTAAATTTTTGTAAAAGAAATAAGCAGTGCTTAAACGATTAAGAGGTTTGAATTTCTGTTATCAAATAAAAGTCATTATCTCTTAATCAAATAATTTTAAGCATTAAGTTGGGTTATCAAACATACCCTTCGTATTCATTTGATAAAACTTAAGTAATGTCACCTATTAAGTTTTGATATTACTAGTAAGACACCCTAAAAATTATAGTTTGACCATTTTAGTTTTAATATTATCCGTAAAACAACCTAAAACTTATAGTTGTCCTCTTAAGTTTTAATATTATTGTTATAACATTGTAATTTTGTATTTTTTGCTTTGTAACATTTTCATAGGAATTTTATAAGTTTTCATGAAGTCTACTTACTTTTTTAGTGATTAATTAAATTCATTTTTTTATTAATTGTACTGATATGTATTATTTTTAAATAATGTCCTTTTTAATTTTTAATAATTTTAAAATAATTACAAGTAAATGATAAAACCATTCATATAATTAGACTTGTCCTATAACATATACTATATGTAGAATAGGAGACAATTATAATATGAATGACAAATGATAGTTATAAATCTTTGCTGTAAGAAGACTAACAATAAATAATTACATAATATTTTTTTTTTGGTTATACCTTACTTTTTAAGTCTGAGTTATTATGGACATAACATGATCATATTTGTTAGGGTACGCAATGTAAAAAATTAGAAACATGAATGACTCATTTAGTGGGACAAAAATTGTGTTAGCAATATGATTGTTTTAGTGGGACAAAGAGAGTATATAACACATGATATTTATTGTAATTATGTATTGTACTTATTCAAAAAAGATTAAATGGAAGTTGATTTTAAGAAATAATTATTAATGTTTATTTTTGAATTATTTGTTAGTGAATCATTTAATGTAAATAACATAATATAATGATTCATTGATATGTTGTTAAACTTTGAATAAAATAATTACATACATTACTCTAATATTATATTATCAGAATAAATTTATCATTTTATTTATGGTGAGAAAATTATTTATTAAAGATTAAAAGATAAAAAATGACTGAAAAAGGAAGGGGAGGGGAAATGAAAATTGGTGGCGGGATAATTCAATTTTGGTCAAAATGAATGAAAACAGGTGGTGGGGTTTGGGGGAAAAGAATGGTGGGGTGTAAAATTGGGCCAAAAAAGGGACATAACGAAATTTTATCCCCCTCAGTCAGAATTGGGCACAAAAGAAAACCCTATCATCTCTGGGAGTAAAATCCCAAACCTAAACCCTTCTCTGCTGGTAAAATCCTAAACCCAATCCCTCTCATCTCTTCACCGCAGTCTATCCGTCGTTATCACCGGTGCCACACTGCCGCTCCTTCGATATAGTTAGTGTTGCACGACCTCTTTGTCGTTATCAAAATTTTTGTAGCTCTAGCTTGCGTTTTGCTATTGGCTTTCCGGTCTTCAACGGAGGTAGGTTAGAAAGGCTTTTCTCCCTTCTTCTTGTCGTCCCTTTTTTGTTGTTGTTGTCAATATTAGATTTGCGTATGCAAATTTTTTAGTCTGCGTTTATGTTTCAGGTTCTGGGTTCGAATTTGTTTCTAAGCTTTTCATAAAAATGTGAATCTTCCTCAGTAATTGTTGTTTAAATCAAAATTTAGGTCTCGAACGAATTTTGGAGTGATGATTTTGGGTATAAGACTGGATCGTGAGGGGGTTTTTTAATAATTTTTTTCATTGGGTTCATTGTGAGACTTTCTAGCAAGCTTGATTTGGAATATAATTTATTATCTTGTCAATTGTGAGTTGTTTTTTTAAGTCTTTATTTGGAGAACTTGTGTGTAGCTTTTGGATAACTTGTTAGTAGGTTTGATTTGTACTGTTTTGGTGGAGGCTGTGGTTATCGTTGGTGCCGCACATACTAGTTTTGAGGTCCGACTTTCTGATATCAAGAGGTGTTGGGTCGTTTGAGGATAAGGGAATGTCTTTAATGAGATTTAGCTTTGTTGTCCTGCTGTTTTTGTGTTGTTTTTTGTTTATGCTGTTAATGTGTCTCCCTTCAACCTTTTTCTTAAGGCATGCTATTGAAGAGTTGAACTTCTCTTTTGCAATTGTGTTTTACAGATGCTGCTGGTGGAGATGTTTTATTATTATTTTTTTTTATGATGTGTGATTAGCAACTGCCTTTTGATGCCATTACTAGTCTTTTCTGCTCTACTTCCTCAATAATCTTTTATGTTCTGATTGCCATTTTCCATTTTCCATCTTCCATCTTGCTTTCCACTTTGAATTATCCCATTTATTCCTCCTGCTATCAGCTTTATTAGAAATTTTGTCCCTTCTGTGTACTAACCTTTTAATTAGAATAGCTGTGAAGCATGTTTATGTATTCAGTAGGAGACTTGGTTTGAGTCTTAATTGGCTGGTAGCAAGTGGGGATTCTCTTCTTTGGTTTAGCAAGTAGATATATATTTTATCAGGTTTTTTTGCAGTTATGGAGCTGTCTAGTAGATGCTTAGGAGATATTTTTGCTACTAGATTTGTATGTCTGGGAGTCCTCTTCTTTGGTCTTAATGATATTTTATCAGGCTTTTGGTGCGGTTATGGAGTTTTCTAGTAAATGCTTAGAAGATATTTTTGCTATTAGATTTGTATGAGAGCTGTTTATGCATAACTTGTTCCTCTTGCGTTCAGCATGCTCTCTTGTAGTTTATATGATGTGGCCTTCTTCTGCTCGAACCTATTAGTTTATTATGAAGTTCTCTTGCAATTACGTTTTAAAGATGCTGTTGGTAGAGATGTTTTTTTATGATGTATAATTAGCAACTGCCTTCTGATGATATAACTAGTCTTTTCTGCTCTACTTCCTCAAGAATCTTTTCTGCTCTGATGAGTTGCTAAAGTTTTGCAGACGTGGAGTATTAGTGTTAACCTTCGTATGTCTTTAACATTTTAGTAATATGAGTGCTTGCCTTTGTAGCCTTTGTATGCATTAAGTACTGTTGTGAAAGTAGTTTGTCTTACCTTTCATGTTTAGAGTGAAGTTTTTTGTGAGTGCCAATTAAATATTTTTTAAGGTTTTGGTGAGTTCTGTTGTTATTGTCGGTGCTGCACTTACTAGTTTTGAGGTCTGACTTTCTGATATCAAGAGGTGTTGGGTCATTTGAGTACAAGGGACTGTCTTTCATGTGATTTAGCTTTGTTGCCCTGCAGTTTTTGTGGTTTTTTTTTGTTTATGTTGTTCTTGTGTCTCCCTTCAACCTTTTTCTTAATGCATGTTATTGAAGAGTTGAAGTTCTCTTGCAATTACATTTTAAGGATGCTGTTGGTGGAGATGTATTTTTATGATGTATAATTAGCCACTGCCTTATGATGACATTACTAGTATTTTCTGCTCTACTTTCTCAAGAATCTTTTATGCTCTGATTAGTTAATAAGGTTTTGCAGACATGGAGTATAAGTGCTAGCCTTTATATGTCTTTAACATTTTAGTATTATGAGTGCTGGCCTTTGTGTGTTATTATTTTTATAGTTGTATTCTATATATAAAATATGAGTTTGTTAACAGTGATGGCTAGGACTTGGAGATCTGCTACAAATTGAAGATTGAATCATGGATTGATAGATGAGGAAGAAATAGATGAAAATGCAAATGCTGAGATAAATGTGCACAAATGGATGAAGAACTCTATAGGTCTTATTCAATTTTATTCACGATGGGACTAGCATTTGGAGCTAACATTGCATGACCTCGTAATTTGGTAAATTTTCATATTTTGACTTATTTAATCAACTCTTACATTTATATTGAAGAAAGTTTCATGGATCGTAGAGTTTTTCATTGCGAATTCTTAAGTAAATGTATTGTTTGAAAATAGTGAAATCAAGCTTGTGACATCATTCATTCTGAAATTATTTGTGCAAAAATAATTCATCAATGAGCTGTCAAGGTTGAGTGTTCTTCCACAGAGTGTTGTTGTAAAAGTAGTTTGTCTTACGTTTCATGTTTAGAGTGAAGTCTTTGGTAAGTGCCATTTAAACGTTTTGTTTTTCAGGTTTTATTTGTTGAAGGTAAAATCCATGTACAATGTTCATTAAGCTTGTAAGGGGAAAAAACAATGCAATGTGTTTGTATTACCTTTTTTTGTTTTAGTCATTTGAGTTTCTGTATCATCTTCTACCCTGCTATTCAGTTTAATCAATGCTTTCAAATGAGTTAATACTTTCTTTGTGCAGCCTGCATCAACCAAGGGAAAGCCTACAGAGTTGCACAAGTGGAAGCATCGGATTGGTTCTCTGTACTGTGATGTAAAACAAAACAGGCAAGATTGACCTTTCTTTAAATCCTTAGTATTTTTGAATGCCTTTTTTCTTGACTCATGTAAATGGATGATATGATTGAATTTGGTTCATCTGTCGAAACATCTTTCAACTTGGTATCAAAGAGCAGCTTAATTCTCATTGAGCAAAAGTTGTGACTATTCTGTGGATATCATCCATTACTGTTGATCATCTTTTTTATTTTGTTTTGAAAGTTAAAAGTGATCTTGGATTTGCTATCACCATGTTTGATCCTTACTGGAAATGCATTGGACATGGATTATCCTAGATTATTGTACTTTGGTTGATTTTTCTTTTTTCATAATGTGATGAGGGCTTCAACTTACATTTCAACTGGCTTGATTTTATCAGCTTCAAGGACTATAAGATTTGCTATTTGTGAGATGTTATGTATGTACTGAGGAAGAAGAAAGAAAAATTTTTGAAGAAATCAAAATGAGCACAGTGGAACATTGGAACTGATTGCTTCTTGTCATGGTACTGTAATTTTATGTTTTTGTGTAATTAAGACCATGTTGAGTTCATGGTGCATATCTAATTATATTATGAAACCAAGGATGTGTGTGGCTCTGTTATGCTTTCGGCATTATGTAATGCCTTTTCTTCCTTTTTTTTGAGATTAATGTCTTTTCTTCCTTGTAGCTTTGAAATGGTAGGAATGAAGTTAAATATATTTAACTGTTTGTCATTGAAATGGTAGCTTTGAATTTGGTTCCACTATCGAAACATCTTTCAACTTGGTATCAAACATCTTTAAGCCTAATCATGTTCTTTTTGTCGATTTGTCTTGCATTTGTCTTGCATTGGCCTTGATGTTCATAGATTATAACTTGGTTTTTACCTTTTGAATCAAGGTATGAAAAGTTGGAATTATAACCTCTATTATTGTTTTGATTTTAGGTGATTATGGTTGATGAAGATTAAGTGGAACAGTTTGGTGGATGGCTCATTTCCTCAACTTGAAGTGATATAGTTGTGCAAAGTTGTTTGTCATATTTCTTGATGGTTAGTTAGCCCATTTTTGCCCTGTATGGTATGCCTTTTGAAAGGTGTTTTGAATTTTATAATTATTAAAATTATATTGAAAATGTAAAAAAGTGTTTGGGAAATGTAAAAAAAGTTATTAGAATTGATGAAAAATTATTAGAAAATGAAAAGTGAGAGTGAAATGAGAATGAAAATTTGTTGCCATACAAGGTTTGTTGTTAGATCATGAACGTTTGCAGGTTGAGGAAGGAAAATACACATTTTGTTGTCAGATTAACTATCTACTGAGGATAATGACATTAACTTTTTAACTACTTAGTTGTAGAAGTTATGAATTGTTATGTGTATTTTTTGTTTGTGAAGTATTATGAAGTATTTTTTGAGAATTAGATTATTAATTGTATTACATGTTTTAATTTTAAATTTTAATGTGAAAAAAAACAGTTGTAATATCTATTAGGACACTTTAATGTGTCTTTATTTCAAAATTAATCTATCAATTTTTGTGACACATTTTAAGTGTCTCAATAGTATTGCACTTGTTGAAACATTAAAAAGTGTCCTAATATATTTTCAATATGACTCATTTTATGTGTCCTAATAGTATTGCACCTATTGGGCCACTGTTAAGTGTCCTAATATCGAATTTTGTTTATTAGATAATAGGATTCCTACAAAAGTCTTATTAGATACTCTTTTATAGGATTTTAACTTAAGTTTTATTACTCCTACTGTGACTTCCACCTATGGGACATATATGAAGAGTTCTATTGTGACATAAGTCTTATTATGTAGTTTATTGGGACCCTTAAGGGAGTCCTAATAGTCAGATTTTGTTGTAGTGTATGAGAGTCACTTGAAACTGAAACAACTACGAGCTAAAACTATCTAGAAATCCTTTAAAATAATCCAATTACAAGTGAAGGAGACGTCATCTTTTAACTACGGAAAATATATTAGAAAAGAAAAGGGGGGTGTAAACCTTGCAATTATTATGCCTTCCTCTTTTTGGACTTGGGCATCACATATCCGATACATGCTACGAAAGCAAAGAAGTGCCAGAAGAGAACACACATGAATCAAAATGACATTTTTCTTGAAAGTTTTTCACTTATGCATAAAATGTTCTGTCTATAATTGATTACCCATTATGGATAGTAAGTAAAAATGGACATACTAATGATAATAATAGCATCCCCACTGTCATACGCTAAATACATTTAGCATACATCTTATCTTTGTGTTCATTCATATTCTCACCTTAATTTTAGCTACACATTTGTCTCGATTAATTTGTGACAAATTGATTATATAAGAACGGGTAGTCGTGCATAATTAGTGGTAATTAGCATTTTTGCAAATGTGGTATCTACCTCTGCATCCATATTTATAGCCAAAGAAAGAAATATAGCAGAAGTGTTTGATTCGATCAAAATTAAATAGAAAAATTTATGTAAAGAGTCACTGATGTAGCAATTCTACATTAAACTCATAAGTAGTTTGCTATGGTTATCAATCTAAAGTGGTAAAAAAAGAAAAGAAAAGATTATTTCCAAGTATAACTTCTCATATGTTTGGTGAATCACTGGTGAAGCTATTCTTAGTTCCTGAGATTACTTCAGGAAACATCACATATATACTTCACTTTTGCTGCATGTACTAGCCACAACTTTTTGCATAATGGAACAAAAAAGATAGAAGCTTTGTTATTAATATGGAGCACTATAGATATGCATCTGTAAGTCATAACACTATACATAATCATTTAGCCATAAAAATGTGTTCAACAAAATTTGTTAAAAATAACTACCGAAACTTGCAGATGAATTTTAGGTAACTGTAGTCTCAAGACCCCCAGCATGCTGAAAGAAAACAAAGCATTGAATTTATAATGTCAGTAATAATACATGAAAGTAAATGTACAAACTTCATTATTGAAAAACTTATAAATACAATGAAAGTACCATAAGGTTTACCTGAGAAGAATTTGAAAAACTTATAAACTGCCCAACTGAGTCATTAGTCAGTACAAGTCACCTGTATATATCTACAAAAAAGAAAGAAAGCTTTAGATAATTGAAGTAGATATTTGTTTTAAACAAAGTGTATAAAGCAAAATTCGTATCGGGGTACTGAGTTAGAGTAATTATTCGCTAAGTTTGCTGATGGTATCTCACATGTGAACTCATACGCCAGAATATAGATACATGTGT
The DNA here is from genome assembly GCA_016801395.1 of Leptodermis oblonga. Lineage (NCBI taxonomy): Eukaryota > Viridiplantae > Streptophyta > Magnoliopsida > Gentianales > Rubiaceae > Leptodermis > Leptodermis oblonga. The sequence continues at coordinate 15,299,847 of CM028751.1, read as the reverse complement.
ATACAAAATATAAAGTTTCTCAATTAATCAATGATCGATAACATCATAATTTAACTATTAAGTTGGAACAATACGTATTCAAAAATTATTAACCTCATTATTTAGTTCATTGACCTTATTACTGCATGTGAAATCCTCAGCTCCAATATCCTGAATTGCAAGACACCATAAATGAAATTTCACATAGCCATATTTTTGCTAAACGTAAATTTATAATCTTTAAAAAATTCTTTAAAAGAGAATATGGAGAAAACATACTTCTTTTTCTTGTTTTTAAAGTTCATCATTTGATATCACTTCCTTTTTCTTGCCTCGGGAAGAAACCTAAAAATAATCAAAGCTTGTGTTAAAATCCAACACGAGATGACAAAAATAAAATTACAACAATCAAACCTTTTTTCGGGTCTATGTCTGTGCTTTCTTCACAATTTCTTCTAATTTAGATTGTTTCCTCTTTATTGGTGGACGACCTCGAGACCGCACTTTCAATGGACAGTGTATCAACTTTGCATTAGATCTTGATATTTCATTTAACTTTTTACCCTTTGGAATACAACATTTTTCTGCCCTCGAAATATCATAGATTGGAAATAAGTTTTTCCTTTGTTTCTATCAAGATTTCCATCAAAGTAGGACATAATTCATCATTTTTCGATCCAAGTTGTTGTACTTCTTGAATCATTGGTGTGAGCATATTGTACCGACGTCTTTCTCCATCACAGCCATATTCATCATAAATGTTAGTAATACTTTAATACCCACGTTTAATATCTTTACGCCATCATCCAGCACATAATCCATTGGAACCTCAGTCACTTATTCTTGATGAGAATAGAAATCACATGTCTAGAAAGAATTCCTCGAAACTCAAATAGTCAACACAAACACTTCAATTGACAATCCATCTCAGAATAGCATACCCTGAAGGAAACTTCTCTTAGAGGTGCTCCATCTTGTCCCGACATAGTTTCTACCACTTCAAATATCAAAGGTGTCCCTACTTTATTCACAAATAAGGTGTTGCAAAGCATCATTCCTCTCAATTCATTTTGGAACAACTTAAATATATTGTTAGTGTAGAACTTTTGAAATTTCCTTTCAACAAGATAACCAGTTATAATTGGAATGATAGAATTAAAAGAAGCAAATTCCAAGTCTTTTTCTTTTTCAATTTTTTTTTTCTTCAAAGCATTATCATACTGCTTCACAAATTGCTTCAATGATGTTTTCGAATGAACATACTCATAAAAAAGAAAAAGCATTCATACTTTCACTCCTTTGAGATGCAGACATCTCTGCCCAAAAAATATCTTTGACATACACAGGTATCCATTTTCTACGTGCTTCATACAAAGATTTCAACCAATCATTATTCTCTAGTTTATATTCTTCAATCATTTTTTGACACCTCTCATCACATTCATAAATTGTAAGTGAGTTATAAACAATATTCTTCAGATGTTTCTTTATCATCTTATACTGAGCATAACCACCTAGTTTTGCAGGAATCTTATTCATGATATACCATAGACATAGACGATGATGAGAATTCGGAAATACCTCTGTAATAGCAATGTGCATGGCTCGACGTTGATCAGTGATTATGGCCTTGGGAGCACGTCCTTGCATACATGTTAACCAAGATTTGAACAACCATATAAATGTCTCTGAATCCTCATTTGATAGCAATCCACAGCCAAGCAAGATAGACTAGCCATGATGGTTCACTTCAATAAATGGTGCAAACGGCATGTCATAACTATTCGTTAATAAGTCGTATCAAATGTAATGACATCAGAAAAGTAATCATAAGAAGCCCTACACCTTGCATCTGCCCAAAACACATTTCTTATTCGAGATTTTCCATTTAAATCAAGCACATAAAAAAAGTTAGAGTTCCGACTTTGCATACGAGAAAAATATTGACTCAAGGCTTCAACATCTCCAATCCCTAGTCTCAACCTTCTAGATTCTACCACATCATTTCTACACTTCCTCTCATCACATGGCAAATTCTCATAACCACCAGCTTGCACAACAAGTGATTGGAAACTTTTACTCAAAGTTATTCTAGCTTGATCATTTAACTCTAATTTTCTCTTTATAAAAGAATCCAATACTTTATTACACCTAAAATGGTGTGACTTTCCTGGGCTTAAGGTATGATTGTGTTCAATATTAACACGAGTTATTTTAAAATGGTCAACAGCTCGAATAGCAACATTAATCTTAGCTTTGCAATTTGTTTTGGTAGAAGGTCGAGGATATAAACAATTTTCTGAAGGTTTTGTGGTTCCACTTTTGGCACATCCAAAATAAATATATTTCTGCTTTCTATCATCATCCTTTGTTCCACCCAATTTAGTGATACCGAAACCAGCTTTTTGTGCATAAGAATTATAAAAATTACGAACTTCTTCTTCAGATGAAAAAAACCATTCCAATTTCAGGTATCTTAACTTCACCTACAGTAACAGACTCTTTATGCACAATTGCACATACTCATTGTTATTTTCTGTATCATTTGAATTAGCATTGTTATGCTCCATAAGAGTATTGACCTGCATATAAATAAAAGAATCATTGGTTATTATCTAGCGCACTTACTAAATTCTTTTTAGTACAATTAAACAAAGTAATGAAATTACATAAATTTATAATATTGGTCTGAATTTGGTATGTGAAACTACAAAAGCTGCATCAGTTCCTTTTTTCATTTTTTTGAGACCAACATATAATTGTACATAACTCTTCTCTACTTATTTTAAATTCAAATGTCATTAATTTTTTCACTTTCAAATGTATGTGCAAAGTTTGCTAAGGTTTCTCTACAGTAGTTAGGCATAAATTTTGTATTTTTGTTGAGTAAATGTTGTAAGTTTGGGTTGTTTCCATGGGCATGTAATGCCAGAATTTGAACTTTCTCTTTTTGTGATTTTCAGTGAACTCATAAAAAATTAATTGAAAGATACAATAGATATGATAGATCCTGAGTGTATGTTTGTCATATGCTATAGATTTTATCATTTATAATGATGAAATTGTGCTGATTATTTGTGCATTCAAATGCTGGAGGGCTTTTTCACTGCCAAGATGCAGCTGATAATAGAGCTTGGTGAATTTTTAAAGTATTTTTGAGATTATTTAAATTCTTTATATGGTCTGTATGTTTGCCCTGCCTTAAAATTAAAATTTTCATCTAGCTGTTCTCAGCATGGAGCAAAAGGGATTTTCAATACCTTTATCAGGCCCTATGAAAGTATGGTTGTAATGGTATTAAGGGTATTGCTTCTGAAATGGGAGGGAAAACATAGGAGGAAGTTGAAAGATATGTAAATGTTTTTAACACAGATACAAAGTTGAAAGATATGTAAATGTTTTTAACACAGATACAAAGAGTCGAATGGTAAGTCGTAAAATGATTAAATTTTTCTGATATGGATCAGTAGCTAGAAACTTCTCGTAAGTTTGCTTTTATTCGGAATGAACTGTGCTTTTTGAAAATTGCAGTATTAACTGTAAATGTAGTATGCTTTTCAAATATTGGGTAACATTGGCTTCTTGTTGGTTGATGTTATTAGGCATACAAATATTTTGACTCTTGATTACTAATCTTTCTTTCCTACCAACATCAAGGTCCTGAAGCATGTGGATTGGCCAGAGTAGTTTCCTTTCATAGAAGAGGACTTCCAGCACTATGATGTGTAAATCTCTCACTAGAATAATTATCTCTTAATCTAAACTCAAGATTTTAGATTACAAGTGGTTTGTTGTTTTGCCATATCGATATTTTTGCGTGCACATCAAATTTTTGGAGTTGTTGAATGCTTGAACCTCTATGAACTTATAGTATGGGGAGTTAATACTGTATATATCAGTTGGAAGTCTATGGATTAAGGAGCTAAATAGATGAACTGATTCTTCCAAGAATTATAGGCATACTTTTTTTTTTATTCTTATTTTAAATGAAAGATTTGGATGCAGATTCGTTGCTTTCAAATGATTTAATCATGGAGCTGGAAGATGAGCCAAGGCAAAGGACAAGAAGAAGGAAGTGTAAAGTTAGAAGGGATTAGAATTAGGATTCGCAGTTTATCACTTCTAAATCTCTAATCTCATTATGAGCTATGTGGATTGCAGATCTTTTACTATGCATCATCTCTACCAAAACATCTTACTATTCTAGTCAACAACTGTGACTAAAGTTATAGATATAAAAGCGTGGCATCTGAATTACAGGCGCATTTAAACTAGTTACATTGAAGAAAACACACACTTATATATTATAAAAATAATACTGATTACTTTGGTTAACTACATATATACATATTGTTGATTATTAACTGCACTTATTATTGTCCAATCTAACACAAAGGTCCAACAAACCCAAAGGCAAACAAAAAACTCTTGTCAGTAATTAACAGATTACACTATAACTGAGATAATCTGTGGAAAAAATAAAGCTTCTCCTAGTGTTCTTAGGCTAACACTAAAAGATCAGACCAAGTGAATTTCATCATAATAAGACTGAAGTTATGAACTGAGTGAACACATAACAAGTTTGGCATACAACCGTTCATCATTTTGCATTGTAGGATATAAGAAATTTGCACACCCATGTCTGTCAAGAACATTACATTTCTCAGAAACATATGATCAAACAGTTAGTGTTCATTCATAAATGCTATGTGTAAAAATAAACAAGAAGACACAAAAAAAAACCAGAAAAAAAAACAGAGAAAGAACAGATGCAATCCAACAACAGAATCATAAAATTTAATTGGAGTAAGATGAAGAGCAGCCAAAAATTTCACTGAAATTCAGAGGTACACATGATGTTTGTCCATCCAAACATACAATACAAGCAACACACTGGTTGAAAAAAAAAGAAGAAAACATAACAGAATTTGACGGATGTTCATTACGGGAGACAAAACGAAAATCGAAGAAGGGAAAAGCATTCGTACCAATGAAGAAGAGAGTTCAAATTTGTTGCAAACAGGAAAAGCAACTGAAGAAGGATGAGGACCTGATGATGGCGGAAGCCACTGGCATGGAGGGTTTTTTTTTTTTTTTTTTTTTTTAAGCGCGAAGATGAGGGGAGACATGGGTTCTAGTCGCATGTGAATTTGGAGTACACGACGTTGGAGTCCAACGTGGACATTACATGTAAGTTGAGAGGAGAATTTGAGGAATTTTGTTGAGAAGCCTATCATTACTCATGTAATTTAATGTCCATATCAACAATGAGGCAGGGTGACCATATTTACTTGGTCTTGACTACGACTCTGTTCTCTTAGTTACTTGGATAAAAAAAAATTTAATTAGGGAAAAAATTTATTTTGGAAAAGTTTTTTTTGTGGGAATTTGTGTAGGAAAGAGAAGGAAAAATGTAATGATTATGTTTTTTTTTTAAAATTTATGTGAGTGAGAATTTAGAGGGAATTTTAAAATTTAAATTGTGAATTTAGTAAAAATGATATTGTTTTTTTATGTAATATTTTTAAGAAAAAAATAATACTTTACCTGAAATGGAATGGAAAAGAACAGAAGCATTATTTTTGCTTCTCTGATCACCAAAGTTGGTTGCATATATATTTACTACCCTCCAAACCTTTTCATTTCCTAGCCAACCAGATTTGCCAAAGGATGTAGCAAGGCATGTTTATTTTCGATCTCCCCGAATGGCGCCTCTTCTATCCATCTCTGAAACCAGCTGCGAAAAGATATATCAAACTTTTGCATCAATGCACAGTTAATCAACAAGTGTTGCACTGATTCTTGGGCACGTTGAGATTTCACTGGCTTTTCTTCTGTACAGAGCTTTTTTAGTTGGAATAGCATTATGTACAACTCTCCAAAGAAATAGCTCGATGCGGGCAAGCAAATAAAATGGCACATCCTTAATTAGGGGTGGCAAAAAAAAACATTAACCCAAAAATCGCTCAAATCCATTGAGTTTTAAACTAATAAAATCCACCTAAAAAAATAATGGGTTGGGCGGGTTTGGGCTAAATATGTAATGGGTGGATTTAGGGTAGCCCATTGGATACCCTAAAACCATCCCATCATGGGTACCAAAAATACCCATCCAAAACTACCCTTAAAAGTATAAACAAAAACCCAACTACTCACATATTTTAGTGGACCCATTTTTATTTTTTTTCTTTAAACTTATTTTTTCGTGTCCTATAATTAATTTGCGTTTTTTTTCCCATTTATTCTTTTATAATATTTTCAAATTACCCACTTATAAATACTAATTCAAAATTCGTTCGGGTTCCAAATCGAGTTCAAGCTCGGATTTCGGGCTGAGTTTGAGCCGGGCCGGTTCAGTTCGGGCCTAGTTCTGGGCTGGTTTCGGACCTCAGGTCGGGGTCGGGGCATGCACGGGGCTTATATAAATATAAAAAAATTAAAAATTGTGTTTGGACAAAAAAACTACATACGATTAAATATAAAAGTATACAATATATAATATTTTAAATTTTAGAATAGATTCAAAGAATTAAAATCGCTTAAAAAAAAAAGGAATTAAAATGAAATTAAAAAAATTTTGAAATTTTTTTTATTAATAAACCATTAAATAAGCCTTACATTTTTGCATAATGGGTATTATAGGTACTCATAACTACTCATTACCCATTTAAATTAAAACCATTAATTGAATGGGTAATGGATACCCATTAACTTAATACACATTTAATACCCGCCCAACCCGCTCGTACCCATTACCCATTAACTTAATACACATTTAATACCCGTCCAACCCGCCCGTTTGACACCCCTACCCTTAATGATAAGAAACTCATAATTCTTTTTGTATTCAGATGGTTCTGAATTCCTAGGATCCACTCCTCCAAATTTATGCTTGTGCTTTTCGGTTCCATTCTAGAAAAATCATCATTTTTTCATCCAAAATTTTACATAAAAAAAAAAAAATCATTTTTTACCAAATTCAAAATTCAAAATTTAAAATTTCCTCTAAATCTCCATTCACATGAATTTAAAAAATAACATAATCATTACACTTTTTCTTATATTTTCTACGTACACAAATTCTCAAAAGAAATTACCTCCAACAAAATATTCCTTCATCAAAACAAAAATTTTCTATTTGGGTCTCCACTCTCCAGTTTACGTGTTCCTAAGCCACCTTGAAATTTAGACGTACAATCACTCTTTTTCCTCCGGTGAATGTGGCCGCCTTCCTTATCTCCAAACCATATAAATCTCACAACACTTTTATCTATTTCATTGAGAAATTTTGATTCAGGCCTAAATACTTACCACTCATGAAGCAGTTCCTAATTCTCAGCATGGGCATATCATCATTAATATATATGAATTCTCGCAATTACATGTTCGAGACTAGTTTCTTATTCATTTTCATTGTACCTAATTTAAAATTTGTTTTCAAATGTTTTGCATTAGTATTTTAATATAATTTTGTAGTATTCTTCTTTTAGTTTTTGAATATTTTTATTAAGAAATATAATTATTAAAAATATGTAACCGTTTCTTATGACATTAAAATATTTTAATATTTTAAATTGGTATAGGACTTTTATTATTTATTACGTTATGAGAAATTTGAAATTACTCTTTTTTATAAAATTTAAAATTTAAAGGTATAATAAAATTAAGACTAAAATCTGAATTTTATTAAGTTATATATTTTATTTTTAACATTGAATTTACTTATACTTTTAGGGCCTGTTCTTCACATGAGACTCAGACCCGGGTTTAGTGTGTTTTTGGGTCTGAGTCCAAAAAAAAGTCCAATTTGGACTCAGACCCGTGTTTCGCTTGGCCCAACTCAATCCTGGTTCTTAGTCCAGGGTTTGAGATCAGAACTCCCCTCCCACTTTCGCATTCCTCATCCTTACGATTTCTTTCCTCCCCCAAAAAACCGCACCCATGCCGTGTCTGATTTCTTTTGTTTCCTCTCCGATCCAGCCCAATATTTTCGCCGACCGTGAACCGGCGCAACTGCTATGACGGCCGCTGAACTCGATCCGTTTTCAGCTCCGGTTCTTCATCCGCTGCATCTCCTCCCCATTTGTTCGTGTTTCATCCGACTTTTTGCCTAGACTTGGGGAAAAGGAAAAAAAAATCGGGTTGGGGAAAGGAAAAAAAATCTGGTTGGGGAAGAAGATGAATGATGTCGCAGACACGGTTCATCAAATTTTTTACCCATAGGCCCCTGTTATTTTCTTTTTCTTAAATTACGGCCCCAACTTATTTTTTAAAAAAATTTAAATAGGAAAAATTAAATAATAAATTATCTTAAACTAAAAATATTATGTGAACTGAAATATATCATTAACATTAACTACAATTACTATTTTAGAAATATTATTATACTGTAAAATTTATTTTTGGTTGAATATGTAAAAAATGAAAGATTGAGGTTTTATTTGCTAATAAAAGTAAAAATTTTGCAAAAATGTATTGGAAAAAAATTGGGTTGAGACCCGTGTTCTTTAGCTTGGGCTAAGAACTGGGTTACAACCCAATTCTCAGAACCTTGTTTCTTAAAAATAGGCTGAGAACGGGTTCTGAGACCTGTTCTCAGAACTCCCTAAAGAACAAGCCCTTAATATAGTTATAAAAAAATAAGATGGTAACATATTTTATATTTTTGTATAGTTATAGAATTAATTTTTTAAGTCTACCATTTAAATTTCTTTCTCAGTCTTTTTTTTTTTTTAGGTAACAACCGATTAAGTGACTAGGGGGATGGAGACCCTTTATTAAAATGAAAAAGGCAAAATGCCAAAATATTCTAATGGGACGTAATGAGCCTTACCTTAGAGATACAAGATGCAAAAAATGCAAATGCACCATATACCCAAAAAGCTACAAAAGTCCTAAAAAAACCCCAGATAGGAGATTAACACCGCAAATAGGAGAATCCCCTAGCATCTAAAGCAACTAGACCCTTAATCTTTCTAGGGAGTGTGGAATGGACATAGAATTCTGCGAGGCCAGTAGAACTAGCACTTTGGGCAAGGGCATCTGCCACCACTTTGTCCTCACGGTAAAGATGTGAGATGCTCCCATAACAATGCCGCAAGTCTGATATCCGGGCCAAAATGGCATCTAACTTCCAAGGTCCAGAATCCCCCTACACTGCCAACAACAAAATAATGGAATCAGTTTCCACATCCAGATGCTGCACACCCAACGCAGCACAAATACTCAGACCAAGTAACAGAGCAGTTGCTTCCGCCTGAAAGCTCGTAAGCACCCCGAGGGTGGCCCCAATCGCAAATACCACATTTCCTTCAAAATCCCTCAATATGCCACTAATAGAGCTGTCGTGTACCTCTGCAAACACGGTAATTATACTGATTTTAACCTGTAATCAAAGGATTAAATAAATCTAATACAATGGTAGTCAGGATCGATCCATAGGGACGAATATTCTTAATTTCTTTTTATCTATTAATGCTTTAGTAATTATTTTGACGAGTCGTCACCTTTGTGTCCCTTAAGAGACCTTTAGTTTCTCACGAACACTTAAGAGAAACAGAAATAACAATCAAACTTATATCAATTATAGAAAAAGTATTCTAGTATTATGTAATTCACCTTCATCACATGCATGTAATCATGAACACTTAAGTTGTCTAATTATCATATACCGGTTAGTTATAGATTACCGCGAGCACCCGCTAGTCATAACCCAATTTCTCCTTAACTTTTCGGTAATCTTCGTGAGTCCCCGCTAGTCAAGATTACTTCTCTAACCAACTAATTAATTAAGCCGCGAGTACCTGCTAGTCACCTAATTAATTATTTAGCAGCATTAAGATCTAGAGAAACCTAACACTAACAACTCCTATCGTCGTAATGCAAGGAATTAATACTCAATTAATAGTACCTCACGGTCGAAGGTTGTCCACTCGAAGGCTCTACCAGATTAAACTAAGGTGATCAGTCTTAATAGAATCCTAGTAATTAGACTTATGAATACTGATGAATTTAAAAACATAGTTAATTAGACTTAGATTAATTCAGGTTTCATACATGCATGGATTACGGTTTCAATACATAACACTAGAACAATATATTTAGCTACTCATAACTTGATAATCAAAGCAATATCTTAGAATAGAAGTCATGAGGAAAATACGAAATACTTTACTAGAATAAAGTGCAATCGCAATTCTGGAGCAATCACCTGTTTGGCCAACTGGTAGCCTATGCAGTAGGGAACTTTGAACTGATGAACAAAACACCAAAAAGATTAAGTCTCTTCAAAAGCCAAATTAATTCACTACTAAGCTACAAAAATCAGAGGGAAAACCGAAGCCATAAAACTAAACTAAAAAGAACGTGTAAAAGCTTGCCCTTAAATCCTATCAAGTTCCATATATATATATATATATATATATATATATAGGACTTTGTAAAACTAGTAATTGGAATAAAAACTATATCCTAATATAATAAGGAGATTAATCAATTAGCATTTCAGATTTGGAAGGAGATCTCTTTGCATTTGAATTTTCGATTTTCTTCTTTCCTTCTTGGATTCTCCTTCCTTTTCTGCTTCCTTGCTTCACACAAAATTAATTATTTCCGTTTCCTCCTTGCTCTCGGGTTCCTTGACCCGCAAGACAGCTTCTTGGGTCCTTGCTCCACGGCCCGATCCGCTTGGATGCTTTTGTGCTTCTAAAATTCATCTTTTTGCACTTCTCTTCTGCAATTGGGCTGTTCTCCTAAATCTGCACAATTAATATAAACCTTGGGCAAAAAGCCAGTGAGAACTGCCAATTAATCTCTAAATTATCAGGTACAATATCGGCGGATAAGCCACCCGCCCCGAAGGACCTGGGTTGCCTCTGGAAGAACCATCTACATTTAATTTACAATAGCCCAGGGAAGCAGCTCTGAGCTGACGGTCCTCTGCTCCTTCCTCTTCTGGATTGCCCATCACGGTATTAGGCTTACCTCTAGGAAAATCGCCGATGACCGATACGCCAGGGGTCTTAAAGCCAGTCAATCCTGGATTGACTTTAGGACCCTTCCCAAAATCTGATCCAAGCTGATGTCTTTCTAGCTTCCATCCCTGTCTCCTACCATGCAAATTTTTTTTATTTCTATGAATAATTTTTGCTGAAAGAAGACATGTAACATTTGTGCATAAGCATTTATTTGACTCAATTAAAAGTTTTGCCATAAATTAAATGTTTTTTTTTGGTTGGCCTTCGACATTATAATTTGCATTGTTGCGGAGGCAATCGTGAGGAAACTTGTTAGCAGGATCGCAAGTTAGTTCTAAAATGTTTGTTAAGCAGTCTTACACAAATTTCATACAAGGGATTCATTGGCTACAAAAAGGAGATGACAATGATAAGGTACATCCTAAAGCATGGCATGGTGTTGAAACGGGTGAATATAAAACACTCTGTTTATCGCTACGACCTAAACTGGGGTTTCAAATGCTTCAGAAGATACTGATGTTACCTAGACGTTCTCGTACCTGTGAAATCAAATTTGATTGAGACTGATAACCGGTATTCCTAGGAAGTTGTTATTTGAAATATGTTAGATATGGTTTTGTCCTGGATTGGATTTTGACTTTTATTTTTTGTGACTTTCTAAACTTCTCTTTTCAGCTCTTTTGTGCTAATTAGTTGTGTTAGCAGTACTGGTTACTGTTTGATTTGATGAGTTTAATTGGAAAAAAATGGTTTTTTTTCCAATGTCAAAGCAAAATATTTCTTATTTATAATGAACTATCTTAATTACCATATTACTTATGTAATATAAGAGAATAAATATAAGCTAAAAATAAATATTTTTTAATATTAAGCCCACTTTAATCAATGCCTAGCTCACATTAGCGTCAACAAAATTTGCATTTTTATTTTTTAGATACTTGCAATATTCGTGCCGGAGCATTCATTTCTAAAAATTAAACTTGCAGTTTCATTTTTTACTATTTCTTAATATGATTTATTCTTTCCTAATTCATCTCGATCATCAAAACCAGTTCTTACTTCTTACTCAACATCTTGTTTTTCAAACTAAAAAAAGGTGACCTTGATGAAGAGAAGGAAGTGCCGATGGCGATGACCAGATGAAATCAACGGTCAACACAAAGTAACATCTCGAAACTCCTATTCCTCTGGAGTGGCAGAGATGCCTCGATCTCAAAGTAATTAATTACCCATTCTAGCCATCATTCATTAGAAATTTCATTTAATTCATCCAATTATGGAAGGAACAAGGGGGGGGGGGGGGGGGGGGGGGGGACCTACTGATCTAAACTGGCAAAAGTTGATCGGCGATTTAACGATGACAAGGTCGTCGGTGTCGCCATTTGTTCAATTGACTGGATTTTTGAAATATGACTTATTCTTTTCTACCATGCACATTTTTTTAATACCCAAAATAAATGATTTCTATTTAAAATTTTCGCCAAAAAGGAGACGTGCAGTATTTGTGCCTAAACCCTTTATTATACTCAATTATAAAGGCCTGTTATAATTTTATAGGTTTTTCTTGTCAGATGGGAAGAGTTCTTTTTTCTAACACATACATTGAGTGATTTCCCACTTCCTCAAGTCCAAATAATTGTGAAACCCCTTATTGATCTACGATCACATCAAGTTGTATATACATGCAATATTCGTGCTGAAGCATTCATTTTGAAAAACTAAACTTGCATTTTCATCTTATACTATTTCTTAAATATGATTTCTTCTTTCCTAATTCATTTGGATAATAAAAACTAGTTCTTACTTCTTACTCAACCTCTTGTTTTTCAAACTAAATTCCTTTCAAACGATGGACTTGTGATATGGATTGAACTATCAATACAAACCAAATTTCCTTTTACCAATTCACAAGTAAAATAATTTTAGGGAAAGATATAATAGGTTAACAATAGGAATCAAATAGTGTGTGGGAATGTGTCTAATGATTTCAACACGCTTTTCGCCTCCCTTCCTTCGGAGAGGCAATACTTTGCAGCAGGAGTTCCTGGCTCGTTATACGTTTCTCAGCTGTTCCCATCATCTTCCATCCAATTCTCTTATTCCTCTTATTCGCTTCAATGGCTCTCTAAGGTGTCGGAAAACTTCCTAGATGAATGCTCTCCGGCTTGGAATAAAGGTCGAATTCATTACACTGGTGCTGCTGATGAAGTAGTCAAAGGGTATGCGGCTCAATTTGCGGAGGACATGGGAAATTTTTGAAGGCTAGAGCTAAAGAGATCACGCCTGGAGGCATGATAGGCTTAATTATTCTAGGTACACCTGATGAAGTGGATCATTCAGAGCTCCCAGCTAGAATTCTCTTCAACTCACTTGGATCTAGTCTTGTGGATATGGCAAAAGAGGTGAGTTTGAACATTAATAGTTCATTTGTACAGGAGATATAGCAACAGTCATAGTGCGTTTTTCATTTTTCTTTTTCAAGAAGGTTTAAACCGGTGGATCAGACCTCCAACTGGTGACATAGATAGTCCGATTTTACTCAAAAATTGTTTTTTGGTCAAACCTGATCAAAATTGAGGTTGGGTGGGGAATGTGGTTGAATATTTAATTTTATAATATATTTATGGTTAAATGTAGTACTTTTATGTTTTACTAAGTAATATGTTTATAAATAAAATTATTTATGAAGTTATTCAAATTTTTTCATCCATCGATCGAGTTGACCCTAGGATGGTTATTTGACCCTTTCTCTCAGTTGGTTCGCTACTTGGTCTGATTTCTGCCCAGTTTGTTTTTACAATATGTACCTCGCATCTAGTTATTATTTCAAATTTTGGGGAAATCTATGATCTTGTTTTGCCTTGGCTCACAACTAATTGTTTCGATCACTTGGTCATTTTTAAGGGAATCCTGAATGAAGCTCAAGTTGATTCTTTCAACTTGCCAGTTTATTCTGCTTCTCCAAAGGAGATGCGTTTGCTCGTGAACAAAAATAGCTGTTTCGGCAGCAAGATAATGGAAATGACAGACCCCTAGGTCCAAGATTGATGATGCGTTAAATGTAGAGCGCTTGATAATGCACATCCGGGGGCTGGAATGGAAGGAGTTTTTACCAAACATTTTGGGACTGTGTGGGACCCAAAATAAATCAAACCCATAAGAAATTCCGATCGCCGAACGAAACGACACACAAGTTGGAACGTTGAATGACCGAAGGAATTAAATTGATCAAAACAATCTAATTGCACAGAAACTAAGATGTCAAAACTCACACACACAAATTAGGCCAACTTAATTGAGTTGATAAACCAAACTTGCACATGAATCAAAACAAAACAAAGATTTGTCGCCGAAAAGAACGGCCGCAAAGCTTTTATTTAATCTTTGTATTTTCCTATATGATTACAATGGCAACCCAAGACATGTATTTACAGGCTAAACTATCTCCGAATCCTCCACTATCCAGATTGCAATTATTTCCTAAAACAATTAGGTTTCCTAAAATAAAGACGAAACCAAACAAGAAACAAACGAATAAAAAACATAAACCGAATAGGAAATAGAAACTAATAGGAAACTTAGTTTAATTATTCTACATAGTCTCCCTTAAACTAAGTTCGCACCGTTAGCCATATCGAACATCTTCTTCAACTTTGCAAAGGTCTCGAATTTCAATGCCTTGGTGAAAATGTCCACCACTTGATCATCAGTCTTGCAGTAATCAACAATGATCTCCTTCTCATTAACCAAATCATGAATGAAGTGGTACTTGATATCAATATGCTTACTGCGACCATGAAAGACTGGATGCTTCGTCAGCTCCATTGTCGACTTGCTATCACACAACACCGTAGTCGGACATCTTCTTTATGCTGAAGGAAACTAAGCATTGATCCTTCTCAACCAAATCGTTTGAGTAGCACAATTAGCAGCTGCAATATACTCAGCCTCAGCAATAGACAATGCTATCACTGGTTGTTTCTTTGAACTCCAAAAAAATACACCAGAACCAATAAAGAAAGCATATCCAGAAGTGCTTTTCTTTTCAACTGTATCACCTGCCCAATCACTGTCAGTATACCCAAGAAGCTTTATTGGTTCACCTCTTGGATATATATTACCATCTCCTTGAGTACCCTTAATGTACCTCAAGATTCTCTTTGCAGCCTGCAAATGCGACTGACATGAATTCTTCAGGAATCTGCTTATCAATCCAATACTGAAATTTATATCCAACCTTATAGAAGTCAAGTATCTCAAACTACCAACCATATTCTTAAAGTATGTTGGATCCACAGAATTTTTGGTGCCTTCCTTCGTCAATCTCAACCTTTCTTCAGCTGGAGTCATGATCGGATTAGCACCATCCATCTTGAACTTCTTCAAAATATCACCAGCATATTTTCTTTGAGAAATAAAGATTCCACAATCAGTCTGAGAAACTTCAATCCCAAGAAAATATAACATAACCCCCAAATCATTTATCTCAAACTATCTAATCATGGCTTCCCTGAAGTCTGACATCATCTTTTCATTGTTTCCAGTGAATATCAAATCATTCACATACAAATAAACAATGACAATATCCCCAGTTGATGAAGACTTCACATATAAAGTATGTTTATATGGACACTTTTAAAAATCACTTTTGATAAAGAATGTGTCAATATGAGTATACCAAGCTCTTGGAGCTTGCTTCAATCCAAACAAGGTTCTCTTCAAATGATAGACCTTCTTCTCTTGACCTCTTTTCACAAAGCCATAAGGTTGATTAACATACACATTCTCATCAAGAACTCCATTCAGAAAAGCAGAGTTCACATCCATCTGAAAAATCTTCCAATCATTCTAGGCAGCAAGAGAAATTATCATTCTAACAGTATCAAGTCTAGCAACATGACCAAACACTTCAAAGTAGTCAATTCCAGGCTTCTGCTTGTACCATTTTACAACAAGTCTTGCCTTTTATCTATCAACTTCTCCACTAGCCTTGTACTTTGTCTTGTATACCCACTTCACACCAATGGGCTTCTTTCCACTCGAAAGGTTTGTAAGCTCCCAAGTATTATTCTTTTCAATGGAATTAATTTCTTCATCCATTGCTTTCACCCAACGATCATCTGCAACAACATCTGCAAAATTAACAAGATCATATTTTGCAAACAAAGCAAAATTCACAACATCCTCATCAGTCAAATTATCAACTTCATCCCCAACTACATAATCATTTAAACGAGCTGGCAGTTTTGACTCTCTCCGCAGACGCCCACTTGAGGTGGAAGTTGTAGAAGTGGAAAAATCACAAACTGATTCTTGAACTGGCTGACTTGGTTCTTCATTTGCATTATCTTCACTAATATAAACGGCTGATAATCATTGTACAATTTATGGTATCTTTTTTTTCCAATCCCAAATTTCTTGTTCATCAAAAGTAAAATCTCTTTTGATAATTACCTTTCCACTATCCCACATACAAGGGACTGGCTTCACCGGATGCCTGCCTGATTCACACCAAGATTCAGTATCTTTCAGAACAAACTAACCATTCTTTATTTCAATAATGCTAATATTATTACACCACCCTATTTTACAAAATTCTCAAAAATACAAACCGACTAAAACATTCTCGCTCTTCAACTGTAATCAGTTATCACGGGGTTCAGGTCTTCCTAATCCTAGTAGTGAGCATAGTCATCCAGGTACAACCTATTGTAACAATTTCATGGAAAACAGAAAATAAAACAGGAAAATGGAATGAGCCCATGCCCAGTGAGAGTTCACGATTTTCGCAAACATTTACCGAGTTGCATACATTACCCATGCATATAATTCAGGCAAATCCTAACATATAGCAATCATGACTCAAGCAGTAATCATAGACATATTATGAGGATGAATGGTAGCCTTCAAAGTTCTATATGAACAATGAACGAACCAACAGTTCACCTCGGCATTCATACATATATTCCGCATTCATGTAGTTCAGGCATTCATTGATAAAGATTCCCGACACAAGTTCGTAACACAAATTTATGGCAAAGGTTCCTGACAATAGATTCATACATGAGCAATCACAAGTTCGAGTAAACAAACCAAGCACATAGATTCCTAGCAATAGATTCATAATAGCATATTCATGACACATAGATTCATAATAGCAAATTCATGACATATAGATTCCTGGCAACATATTCATGATAACAGATTGATTCCTGACAACGATTCGTAATAACAGATTGATTCCTGACAATAGATCCATTTCGCCAATTATGCTCTTTTATTCATTTGTTCAGTTTGGGTCCCATTCATAAAATAATAATCTCAAAAGGTACACAGAGTTCACATAATCAAGATTCACACATCTACAATCACAAGTTACAACACACACACAAATCACATCGGGAATATTCACAAATACATATGCATCCAAGCATATATATAAACACGAATGAACTTTGCAAATCTCAAAACATTTCACACATTATTTTAAAAGCTTTGTAAAATATGTCATCACAATTCAATTCAATGCAGATTCATTTATTAAATGCATTAAAACGGTATTCATTTTCAGTGAGAAACTCACCTCAGTCTGAAGATATACGCTCACGTTCTAGCTATCTATCAGATCTGCATATATTTTAGGTTCCGGCAATTCAGTAACTATTTCTAACTAAAAGATTTCTAATATTCTTTAGCTTTGGACGCATTTCGAGAATTAACTAAATAAGGGCGAAAAGGTAATTTATCTATTTTCCGTAAAAAGGACGTATAGCATAATAATTACTTAGAAAAAATATATATATTTATCTTGAAAATAACTAAGAAAGCATAATAGTTATATAAGTCTTAAGCCGCAAAACTTAATTTACTTATTTTCTTATTTAAAATGAATTTATAACATTTAAATATTATTTCTAATTTATTTAGCAAATAGTCCAAATTTAGACAAAACTTATAAAAATTAATACTTTAGAAAATAAGGGTGTAAAATCCTTAAAATACTAGTTAAAATAATTTTAACAAGGATTTATAAAGAAATAACTAAAAAGAATTAAAATTACGAAAAATCAAATTTTCACTTTCCGGATCGGTTTTTCCCGATTTCGAATCTGTTAAAACCGATCCAGTAGTCGCAAAAAACCTCTAGGATTGGTTTTACCCGATTTCAAATCGGCTAAAACCGTCCGGTATTTACAAAAAGGTCCCTAATTAATTTTTCTGGTTTAAAATCGGCAAAATCGTTTTGCAATCGGTTTTACCCATTTCGCAAATGGTTGTAACCGGTTTTCTTCAGCTTGAATCGGTTTTACCCAATTGTAAATTGGTTAAAACCGATTCATGCCCAGAAAATGAGTTTTCGATTTTTTCTTCGATTTTTCCAAAAAAAAAAGTGCACCAAGCTTCATTTTTGTTTGATTCTTTTTTCCAAAAATCATTTCTACAATACTCCTATAACATTTCTAACATTCCAAAACATTTTTCTAAAGTTCAAAAATTCAAGAATTAATCAAATCTTAAGAAAACTATAAAAACTCAAAAATTCAAGATTTTTACATTATGATTCCAATTTCTAACATAAAATCACTTACCCTTTGATTCTTCAAGCTTCCTACGTTACTTCCTTTGGATTGGAACTCAAGCTTTGCGTCAAATCCTTGCTTCTTCATTTTTCTTCCTATTTTCCTATTTTCTACTCTTTGAGCTTTCTCTCAACTTTGAGGTTTGATTTTTCGGAAATGGAATGTTTAGAATAGTTTTCTAGGGTATTTATAGGCCTTAAAGGATGTATAAAACAAAGTCTAGGGGTAGAGAGATCCCTAGGCTCATAGCTTGGGCTGCAAGCATTTTTTTCAATTCTGACATGCAATCGGTTTTACCCGATTGCATGATCGGTTGTAACCGATTGAAATCGGTTTTACCCGCTTGTATATCAAGTAAAACAGATTCATTAGGCAGTGAATTATTTTTTAATCTTTTGTCAATCGGTTTTACCGATTGGTTAATCGGTTAAAACCGATTGTCCCCAAATTCTATCCATCCCAATCGGTTTTACCCGATTGATAATCGGTTAAAACCGATTCCTCCAAATTTTATCCTTTCCCAATCGGTTTTACCCAATCGGGGAATGGGTAAAACCGATTCTCCAATCGATTTTATCCACTTTCCAAATGGGTAAAACCCCTTGTAGGGGGTTAGAAACTTTAATTTTTACTGTTTAAAGCGGTGCAATCGGTTTTACCTGATTCGAGACTGGGTAAAACCGATTCACCCATTTTTTTATTATTTTTCATTTATTTTCTAAGTTTCTTATTTTCTAATCATATTTTTGAAAATTCTGTAAATTCCTAAATCATAACATTTCTAAACAATTAATATATCATGAAATCAGGAATCAAATTTATCATTCACATAGATAAAATTTGAAATCAAAATAAGATATTTTAAAATTTTCTAAGGAAAATATTTTTAAACTAAAATTCTTTAAAAAGAAATTCCTAAAATATTTTTAAATACAGCGAAATATCTTTTAGATGTGAATTTTTAAATACAAAAATTTTCGGGGTCTCACAGTTTATACCCTTTGGTCTCACTGCTATAACCAATAAACACACATTTTTCTGCCTTATCATCCAACTTCTTCCGAATTGCATCCAGAACATGAGAATATGTAAAACACCAAAATACTTTAAGATGCGAGATATTTGGTTTTTTGCCTTACCAAATCTCATAGGGAGTCTTCTTACCAATAGTTGTTCATGGACACCTATTCAACAAATAAACTGCACGGGCTACTGCTTCAGCCCAGAATTCCTTGGGCATACTTTCGGCCATCATCATTGACCTCACCATATCCATTACTGTTATGTTCTTTCTCTCTACAACACCATTCTGCTGTGGAGTGTACCTAGCTGTCATCTGATGCTTGATCCCATGATTTTTCAAGAAATCATCACACACCATATACTCAGTGCCTCTATCAGTCCTCAGAGTTTTAATGGAATGCCTACTCTGCTTCTCAACATAAGTCTTGAGACTCTTGAAAATATCACTTGCATCAGATTTAAACTTCAAAAGATAAACTCAGGTCTTCCTACTAAATCATCAATAAAAGTGATAAAATATTTGTTACCACCCCAAGAAGGAAACATCAACAGAACGCAAGTCAGAATGAATCAACTCCAATCTGCTTTGCCCTCCAAACTTCACCTTTTGAAACAGGTTCCCTGTGCTTCTTGCACAAAATACACGACTCGCATTGTCGAAATTTAAAGTTAAGTGATGGCAATCCAAAAACCACATTATTCTTCACAATAAAGTTCAAACCGTCAAAATGAAAGTGACCAAATCTCATATGCCCCAGCCAACTCTCATCACGCGCAACACTCTGATACCACTTGTAGGATATAAAAACACTATATATCCAAAATAATATTAAAGAGATTAACGCACAGCGGAATAAAACTTTTTTTGTATTAACGAACAATAAACAAACCCGTACGCACACAATCTGTGCGGCGCACCAAGGCCAAAGCTTTGTCGAGAAACAATCGGAAGACTCAAGCACAAACGAAGAAATCAACCGCCGTTGTAATGGCACGAAGATTTACCTCAAAATTTTCTGTCAAAGAAATTTGACTGCATCCAATTCCTGATCTGCCCCAGAACCTAACTGGTGCAACTTTTGGTTGCACGAACGACTCCTCTTTTGAGAAACAAAATTCGATATCCCAAATCTCTTCATCAACAACCTTTTTCTTCTTCGGCAATCCTTTTCTGTTTTTTTTCTTTTTCTTTTTTCTTTCTCCCTCAAACAATATATCTGTACAGTATCGGAATCACCAAGGCTTGTAATTTTTTAGAATTTCTTCTCCTTTTGATTATGTCTCTAATACCACTTGTAGGATATAAAAATATCCTTAGCGCTCAAAGAGATTAACGCACAGCGGAATAATCAAAACAAATACACAATTTAACGTGGTTCGATCTCTAAGAGAACTACATTCACTAAATCAATCAAAGACGGGGCAAACTGAAATTGCTTTACCTACATACCAATTACATCAATAACTCAACATAGCAGAAAGGCTCTCAAAATCCCCCCGAAGATAGATTGCCGAAAGACTCTGACCTAACCTTTCGAATTCTCAGCTCAACTGAAAATAATAGTCTATAGGTCCTTTATATAGACCCACAGTTATCCGAATTCTTCTCAAAACCAGTTTCCCAAAACAAACCAAATCTAAATTGGAAACAAATTAAATAAGTAATTATTAAATTTTACCAAAATTAAAATTTTCTAATTAAGCTTGATTTAATTTGAAAATGTTTCATTTTCATTTCTAACTTTCTCAATTAGTATCAAAATTGTACCGAACTCAAAATTTGAAAATGTTTGACTTATTTTCGAGTAGCATGTGAGTGATTTCAAGCCAAATTATAAAAACAAAGGGATTTAACTTTTAGTTTTTTCTCTTTTTTTTTTTTTCAATTTATTGTATCACGGTAAAGAAAAATTGGCTCAAATGTTTCTAATTAAGTATATATGAGTCTATAACTATTATGAAAAAGTTAATCAGGCTAAACTCAGTATTTCAACACCTAACTAAATTCAGTATAGAACTTACATGCTATACTTCAGAGACTAAACTCAATACGCACATTGTTATCCTGTCAGATATGTCAGATACTCACTTTGTTCCATTAGAAGGGTCCAGTTTGACAAATATTTTTGTTCCATTAGAAGAGTCAACTATCAATTTTTTTTTACACCTCTTACCCTTACTAATATAATTATGTATGGTCTACAATTAGTCCTTACTTTTTAAGTAAGGATATAAATAGAACAAATGGTGACAAATTAAGTATTTTAAGTATTGTACATTGACATTCATAATAAGTTATACTTAAGTAAAGATGGACATTTCTAATGGAACGGAGGGAGTACAATTTTTCGTGTTAGTTTAAAACATAAATTTTCATTAAAACATATTTTGAAAGGGGCTTTATTAAACACATTGTCAAGGATATTGGTTTTGGTTAATTCCCAATTTTTAAGAATGTTAATGCTTATTTTTTAGTGTCTTTATCTCTTATATAAAGAATCTTTATTTTTTAATTAATTAGTGTATTTATAATCACAACAAAAGTGGTAGTAGTGACAAGATTTTTGTGACGGTAAACGAAGCTTTACAAATTTTATTGTATTTCATAGTATCATAAATTTTACAAGAGTTATAAGTGTAGTTAAGTGTCGTTAACTACAATCGCCACATGAAAAAATATAACTAAAATTTGTTATACTTAAAGATGTTACAAATTTTTAAAATATCATAAGAAATAGTAATTAAGAGTTTGAAATGTTACAATAATAGTATCCATTCAAAATATAACAAGTTTTTGTCATCATGGATGGAATGACCAGTTTTGTTGAGTAAAATAAACTTGTAGTATATATGACAGATTTTTTTTACTATTCACTATCCTTTAATATATTCCTAACGATCAATGACTTTTTCTGCTTTATTCAATCTATATATATATATACTAGACGGTACATCCGTGCAATGCACGGCTTATGCCCAATAAAATATTAATTTGTATCATAATAATAAAAAGTTTAATTGTGCACAGGCTAGCATACAAATAGAACAACAAATATGAGAGCTCGTTTAAATTTATCATCTATTAACTTAATTTAATACATTTTTAGAACAATTGGACTCTACAAAAAAATATCAAAATCAAGGAAGAAATTTTCCATCCTTAATAGACATATTCTTGTTGTTTTTTTATGTAACTTAACATCCTTCCATTAAGGATCTACTTTAGAATTGTGGAAAATTTTGAGGTTGTTGGAAAAAAAATGATTTTTTTTTTTTTTTGCACATTTAAACTTACTTCTCTACCTTTTTTAAAAATAAGAAATTAATATAACAAAAGCCTGTAAAAGAAAGGAACAGTCTAGAGAATACATCAAGATTTATAATTTCACATACATGATACATTGTGAACTAATAGGAAAGAGAATTTTAACACAATAATCCTTCAACTCTTGATAACTAAAAGTTTTCACATAAAAAAATTGCACCAACAACAAAACAATTTAAACAAAACAACAAATTAAAGTAATCAACAAAAACTTAATGGGAAAAGAAATTCAAGAAAGGATCTATGTAAATCACATATTATTAGATGTGTAAAATGTCATAATTTTAATAGTAAAATATAAGAATAAAATTTCTCATTTCGAGAAATTAGTTAACATATCTAGAACAGAATAACTCACTAACCTTGATGCACTTCACAACAATTTAAAAGAGAATTTTAGTGTTATTTAAGACTGAGAGAATATTTCAAAATGTCATTCATAGAATGGATTAAGGAAGGAAAATATACAACTTATTGATTGTAACTAACAGAAGGTGAAAGAAAAGCAATAGTTTGTTCATATTTATAATGATAGAAGGTGAAGCAAAGAGGCATACAACATATTATTTCTATTTGTAATAAATAAATTGTGAAACAAAGAGACAGTAGACTTTTCCTATTCTTTAGGAGTTAAAAACTAATACTCTCAATTATTAATTGACTAATTAACTTCATGGTGAAAATGTTTAAAAAATGTAAAGTTGTGAATTTAAGATTATAAGTCTAAAAAAGAAAAAAAAATAAAGTTTTATTTTTATAAAAAAAAAAGTGTACGGAACCTGAAAGTTGGTCTCATTCCTTCTTTTTTTTTTATAAATAAAATCCTTAAATTATATAATTAAAGTTTAAATTTTTGTTGACCTGTTGGTGTATATATAAAATTTTTGTGAGATGTGCTTTTAATAAATATATAAAAAAGTGGAAGAATAAAAGTGCAATGCTCCTATAAAGGAGTGAAAGAGCCACATGTAAAAATAAATAAATAAAAAAATTATTTAATTGAATGGTAGAAAATAAAATAAGTTCACTCAATATTTAACTATTAGATATTAAGCTTATGTGGCATCCACATAAATAGTTAAATTAAAACTCTATTAGACATAAAGTAGAAAAAGGCTTATTAAATTAAAATCCAATGTGGCAGTCACATGGCACTCTAATATCAAACCTATATTAGTTTATATTATATAGGGTAGATATATATATATATATATATATATTTATAGCATAGAATTTGTTAAGAGGAATCTTTTGGCTGTATATTGATTAGTTTGTAGCTACTTGACTTTTATTCTTTCATACATAAATAATTAACAGGAAAAACATTTATTATTCACAACCAATCAAATTAAAGTAACCAAATTAAGAAATAAAAGCTCAAAGGTTCCTTCTGGGGGAGATTTCTAACAAAGCAGCAAAATAATTGCCATAAATATAGGATCCCAGCAGGCTTTGAAAAAGTTAATTAGTCATGAACTCTTGATATATAGGTGTATAGGGCTCAACTCTCTCATGACACAGCACATGAAACTAATTAAGAAGTGGTAGTGGAAATTAATAGTACTATTAATTTAGGCTGTAAAGACAGTAATTATATTTTATTTAGGTTAAATCAATCTGTTGGTTTTTAAATGTGAGATGCTATATCAAATACTATTTGGTTTCTTAACTTAAAATTATTTCCTTTTGTTTTCTTAACTTCAAAAATGGTTTCAAGATGGTAACGAGTCTAAATCTAGATAACATTTGAGTTATTTTCGACTAATACGTGAGATTTACACACATTAATATGTAATAGATAAAAAAAATTAAAATTAAATCACTTTATTCACCCTTAATTTATCATGAAACAACTCACGTGTTAGTCAAAAATAGCTCACATATGTTAAAAATTTGGCTAGGAATCATTTTGGAACAAGTTTTGAAGCTAAGGGAGATCAAAATGCAAGAAGTTTAAGTTAAAGAATCAAATAGAAACAACATTATTCTAAGTTAGGGACCAGTGAAAATCATTTTAACTTCTTATTTAATTGTTTGCTAGCACCAATAATTTACGAAATGATATAATTTTCCAGTTTTTCCATTTGGGAGATCTACCTTGCATTGTTGCATTTTTTTAATACGCTGTTTGAGGTACTCAGAAGTGCCAACAGGTAACAAGATTGTCCACTTGGTTCCTAACATCTGACCCTCGTGCATAAAATACTTTGTCTACCAAGTTGTAATGTATAACTCTGGAAACAATGATTCTGCCCGTGAACGATTATGTTTTTGATTCCCAAGTCATTGGCAATTAAGTCCTGAAAATGAAGACAGATTTACTCCCTCTATTTACTAATAAGTATTTTTTAAATATATATATTGTTTTTAAATTAGAAGTGTCTTGTTACACATTTTAATGCAAAAAGTTATACAATTTTCAAATTTACCCCTTATTTATAAATTGATCCTATCTAATCGTGTTAATTACTTTTTTTTTTCTTCCTAAAATGACACTTATTTAAGAACAGATGGAGTAGAAAAAGAAAAAAAAAAAAGGGAGAATTTCCCATCATCAATTTTTTCTCTCCTCCTTTTCATCCTCCTCATCTTCAAACAATCAACAAACCAAAGTTTCAAAGGAAACATGAGAAAGCCAAGTGTAACTGTGCGAAGCTCGTAAACCACACAGTTTCCCAAATCGACGGAGTGGGTGGAAAGCAACGAGTTTAAGTGATGTGTAAATTAAATGACCTCTAACGCCCTTGTTTACCATTCCGCAGTCACTGCTGACTTTGTATTTTGGGTTTCTATTAATTTTGCGACACCTTTTTTACCTTCCTACGTTAACATTACAAACATTACCTTTTATATGAGATCTACAAACATTACCTTTTATATGAGATCGACAAGAGAAATATAAGGAAGTTTGATTTTAACATGAAATGAGTAACACCTAATTTTATTAGAGAAGTCTTAAAATATAACATATTTAAATTTGAATAGATCTATAATAACTAGACTACTTCTAAATATAATTAGGTATATCTAACATTGACACGCATAGCCACGGAGATCTTTTATTTAACGAGTTAGATTTACAATTGACACGTGTGATGATTGAGAATTTTTATTTAACAAGTTAGATCTATAATTGACAAGTACTGATTGAGATTTTTTTATTCAACGAGTTAGATCTACAATTGACACATATAATGAATGAATGAGATTAATTTTTTAACGAGTAAGATCTATGATTGACACTTTACACTACCACAAAATCCCCCTTAGGAGGCGGTTCCTAAGGGGCATTGGAGGTGTGCAGCACTCGCCTTAGCTGCGGGCGCCTCCCTTTGGAGGGGCCCGCACCCGCCACCCCTTAGGGGGTTATTGGAGGCGGGTGCAAAACTGCACCCGCCTCCAATAACCCTCCGTAAAAAAAAAATTAATTTCTTTTTTGCACTTTATGGCTTTGATAGGAATCGAACTCGCGCCTTTAGATTCACTTGACTCTTGCATATTAAATTTACCACTAGGCTACATATATTTATGTATTTCATATTAAAATCGAAAGTATATATTTCTATATTTCCTTCTAAAAATTGTGATTTTTATTACTTACTAATTTTTCGCCTCACTAGAATCCCGACAAATTATTAAAATTATTTTCAACAATCCAAAATTTTTTTTTTTTTGAACTACAATTAAAAATTTTACAAAAATGCACCCGCCTCCTTTTCATGTAATGAAATTAGAAAATTTGCAAAAAACTTTTGAGGCGGGTTTTGGCTTCACCCGCCTCCACTGAGCTATCTATTAGGAGGCGGGTGAAGGATTGAACCGCCTGCAATAAGCTATAGCTTATTGGAGGCGGGTGAAGCCTTCACCCGCCTCTTCACCCGCCTCCTAATAGAGAGCTCACTGGAGGCGGGTGAAGCTAAACCCGCCTCCAAATATCATTTTTTAATTTCCAGCCACCTTTGTTTGTACACCCGCATCCAAATGAGCACCCCCTTTCAGCATTTCTGTAGTAGTGTTAATTAGTTCCTTAAATATATATTAGCCGATTACAGCCAATGATATCCAACTTGATCATATATATATATATATATGATCAAGTTGGATATCATATATATATATATATATATATATATATCAGTCCACCATTAAACTAGTACTACTTAGCTTACCTCTAAATTAAAAGTATCACCATGATGCAGGCCCTGCAACCACATGCAGAGCAATCATATTATGCAAAAATGAACTTTAAGGAAACTTAATTAACTTTAAATAATGCAATAGGTAAGCTTGCATATCATCACTTCCGTAAGAATGTACTATATATATAGTTTACAATGCAAATCTAGAATTAAAGAACGGGTAAAGGTTTATTTTCAAATGGTAAAATAAGTTCCCAACGTTATTTTGGGTTCAAATTAGTCCCTAAACGTTATAAAACAGGACCAATTTAGCCCATTTACATGTAAATGCACAATAACGGTGATGGGCTGATTTGGCCAAATTTTTTAAATATTAAAGGTGTATTTTGACACAACAGATAACGTTAATGGCTTATTTGGAGACAACATATAATGTTGAGGTATTATTTGAACCTAAAATAACATTGGGGCTTATTTGACCTTAGGATAAAATATTACGGGCTAAAATAGACTTTTGTCCTGAAAAGAACACAAAAACTCGAAATTTGATGTATTTGTTATCATATTTTAACATTGATATGAACACTATATATAGGAGGTGGTTTGGTAAAGACTATGCACTGTGTAAGCTTTTCTTCACATTATAGATCTCAGGCCAATAAGAACAATTAATTCCCCTTTTCGATCCACAGGCTTATGGTAGTAGAAATTTAGGAGAGCCATGGCTACTAAAAGCGCAGTTGCATTGCCCAAATCATTTCCTATGAATGGCGGAAATGGCACTCACAGTTACTCAAACACCTCCAGTGTTCAGGTACATATAACCATAGCAATACTATACTCCTTACTTTCTATTATTTTTCAAGTGTCTTGAGATAAGTACGCTAATTTATTACGAACTACTACTATACAAGTAAATTAATTACCTCATTAATAGTTCAGTTTTATGGAGAAGTGATAAAATGCAACTAATACGTACTATGAAATTTATGTAAACTGCGATAATTACTTGTTCTTTACCCGGGTTGAGACCCGGGTCTGAGTTTTTAGGTAGAGAGACCGAATGGGTTGAAAGCCAAAACAAAGAAACGTCGTTCTGGGTTCACAACATAAAGAACACCACCACCCTGTCCGCGCCCGCCGCCGCGTCGCCGCCACCCCCGCGGCCCAAAACCTAAATCCCAAATGGTGGGATCTTCTCCTTCTTCTTTTTTTCTGTTTCAATCAAACCCATTTGATATTTGGGTTTAAATTTTTCCCAAATTTGGGATTTCAGGTCTGAAATTGAAAACCAATTACTCACAAATCGATCGAAGAAGAAGGAGGAGGAGGAGGAAGGGAAGAAGAAGGAGAGGGCGACGGGAAGAAGAAGAAGAAGGAGCAAGATCGATCGAAGAAGAAAGAAGAAGAAGGTTCCAGATCGATCGATTTGTGAAGGAAGAAGAAGGCGCAAGATCGATCGAAGAAGAAAGAAGAAGAAGGTTCTAGATCGATCGAAGAAGAAGGCGCAAGATCGATCGAAGAAGAAAGAAGAAGAAGGTTCCAGATCGATCGAAGAAGAAGGAAGAAGAAGGTGCAAGATCGATCGAAGAAGAAGGAGGAGGAGAAGAACCGGGTGAAGAAGAAGCTGAAGAAGAAACGCGAAGAAGAAGAAGATGCGAGAAGGCCAGTGGCGGCGGCGGTGGCAGAGCGCGGCGGCGGGAGGAGGAGCGCGGCGACGGCAGTTGGAATTGGGTTTGTGAACTGAGTTTGAGTTTTGGGTAAAGAACATGGAGTTAGATAAATTTTTGGATTGAGACTCAAAAAATGGCCAGACCCGGGTCTCAACCCGGGGTAAAGAACAGGCTTTAAGTGGTATATATTCTCTGCGTCCTTAAATTCTCTCGCCTCTTTTACTTGTGTGTCCATATCGAAACTCTAAATTTTATAGATTCTTTGCATTAAAATTTGCTAAATGTCGTTGTCGGGGCACATTATGCAACGGAAAATCAAGGATGGTTTTTTGTTCATGATTATGCAGAGAGAAGCTTCGATGACGGCGAAATCATTGATCGAAGAGACGATCATCGCCACGCTTGACATCGGAAAATTCTCTTCTTCTTCTTCTTCAAGTTCAAACACAATCCAGATAGCAGATTTCGGGTGTTCAGTTGGTCCAAACACCTACATTTCCATGCAACAAATCATCGATGCAGTAGAAAACCAACTCAAACGAAAAGTCCCCAATTACCCAGCCCGTTCACCCGAATTCCAAGTCTTCTTCAACGACCAAGCAACAAACGATTTCAACACTTTGTTCACCTCACTCCCACCGGAAAGGAAGTACTTCGTCGCCGGCGTTTCGGGCTCTTTTCACGGCAGGTTGTTCCTGAATCCCTCCATCCATATAATGCACGCTGCGTTTGCGCTCCACTGGCTTTCAGAGGTACCGAGAGAGGTGGTGACGAGAGAGTCTCCGGCGTGGAACAAGGGGAAAATTCTGTACATGTGCGCTTCCGACAAGGTGGCCGGAGCCTACCCTGCACAGTTCGCAAAGGACATGGATTCTATCTTGAATGCAAGGGCGAAAGAGATAGTTGAAGGGGGAATCATGGTTGCTCTCATGGTGGCATTCCCAGATGGGTATGAGCGTTCAAAAGGTGGTTGCGGTTTGTTTTATGATGCCCTTGCCTCCTGTCTCCTGGATATGGCCCACATGGTAAGTACTAATAGTCTAATACGCTCTTCCGAGTCTCTTTTATCAATATAAGGAACTGAAAAGTATTTTTTTCTTTTCATACAAACTCAAGGTACGAACAGTTTTACCATATTTCCAAATTTCAGGGATATTTGTACCATAAATCTCTTGGGATTTTCAATAAATTGTCAAACAACTATAGATTCTTTCATTTGACTCTAATACTTTTGATCCACGTCAAAAAATTAAAGACATATTTTATATACACTTATAAGCAGAGGCATTTGTAGGGATTCCAAACTCCAAAGTGGTCTGAAGACACCTCTAACCTCCATTTCATCCCTTATGTTTATCTATATATTTATATGTTAAATATATTTATTACTTGTGTGGGAAAAATTTCTTTTTGCACTAGACCCCTTAAAATTTTTTTTTTTTCCTGCGCCTATGATTATAAGGCATTGGCTGATCAGATATTGTTCATTTGAATTAAGAGTTTTGTGGGGCAAGGGGAAAAAGTTAGGAGGCTAGTCTGCAGCCAGTAGAGACTATTTTGTTCATATTCCTCATGCTCAGATTCTAAAACATTATGTACAGGGATTTATAGATGAAGCTCAAGTGGATTCCTTTAACATTCCACTTTATTTTACCTCCCCAAAAGAGATGGAAGCTCTGGTAGAAAAAAATGGTTGCTTCAGCATTGTGAGATTGGAGCTGCTAGAATATCCAACAGAAGTGATCGGGCCACTTGACACTCGTAAACATGTCGCGCACATCAGAGCCGCCGTGGAAAGCCAGATCACAGCGCACTTTGGAGCCGAGATAATAGATGAACTCTTTGAGCGATTCGATAAGAAAGCTGCTAACTACAGGAACATTGAGGGACCTTATAGGAAAGGATTTTTGTTGTTCCTTGCTTTGCAGCGCAAATGAAAGCCTTGAACTTGATCACTTCTTGATTATGATTATCATCCTTATAATGCTTTGGTGCCTGTTGTCCTATGTAATGTCTCTGTGTACGTTCTCAATGCAAAACCTGTTGAAGTTAAACCTGTTGAAGTTATTTGTTGAACGTTTATTAATTTTTACTCATTCTGTCCCATTAAAAGAGTTATGTTTTTTATACGGAAATTTTCAAAAACTCTACTTTCAACTGAGATTTGGCACCCAAGAGCATCAAGATTGCC
The DNA here is from genome assembly GCA_016801395.1 of Leptodermis oblonga. Taxonomy (NCBI): domain Eukaryota; kingdom Viridiplantae; phylum Streptophyta; class Magnoliopsida; order Gentianales; family Rubiaceae; genus Leptodermis; species Leptodermis oblonga. The sequence goes on along the minus strand of CM028751.1, from coordinate 15,268,961 downwards.
TAGAGAGACGATATTTTTCTTTGAACACCGGACATGTGTCTTGCATCAATGAGCGTTATTACACCTTTTGATCTGAACAGTACCTTTACAGGGAGCATTACATATAAACAGCAACAACTAAGCATTTGATTGCAGCCTATTCAAACTGTTTCGATGCCAAAATAACTGTCAAATCAAACCAGCATATCGCTAAACTCCATCATCAATGAGTACATTTCCTGAGACTTCCTTGTACTTGATTCTTTGATCTCCACAAGCTTATCATAGATACACCAAGGGAAACTGATGTAGTGAGCCCGGTTCAGCCCTTTGTTGTAGCGACCCCAGAATGTATGATGATAAGTGACATGATACCACGCCAATGCTTTCGCATATGGATCATCCCAGTCACCTCCTTTCTTAAAACAGGTCCTAGCTTCCTTCCTCAAGGACCTCACAGCCAAACCAACAGCCTCTCCATCCTTTTTCCTGTCGAAAAATCTGGACATTTTCATGATACCACCACCACTAAGTATCTCGGCTTCAGTTTTGATGCCATAGTAATCCATCAAATTACCCAACATATAATCATACTTGCTTTTGTGTTCAAATGCTTCATCCACATAGTATTCAAATCCATCCACTTCCATGTCAGGATCATAACATTTTCTAGCCACTTCCCTTGTAAACAATCTAATCAAGCATGTATCCGGCGCAATATCTTTAACATCTCTGTAGAGCTTCCCAATCACATGATTTGACTCATATGTGGGCTTGTCAGGCTTTTCCATGAAATCAGGATATTCTTTGGCACAAAGATGAGATGGTACCTCAGCAGGAACCCCGGTCTTCGGGAAATCAACTGCAATCGAAAACAGCTTTGCAAGCTCCAAACATTGTTCACTCATTGCTCTCCATGCTTCCCGGTCAGCAAAGATAAGGTGGGCATTTGCAATGATCCCTAAGCTATCGTTCACTATATAGTTCGTGAAGTATCTCCACTTCCTGCAGTGCAATACAGATCTTTATGAGAACAGTATGCTGCAATGACACAAATCATGATTGAGAATGCAATGAAAAACGATGCATCTTATTTTGTTAAAATAGAATAGCATTCCTCTTGCTGGTGGCATATTCGCCATGCCTGGCAGTCAAATATGTGCCAAGAATGCTCATCAACAGAATTATTCTCTTTTGAGTAAAATTTATAGAATCACTACTTTTGGTAATGCATCCATGTAATCAATGAATAGCTGGAATTTTCAATAAAATTGAAAAGTCTTCTCTAAGTCCTCTCTAACAATCAGACGTGACTGTTGATCATAGCCTAATCCTATTCTATCGGTTGGGACAGCCCTTGACGGTACAACCATTGGAATTCTATAGATAGAACCCAGCATTTTCAGAGAACAGAATGATGAACTAAATTACAGAAAATCTGCACTGTTTTCCCTAGAAACTCTCTTGCTCTTATATCTATTGTTTTCTGGACTAACAAAATAAGTGCATACTTCGATCAATTAGCGCCATTTAAACATAAGAGGATATTTGTCATGTAACAATTGCACCCAAAAGGGAATAAATCAAGTCTGAAGGAAAGTGTGTCTGACACAATTAGAAGTTTTAATCTTGTTGACAGGATTATAATCTTGGTTTTGTTCGTTAGTCCTATTATATTTATGGCACTTTCCCATATACTGATTTTCTACTTCTTGTTCCCTTGAAAAATCACCAACATGCATGAGCTTCATAGGTCAAAATTAAAAGTGAGAAAAACACACACACAATAGAAATAAGCTAACATCCACTCTGAACCATGCAAGATGATTACTAGAATGCTCAGAAAGAAAAGAGAAAGCTCATGGGAACTTCAGCATTAAGATCTAATAAACACAAACTTCTATTCATGGTTGAAAATAAGAGAGCAGATAGTATTTCTACCCCATCAATCTCCTCTCCCCAAAGCAGGTAGATGTGCCTGTGCATGAAAGTCCGAATGTGGCTACAACATATATTGGCAAAGGATTACCATGGATAAATGATTACTACCTCAATAGTAACTTCATGGTCCAATTGCACGGTAGAAGCTGGAGTGTAATCCATAGGTGAAATTTGGCAAAGGGGAAGCAGGTCATGGTCCCAACAGACAGTAAATGTCACCGTCTAAATCACAACAGGAACATTCATTTGGATGAGGCCTGTAGTTAAAATGAAGATGAATCTCAGCAGCAATTAATGATAGAAGCACAATAATCTTGCTCAATCCATAAGGAGGAATTCATTATATAAAAGGGAGACACATAGTACTGAATTATTGAAAAACAAGACAATCACTAGAAGTCTAAAAGTCAAGCTAAAATACTGAACACTATCATCTTCAAGTAGTTCATTTCAATATTTCAGAATTTGTGATATCATCTACTTAATCACAGTAAAAACATTATTAAAGATCTCAAAAGTATTTACCTCCTTCCTTTCTGAGGGAAAACGACACAATCCACCATATGATATAATTCTGGTAAGTTAACAGCTGTTAATAAGCGGATATCACCGGGATGTAAGCATGGGTTTTTTGCAACAATGACTGTCCCCTGAAGAATGAAATTGTTCTCTGAGCCTCCAGCACTCGAGCACTGAACAAAAACTTGCCCATATTCCAAGGTTCTTGTTTCATCAAGACATCCCATCATCGACCGTCCAGATGGTATAAATATCCTTGTCTTAGTCCGCAAATCAAGCAATTTTGATGCCCTGAATGTCTGCAGCATCATTGAAAGAAATGGTTCAGAATCAGGCTTATACCCACACTTCAGTATTTCCTTGAGAATACTTGTGTTTTCCCCTGGGGACATCAATTCTAAAGCCTCATGTGCTCTCAATGGATCAGTTAGAATATCATCCAACTGGGAAATCGCTTCTCTCTGTTTCTCCTCAAAGACATGATCCCTGACCCCAAGGGTTGACAAAAGAGATATCAATTGGCGGTTCAAAAAACAAGGTTGATATTTGTAGATTACCCATTTCATATCTGGCTCTCTCTGAGGAATTCGGATGCGATCGAAATCCAGAGTCCATCTTCAATCAAACAACATGGAGGTCGGCCACAGCCTGCAGGCCTCAATTTTGCAGCGGCGGTGACGAAGCGTTGACTGCCGCCGCCTCCTCCACCCATCAGCCTTCCCCTCGAAAAACCCACTAGCCACCTCGGAGATCTGGCCTTGGTGTTCACCGACGAAGAGATGGATGAAGCCCCCCTCCAGCGAGCTTTGATCGGGAAATTCTCTCGGGGGAGGACGACGATGGAAAAATTGAGGCACGATTTTGAAACTGCTAGGTTCACCGGGACCTATCACATCAGATTAATCGAGAGAAAGCAAGTCCTCATCCGGTTCGAGTTGGACGAAGATTATAGCAGATGTTTCCTACATGCCGTTTGGAATTTCGGACATACTCCATACGCATCACAAAATGGACACCGGATTTTGATCCTCGGGCGGAATCTTCAATTGTTCTGGTATGGGTTTCTTTATCGGGCCTGCCTTTTCAGTTGTATAATGAATGGTCTCTCATGTCGATTGGAAATATGTTTGGACGAGCCTTGAAGGCTGACTTTGCGTCGGCAACACTATCTCGGCCATCGGTGGCTCGAGTTTGCACATAAGTGAATCTATTAAAGCCACTCCCAAATCGGGTCTGGCTAGAGGATCGAGGAAGAGGCTTTAGGCAATACCTGTAGTTTGATAAACTCCCAAAATATTGTGTGACATGTAAGATGGTGGATCACTCGGTGGAGACTGGACAGCAAAAACTCTGGCAACCAAGGAAGAAGGAAGTTTGGACGGGAGCCCCTCGGGCATTACCGGATCGGAATCTAGAGAGAAAGAAGTCTCCCAATCTGAAAAGAAGCAGTAACGAATAATGCATTGATCCTGTTCGACAAAATGCCTCAATCTTAACCCCAATGCAGCAACCTGCATCCAGCTCGGAAGGTGTTCGAGAGAAGTCTCCATAGACCCAATTAGAGAGGCCGAGCTTCATCGAACCCTCCACCCCATCGGGCCAGCCACCATCAGTACCCGACGCCCTCACCTGCTCACAGCTCACTGTGCCAGATGCCCAGGCCATCACGCATCCTCCTGCGCCAATTGGCCTGGCCAGTGCGAAGATCATTTCGCCACATGCCCAGGCTAGCCCTCAGCTTCTAGCCCCTACCAGCTCGTAGCTCACTGTGCCAGATGCCCAAGCCATGCTCATTTCGCCACATGCCCAGGCTAGCCCTCAGATGCCCGTCTAGCCCTACGCTACACTTAGAGATGGCCACAGTTCCGGTTCGACCCAGAACCGGACCCGCTGATTCCAACCCTCCGGTTTTAATGTGAGAATCATAAAAATAATAATTTTTCCATTTCTCTTGCACAGATTCGAACACGTGACCTTTTGCTAGAATTTTAAGCAAAATTAATTAACCACTTTAATTATTTGCTTTTTTTAAACTTCTTTCTTATAATTATAATTATATTATATGTTTAACATATAATATATATAAATTATTTTTAAATATATATAATTATATATTATAATAATATATAAACTAATAGTATACTTTATATATATATTATTAATATAATATAAATAAGCATTAAATTAAATTAAAATTAATTAATTATTAAATTAAATTAGATCCAACCGCAACTTCCGCAAATTATGAAGATGAATTATATTGATTATTCAAGATGTATTTATTTTATAAAAGTTTCAATGCTTCAAAGTTTAAATTCTGATTTCTCACTATTTATAACAAGGCATCCCTTTCTGAATTTTTTTTAAAAAATAATATATTGAGGTATTATTCATCTTTATATATATTTTTTCACAACTTATTTTTGTATATTTTATTATATAAATCATTTAATTGTTTAAATTTATGTATCGTCGCTACAGATTTTAATTTATTTTTTGTAATTTTAATTATTTATAAATAATTGAGTTATTAATTGACTCAAAATAAAATAACATTTGTAAGTTAAAATTGTTAAATAAACGAAAACAATTGCTAAATAAACGAAATGATTGGAATCGGAACGGGAACCGTGACAGAACCGGAACAGTGACAGACTGGAACCGGAACCATGACAGAACCAAAATTAGAACCGGAACCGGCGGTTCTGGAACCAGCACGGAACCGTTCCCCCAAGATACCGGTTCAGGTTTCACTGATTCATGAACCGTAATCGGCCGTTTTGGAATTGTAACCGGCGGTTTCGGAACTGTGGCTATCCCTAACTATACCTACGACATCCGAGCTAGGTCCTAATGCCTATGCACAACAAGATCAGCCATGCTCGGCTGAAGTAGCCCAGAGAACCCAGGCACCGACATATCATCAATTGGCTCCGGTCGGGGCCCTAAACCATGCCCACATAATCCTGGACTCCAACTCCATGGAGACCGACAGAGAGAGCGTTTTTGCAGACCCTGAACTAGTGGTAGAAGGCACTCAGAGCCCAGCGGATGCCCACAGCAACAACAATGTGAATTTGTTGTCTAGCCCAATACCTGCTCGACGAAGTGCTTCACCCGCAGTGCCCAGCAGCAGCCCCCTACAGGCCACACCAAGCAGCGCATAGACTCCGCATCAAGTGCCGACACACATGCCACAGCAATCAACACATGCTCAGATCTAAGCCTCGGTGGTCTACTGTTGCCTGTGAACCACCTTAGTCAGTGCATCATAGTATGGAAAGAGTACACAGGTCCCTCCCGTTACCCAAAGTCAAGCCGATCAAGAGGATACTCACTCCACACAGAATGCCGACTGATAGTGAGCTCATCGACCGAATGCCTACTAAACCACGTGCTCCTAATCCATTGCTAGTCTAGTATCCACACGATGCCCATAGCGATCACAGTCTCGACAACGATGAGGTTTATGGCCCATGGGAAACAGACTACGAGGGTGAAGAAGAGGAAGTAACATAGCCGCGAAGAGGTAAAATGCCAAAATAGTTCGTCGAATACGAACAACGAAAGCTGCAAGACAAGCCCAAAATAAATTACCGTAAATTTAACAAACATGGACACAAACTGTGCGGCCTAAGGGCCAGTTATATTTGTTTTTTTTTTCCTTTTTTTTCACTCTTTCTTTTATTTAATAAAATGGGTAGCGAATCCCACCTTTATTGAAAAAAAAAAAAAAAGCAAGGTTGATATTTGCTCCATGCTAGAACATCTAACTTGGTGTTATCATAATCATATTTCTTCATGCTGGCTCTCAGTGACAACTTCTTTGCTGAAGTAGGATCAACAGCAACAACACCTTTGAAGCCGCCATATCGAATTTGGAATGCAGATGGAGCAAAACTTTTAAAGCCACTGATGTGACGCAAAAAGTCCGGATCTGGATGCTTTGGTCGGTTGATGAAGATCTTTGAAGGTTTAGCCCGAATCTAGGAAACAATAGGTCGGCAGGGTGATGGTGTAGGTTGGATTGCTGATATTATAGCTTAGACTGAATATTTTCTTGATGTATCTAGCAATGAGAATAAGAAACGAGAGCGGGGCTATCCCCCCTCTGTTCCACTCTAACGCTCAAGTTAGTAGAGTATATGGGTAGACGGAATTGACTGAGTGCTTATGCTAATATGAAATTGCGTAAGGAATTGCGTACCTGTTTAAAGATGAAGACTGAATATATTTAACTCAGCTCGATATGTCCGTTAAGCTATGCTGAGCTGGAGCATTGATTGCACACCATAATTGCATCCTCATTCAGAATGACTTGAATGCCTTCCTTTTCTCTTGCTAGTGTTATGGCTCGGCCCTGAATGCCTTTGTAACTCCTTTACTATTTATGGCTCGAATAAGGCTCATTTATCATGATGGCTCATTTGTAATTATTGCTGTGAGTAACTCCTGCATGAAATCAGTCCCAGATTCCCGCCCTTTAAGTTGCCTAACTATCATGTCATTGTTATCGTTATTCCGACCTAAACGTCCCGGGCTCGGTTATCTTGATTGTTACCGACCTAAGTTATTTCCTTAGCTCAGCTTGACTAAGCTACTGACTGACCTAGGCTTGACTATGGGCCTTTCATGCTTAAGTCTTCTTTGTCTTTATTGGGCCTGGCCCAAAAACTTTTAGCTATTTTTATGCACACCAACAAATTCCCTAGTATTGTGTTTTACTTGAACTTAGCTAAAACATGATACTTAACTATTTTTTGGCCTCTATCTGAACTTACCGATAGGTATCTAACATGTATCCGACCTACAAAGTTCTTTTCCGACCCTGAGTGTGATAAGGTACTGAAACTCCTACTGTAGCTATCCAACCTAACATGCATTTTACCGACCTATAAGTATCTGAAATGCTAGATTTAAAGCAGTCTATGCAAGCTGGACCTAACAATGATTTGCAGCGATAACAGAAAGACTTGATTAATTGCATACCTCTGCATCCCGACCTAATGAACCCGAGCTATACACCGATGGGATATTAAAGGACAGACGCGTGAGCTTGCAGACATAATGATGGCAACACGATCTCCGATGTATGCAGTTCAACTTCCCACGCAATGCCTTAATTTTCGCTTTGACTTCCCTTGGTATTTGATTTGGCCCATCCGATTGGTCCCTCTAGCCTCCCGTAAATCCTGACCTAAGGGTTTAACCCAGTGTCCTTCGAGAGCCGGTTAATGACTTGTCCCGACCCACTTCTTGATCCAGCTAATGTCTTATCGTGGCCAAGCTCTTGGCCCAGCCAATGTCTTGTCTCTGCCAACTGCTTGGCCCAGCCAATGCCTTATCTCTGCTAACTACTTGGCCCTGCTAGTGTCTTTCTCAACCAACTGCTTGGCCCTGCCAATGTTTGTCTTGGCCAACTGCTTAGCCCTACCAAGGTTTGTCCCAGCTAACTGCTTGGCCCTGCCCATGGTTTGTTTCGCCCAACGTATTGGCCATGCCCCTGGTTTGTCCCTGTCAACATATTGGCCTTGCCCACGGTTTGTTCCATCCAACGTCTTGGCCCTGCCCCCGGTTTGTTCCGGCCAACATACTGGCCCTGACCATGTAACATTGTCTTGCCTGTTTAACATTACAACAAAGATAAGCTACCCCATGTATGATAAAAAAAAAAAATTTAAAAGCATATGCATAATCGAAACCATGGCTTAAAAGCGGTTTAAACCGAGCCTTCCAAGGTACATATGATAATGTGATCACATGATCTCTGTACGTAGTAGCTGGCCAGCTACCAATGGTACCGGGATTCTTAATCGACCGGTCGGTATCACACGGTGGTTGCCAAATTTAGCTGAAGGTGTTCGCAATGGCAACCCATGATTGCCACAATAATTTGAAAGCAGTTCTTAACTGTGTCTTCCACAATGTATACTGAATAATGAAAATAGTAACTAAAACATATAAAATATTCTATTGTCCCATAGACTGTACCTGATGGTTTCTAAGACCGACCAACAATGCTCGACCCGATTTCATGACTGTACCATTGAATATACCAAGGTTTGTCTAACCCCCATCATTAAATGACCCATTTATTTCAAAATAAATGTGTAACTCCTGGCAATAAATTTCCTGCAATAATTGGATTAGATCCTGACCCAGCTTGAGGCGCCCGTGGGTCGGCTGCGAACACTCCTGAGCGAAATGGCCTAATTCCCCACATCTGTAACACCCAGCCGGCCGATCCCGATTTGCCGGGACTGGGGCTTTGGAAGCAGTACAACTTGAGTATATTGAGTCAACTTACTGGCCTGGATTGATCTGGCTATCTCCGAAACTGGATTCTTCTGTCCTTGAATAGCAGCATAAATCTCTGTCCTAGATGTCGAGAAAAGGTTCCGTAACCTGCAAAGAGTTAACACCATTCCCGGGTCTTGTCCCATTATTAGTAGTACCTACAAAATTTTGTCTCTTTTCCTCCCCTTGATGTGTGATGGGAGAAACAGCATTTCTTTTGCCATGCCCATCCCCAATCCCAATTTCTCGCTCCTTTTTTATGGTCTCCACCACCTCATTTACAGCAAAATTCATGGCAATAGTCATAATATCTAGATACGCTAATGGAGGCCTAATAGCTAGATCGGTAGCTAAATGTCCCGATCTTAACCCATTTATAAAGGAACCCATCATAGTCCTATCATCTTTTTCATGACATTGCCTTGATTCTATATTAAAACGATCAATGAAAGCTTGTAGCCCCTCTCTTACCCATTGAGTGATATTCATAAGATGCAAAATAGGTTTAGATAAAATTTTATTCCCCATGAAATTAGCTAAGAATAGGTCTCCAAACTGATCTAGTGAATGAATAGAATTACGAGGCAGAGTACAATACCAATTGATCGCCTGACCCTTAAGGGTGAGGTGAAACGTCATGCATCGATTATCATCGGATAGATTAGCGGCATCCATTATACTCATGCATTGCATCCAATGAGTTGTTGGGTCGGTGGTGCCATCATATTTGTCGACCTTACTCAGTCCCTTATAACCCGACGAAAACGGAGCTGCTTGGATCTCCCAGTCAAATGGATGAGAAATGCGTGAGGTGGGCCCGATCCGACCTTGATGAGCATATCTGGATCCTGTCATGGCTGGATGTCGGGGCTGGGCATAGGCTGGATGTCCGGGCTGGACATGTCCCGTCTGATCTGGCTGAAACCCCCATATACCAGGATAACTAAGCAGCGAACCCTTAGCTACTGACCCACCAGCATTAGCCCCAGTATAATATCTTGGATTAAACAAATGAGGATATCCCTGGGGCTGTACAGCTCGGCTTGTGCCAGAAGCAAGGGGAAAATCGCTAGAATCGGGCTGAGGTCCAGCAAAAGGGTAAGCCCAACCAGGATACTGGGGATGGTGTGGAGCGAAGCTTGGAACACCGTATGGAGGAAATACATGAGATGATAGGTCGGTTTGCGGGCTAGTGATAGGCTGGGAGGATGCAAATCTGGGGTCGGTAACAAAAGACGTTATAGGCAATGAAGCACTTAGAAGAACCTGTGAAATAGGAGGATCATGAATAGTAATAATTTCATATCTAGGTATAGTGACATTAGAAATAGGAAGCCCCAAACTAGAAACAAGAGTAGCCCAAGGGCCATGATTAGCAAAATGAATCATATGAGGAAATAAAAGATAAAAATTCTCTCTCTCAACCAGTTCTTGCTGAGGGGTGAGGAACACGGCGGTAGAAACCACTATAGCAGAAGATGTAGCAGCAATCGTGGTAACAGGCGGAGTATCGGTAGTAGAAACCACAGCAGCGGTGGTGACAACCGTGGTAGCAACGGTAGAGGCCGTGGTGGTGCCGGAAGAAAAAGCATCCACTCTCGAACGTTCTTGTGTCATGATTTCAACAAATTTCTTTGAATTATGGAGAAAATTTGATGAAATGGCTCGTTCAAACGTTCCCCACAGACGGTGCAAGTTGATGTGACGCAAAAGTTTGGATCTGAATGCTTTGGTCTGTTGATGAAGATCTTTGAAGGTTTAGCCCGGATCTGGGAAACTATAGGTCAGTAGGGTGATGGTGTAGGTCGGATTGCTGATATTATAGCTTGGACTGACTGTTTTCTTGATGTATCTGGCAATGAGAATAAGAAACGTGAAACAAGCGGGGCTATCCCCCCTGTTCCACTACGACGCTCAAGTTAGTAGAGTATATGAGTAGACGGAATTGACTGAGTGCTTATGCTAATGCGAAATTGCGTAAGGAATTGCGTACCTGTTTAAAGATGAATACTGAATATATATAGCTCACCTCGATATGTCCGTTAAGCTATGCTGAGTTGGAGCATTGATTGCACACTTTAATTGCCTTCTCTTTCATGATGACTTGAATGCCTTCCTTTTCTCTTGCTGGTGTTATGGTCTGGCCTTGAATGCCTTTGTAACTCCTTTGCTATTTATGGCTCGGATAAGACTCCTTTATTTTGATGGCTCCTTTGTAATTATTATCGTGAGTAACTCCTGCATGAAATCAGTCCCAGATTCCCTCCCCTTAATGTCGCCTAACTATCATGTCATTGTTACCGTTATTCCGACCTAGACGTCCCGGGCTCGGTTATCTTAATTGTTACTGACCTAAGTTATTTCCTTAATTCAGCTTGACTAAGCTACTAACTGACCTATGCTTGACTATGGGTTTTTCATGCTTAAGTCTTCTTTATCTTTATTGGGCCTGGCCCAAAACTTTTAGCTATTTTTATGCACACCAGCCACATTTTATGGCAACTCGTCGTGCAAACTCAGAAGATATTCTTCCAATTCCACCGGAAAAGACACAATCTGATGCAGCTCCTCTCACTATATCAGGGATCATCTAAATCTCATCCCTACCAACAGTTGATGTTTCTTTGGAGGAGCTGAAAGACTGACCAAGCCTGGCAGCGTATTTCGCCACATTTCTTATTTTTCTAAAATCACCCATCCATGCTCTTATATCAGCAGCAGAAAGCCTGGGCCGTGAAGCAAACATCCAGACTGAATTATCCCTTAGTTGACTTGATGAAAATGCAAGAAATTCAAACTTCTTATTCCCAATAACTATGCCCTTTTTCAGTGTTGACAATATTCTGTAGTAAATTTCTGTTCTTCCGTTTGGATCATTCCGGGGTGATAAGTCTGTAAAGAACATCTTATTGCCCTCCTCATCGATAAAAGAAACACGAAAAAATTATCAATGTCTCCCAGAAAATTGCGCAATACCCGATTTGATACATTTACCTCTGGACCACAGAAATACACTTTGCATGGGGTAACCTGCACCCTGCGGATGTACTCCAACCCATCATCTAGAGTAATAGCTGGAGATTTCGGAAGTTGCTCAAGTTTGCAATACTTTTTATACTGTTGAACAAGCCAATCCACAAGATCATAGCAGCACTCCTTTAAAGCATACATATTTTCTAAGGCATGTTCAATGAGCCTGATATTGACCTTTCGTGGATCAACCAACCAAAAGACATTCATTCAATGATGGCCCTAGAAGACATCCATTATGTACCAAAGAGCAGATCTTGAACAAGATTTCATAGGGAAACTCTTGTCCTTGGAGAGGACTCAAAATGGGAACAAAATCCAAGTTATAAGAATACGGGGAACAAGATTCCAGAATGAGTTTGCTTTTTTTCTCTTTGTACCAAGCAAAATAAGCACTGAAATTTGGAAGTTGAACACCACAGGGAAGCTCCAAACATATGCCAGATGATTGTCCGATGCAGAATGGGGTGAAGTCTGTTGTCCTCACCCAATGATCATCTGGGGTTTCCTTAAAGTAGCTACTTGAGGAGGATCCTTCAATTTGTTGAAAATCCGAGGAGTCCCAAATAACTATGTTTCCAGACAAGCAGATAAATGTGAAACATCAACCATTTTTTATCTTTCTTTTAAACAATGTCAAACATCAAGTTAAGCACAAAGATAAAGACAGATAATGAGATACACATACAGAGAAAAGATACATAATGTTATTTATAGAGATGATGGTAAAACCATGTCAATTTTCTAGAAATGATAGCACACCCAAATAAGAAGGAAACAAGAAACAGATTTTACTAAGTATTTGATGCAGGCCAACCTAAAATGGCTTTTCGAAGAATCCTGATCATGCTTTTGATTTCATTTCTAGTTATTTAGACTAGAGAACCCTGAAAACTCAGATTCCACAGGGTTGGCAAGTTTAATACATATCATGCGATCACAAGGAGCAAATCTTCCTTGCTGCTATTGTAAATCGAAATGAAAGAAAATAACAGAAATCTATCAATCAATAGCAAGAGCAACATCACCCATAAGCTTACTTTACAGCCTTAGTAGTTCCAATTAACCTTTGTCGTATTAAATAATTTGCAAGTTAGATAACAAAACCAAAAAAGAGGGAAACCATGACAAACATAATGAATGCAGATGGAGAATTTGCCCAAGTTTTTCTGTACCAAGATTAAGTGACTAACAGTGAAGCCCCAAGAATCCGGACAAATCCCATTTGCATAAGTAGACCTGTATGAGAAGAAATTTTGAAGCTTGACCATGTGGATGATGCAATACGATCTGCCAGAAGTTTTCATAGGAGAGTTCAAGCTTATAGTCAACATAATCAAATTGGCACAGGAAATACATTTTCTTCATTCCAATTCCAAACTCAACAGAAACATTATAGCGCAGAAAACTTATTTTTTCCAACACCTGACATCCGAAATTTAAAACTATTTGTTCCATCACAGCACATGGTTTCTAGGCCTTGGCACCATATCAGTCTGCTGCATAAGCACTCAAATGTGAAGAACCATAGTAAAGGCAATTCTGTGCCAAGAAGATGATAAGTTCAGCATATATGTTATCAATAAATTGGACTCTTGCATAAGCTGTGTGACCATTTCTGCATGGCTTCACTTCTAGAGCATATACAGTTTCTTCACCTGTAACTTGTTCAAGGAATCCCTTGACCACATCTGCAGCTAGAAAAGAAGGGAAACCAGACACCCGAATTGTCTTTCCCATACAGCTGAACGCCACGTCCACTTATATACAGAATCGTCTATAGAGTACACTTCTATACCTACAGATAACAAAGGTAAGAAGGTAACTACAAAGCAAGTGATAATATCAATAATACATGTATATGTAAGACAGAGGTATCCATAAACATGTGTTTCTATTCCAAATGCACATGCACAAGCACAAGCAAATGAAAATAGACACACAGACACAGTTGAAACAACCATGAATGATGTTCACTCTAGTCATGTCTACAAACAAATGTCAGGACTCAAAACAGATATAAAGAGGTCAAAAATTAGCCCAGTATATATGCTAAGTAAAACTCTCAAATTTCTAAAGAGAGACAGACATTAATCAAAGAGGCAGAAAGAAACAGCAAAGCAATACTAGGTTAGAACATATTCATTTCCTTCTCTAAAAAGTAAATGAATAAATAAATGCAGCCCAAGAATTATTAGAGGAAATAGACTATGGAAATATGATGATAATGACTTCACCCTTAAGAGAAAGGACCCAAAAAAAGGGGAAAAAAAAAATGCAAAATCTGACCAGATTATTAAACTTAGCATATAGCACAAGAGGAAAAAGAAAAGCTCCCATTGCAGGTTTTTGCTGATAAATATTAATCCTTGAGAAAAGCCGATAAGATTCAAAGCATTAACTGATAAATCAGTTCAAGAGAGACACTTAACACCAAAGTCATTTCCTCCACACCCTCAAAGCAAGCAACTGTATGCAAAATCTAAATAAGCAAAATCCAACAAACCAAACCAGAATGCCTTGATGAAACTGCCAACAATCCAAACAATGCTTTGAACAATGAACAGCTATGATGAAAACAAAAGGTTGAAACTTTGACTAGGAAATTAAGAAAGCTTTGAAAAAGGAAAATCAAAGAGGGTCTACAGTTTGTTACCTTGTCTAAAAAATATATATGTTACGTTACAGTAAGGTAATGATAATATGATAATATTTTTTTTATATGTATAATTATGAGAACTTAATATAGACCACCTAAATATAATTTATATTCGGACATTATATACACGAAAGAACGTATCGAGTATACTTGAGACACCACTTTGAGACTTTTCTATTACTTACTGCAGGAACTCGCATACTATATCGAGGACTACGTCACCATGACCTATACATCAGCACATCACCACCGCCCCTAAAATCCTGATAAATATTATCTTAAAATTCGCAACTAGAGGTGCAATTTGAACCACCTCAAAATATGTGCACAAAGTGTTTTACCACTTGAGTGAAGGCTGATCCGTGTATGATAATATTTTAGTCCCTTACATATTAGTAGATAAAAATTTTAATCCTCTAAATTTGAAAATAACTTTTTTATCTCTGACATTTAGACAATAAATTTTAAACCCTTACATTTCAAAATAACACTTTTTTTAATGTCTTACATTTACAAAAAGACACGCTTTCAACAAGAGTAAATTACATTTTTGGTCCCTCATACATCAGTAGATACTCTCCTACGTATGCATATATCTGCTATTTGTTGTAATAACGTATTCAAACTAAGTTCACACAGATGCATAGGATAATATTGTTGCACAAAGCAAAGGGAGGGAGTATAATTTTTTATATTTTCAATATTAAAATTAAAACCAAAACCGCTCTGCTAGCGAAATAAAAAGACTATAAAATATGCCAAATGAGTACAGTTACCGGATTATTTATAGAAATTTGATTAGTATGTTTTAAAAAACATTATTTTGGAGAAAAAAAATTTAGTATAAAAGTGTATTGAAAATGTAAAATAATATAATTGAATAAAATTTGTGTAATTAATAATGAAAAAGTATCACAATATATCAAATTTATCGTAAAAACTAAATCAATGAAGACGAACAGGCCTAAAATATACACAATATAAAAGTGAAGACTCATTATCTTGCACAAGCACAACTGTAGTACATACCAGATAAGCTGAAACCTGAAGATGAACCACAAAGGGCAAATCTCCCATTCAATGTCTTACACAACCGTACTCAGTCCCTCAGTTATCACATAGTAATATCACTCATCACTACCATATACTATATACACAAACATTTCAAACTGATTTAGCTATGGCAGTTGCAGATGAACGTGTCGTATCGTGCCGCCACAACATTTGTCAAAACAATCTCAAATCATCGAACTGCAAACCCACCGAGGAAATTTGCTGAGACCCCCTCGTGCGCGATTGTTTGATCTGCACAAGTTTATCGTAGTTACACCAAGGGAAACTGATGAAGTGAGTACGTTTCAGCCCTTCGTTGTACAGACCCCAGAATGTGGGATGATAAGCGACATGGTACCACGCGGATGCTTTCGCGTATGGATCATCCAGGTCTCCTCCTTTCTTGAACCAGGTCCTAGCTTCCTTCCTCAGGGACTTCACAGCCAGACCAACCGCCTCTGCATCCTTTTTCCTGTCAAAGAATCTGGACATTTTCATGATACCACCACTGAGAACCTCTGCTTCAGTTTTGATGCCATAGTAATCCATAATATTGCCCAACTTATAGTCGTACTCGGTTTTGTATTCAAATGCTTCATCAACATAATCTTCGAACCCTGCTACTTCCATGTCAGGATCATAAGATTTTCTAGCCACTTCCCTTGTAAATGCTCTAATCAAGCATGTATCTGGGGCAATATCTTTCACCTCTCTGTAGAGCTTCCCAATCACATGCTTTGACTCATACGTGGGTTTGTCAGGCTTTTCCATGAAATCCGGGTATTCTTTCACACGTAGTTTAGCAGGTATCTCAGCAGGAACCCCTGTCTTCGGGAAATCAACTGCAATGGAAAACTGTGCTGCTAGCTCCAAACATGGTTGACTCCTAGCCTTCAACGGTTCCCGGTCAGCAAAGACAGTATGGGCATTTGCAATCATCCCTAAGCCATCATTCACAATATAGTTCGTGAAATATTCCTCAACTTCCTGTGCAACAGAAAACATAGTTACTATCAAGGAAGAATTTTGAATTATGAGAAGAGTATGCTGCAATGCCACTAATCATGAATGAGAATGCAATGAAGCATCTTATTCTCAGTATAAAAAAGGATCTCCCAGCCCTAGACAATCCAATCTAGTGGACTTGGTGGGTACATCAATGGATGATTTTCATAGGTTAAAAACAAAATTCGGCCCCTGTGACAGATAAAATACTATCCATGATAATCACGCAAAACTACACATTGTTATTAGGAAAAGGAAAAAAAGCCACGATAGAAAAAAGAAGCAGCAAACATCCAGTGGGAACCATACAAGATGATGATAATGCAAACAGAAAAAAACTATAATGATCAAAAGTAAATGGCAAATAACCTCAACAGACACTAAATATCCGGATCTTATGGGAAAAGGATTACTACCTCAATCGTAACTTCATGGTCCAATTCCACAGTAGGAGCTGGAGTGTAATCCATGGGTGGATCTTGCTGAGGAGGAATCATGTCACGGTCCCAACAGACAAAGTAAATGTCACCGTCTAAATCACTACCAGAACATTCATTTGGATGAGGCCTGTAGTTAACGTTTGATTAATCTCAACAGTAATAATAGAAGAACAAAAAATTTGCACAAAACCATATCATCAATCCCATCAGAAGGAGTTAATTATATAAAAGCCGACTAACTGACTACAGTCTGTGGAAGTATAGAATTACTTTTGTTATAAATTACTATCAGCTTTAGAGTTGGACATTATATTTGTCGTAAATGCATAATTCATTTCAGGAGTTGAAGCACCTAACCAAATTGTTATTTCGTAAATTGTGGATAAATGGATTATTTGTGCTTGCAGTATGAGAAAGTCAGCCTCAATCATCTATTATGACCTCACGAGTTTTTCTGTTTTGCTTTCTAACACAGATATCATGGACATTAAGCCTTTCCCCAAAGCCTAGAAATACATTACCTCAAAAGCATAAATCTTTCCTGCAATCAATACTCCATTGAAAATAAAATGTAAGAGTAACTTCGAAATCAAAGCAACATTAACATCATCAGAATGGAAAACTATGATGAGAATCAAATATGACCCAGTGGTACTCGTAATCACAAAATAATTATTTGACACGTTCTCCCTTCTTTCTCCTTTTTCTTCAAAATAAACCAATAAACAGAATAGATTCATGTTCAAAGGCGTAAAAGCAAAACACTGATGAGATACAATAAATATTAAAATGACAAACTATAAGAAGTGAAATTGCAAACTTACTGAAGTCTAATTTTTAATTTCAAAGCTTTCAGGCCTAATAGATATCCCAATAATGTCGAGAACAATTTATTCTAGTTCATAAAACCTGCTCATATTCCAACTTTTACCAAAAAAATTACAAATACCGGTTAGGTTAATTGGAACAGTTAGTTATTCTAGTTAACGATACATAATACTACAAGTCTACTAGTCAAACCAGCTATTGAAGACGATGATGTTCAAGCAGTTAATTTCAAGATTTCAGAATTTGTGATTTCAAAAGTGTTTACCTCGTTCCTTTCTGGGGGAAAACAACACAATCCACCATATGATGTAGTTCTGGTAAGTTAACAGCAGTTAAAATGCGAATATCACCAGGATGTAAGCATGGGTTTTTTCCAACAATGACTTTCCCCCGGAGAATGAAATGGTTCTCCGAGCCACGGGCATAAATAGAATCTTCATAAAATTGTCTATGTCCAGCTCTGGAGCACTGAACAAAAACTTGCCCATATTCCAAGGTTCTTGTTTCATCAAGACATCCCATCATCGATCGTCCAGATGGTACGAATATCCTTGTCTTAGTCCGCAAATCAAGCAACTTAGTTGCCCTGAATGTTTGCAGCATCATTGAAAGAAATGGTTCAGAATCAGGCTTATACCCACACTTCAGTATTTCTTTGAGAATATTAGTATTTTCTCCAGGCAACATCAATTCTAAGGCCTCGTGTGCTCTCAATGGATCAGTTAGAATAGCATCCAACTGGGAAACTGCTTCTCTTTGTTTCTTCTCAAAGACATGATCCATGACCCCAAGGGT
Organism: Leptodermis oblonga; assembly: GCA_016801395.1. Taxonomy (NCBI): domain Eukaryota; kingdom Viridiplantae; phylum Streptophyta; class Magnoliopsida; order Gentianales; family Rubiaceae; genus Leptodermis; species Leptodermis oblonga. The sequence goes on along the minus strand of CM028751.1, from coordinate 15,250,415 downwards.
TGACAAAAGAGATATCAATTGGCGGTTCAAAAAACAAGGTTGATATTTACTCCATGCTAGAACATCTAACTTGGTGTTATCAGAGTCGTACTTCTTCATGCTATCTCTCAGTGACAACTTCTTTGTTGAAGTGGGATCAACAGCAACAACACCTTTGTAGCCCCCATATCGAATTTGGAATGCAGATGGAGTAGAACCTTTAAGGCCGCACTTTATGCCAACTCGTCGTGCAAACTCAGCAGATATTTTCCCAATTCCATCAGAAAAGACATAATTTGGTGCAGTTAACTTTATGTCAGCTATCCACTCTGTCTCATCCAAACCAACAGTTAATGTTTCTGTGGAGGAACTGAAAGATTGACCAAGCCTGGCAGCATACTTGGCCACATTTTTTATTCTTCTAAAATCACCCATCCATGCTCTTATATCAGCAGCAGAAAGCCCAGGCCTTGAAGCAAACATCCAGACTGAATTATCCCTCAATTGGCTTGACGAAAATGCAAGAAATTCAAACTTCTTATTCCCAATAACTATGCCATTTTTCAATGTTGACAATACTCTGTGGTAAATTTCTGTTCTTCCAGTTGGAGCATTACGAGGTGATAAGTCTGTAGAGAACATTTTGTTCCACTCCTCATCAATAAAAGAAACACGAAGAAAATTATCAATGTCTCTCACAAAATGGCGCAGTACTCTATTAGACACATTGACTTCTGGCCCACAGAAATACACTTTGCACGGGGTAACCTGCACCCTGCGGATGTACACCAAGCCATCATCTAGAGCAACAGTTGGTGATTTTGGAAGTTGCTGAAGTTTTCTATACGTACTATACTGTTTGGTGAGCCACTGCACAGGATCATAGCAGCATTCTTTCAAAGTGTACATATTTTCTAAGGCACATTCAATGTATCTGAAATTTATTCTTTCTGGATCAACCAACTGAAAGAAATTTCTATCCAATGATGGCCCTGGAAGACATCCATTCTGTACCAAAACAGATATCTTGAACAAGATTTCATATGGCAACTCTAGTCCTCGGGGAGGACTTACAATGGGAACCAAAACCAAGTTATATGAATATGGGGAACGAGTTTCAAGAGTGAATTGGCTTTCATTTTTTTCGTACCAAGCAAAATAGTCACTGAAATTCGGAAGTTGAACACCTCGAGGTAGCTCCAAACATATCCCAGATGATTGCCCAATGCAGGATGTGGTGAAGTCTGTTGTCCTGACCCACTGATCATCTGGAGTTTCCTTAAAGTAGCTACATTTGGATCCTTCAACTAGTTTGAAAATCCGAGGAGCACCAAATAACTATGTTTTCAGAAGAGAAGATAAATGTCAAACATCAACCTAGTCAAGTAGAAAGATAATGGTTGATTTACCGTCCAAAAACTAGGAATGAGGATACCAATTTATCACCAAATAATCTTTCATTATACATTGTTTTTGGCATTCAAGGGTAAAAACATGTAAATATTACTCGCAGTGCTAATAACAGAACTTAGCTAAGGAGTTATCCAGAAAGGCTTGAGGGTAAGTAATGAATTTATGACTTCCCACTAATGAGGGAATTCCAAGTTCAAGAGGGGACAAATGCTTTGAAGTTCAAGCAAGTCAATGTTCAGATGGTTCTTTGTTATTACCAATGGCCCATTATAAACAGAGACACAAATGTACACACATACACACAGGGAAGCTAAAGTATTTTATTTGTAGTAATGATAAAAAGCATACTTATTTTCTAGAAAACGGGTAAGATACCCTGCATATTACAATTCACAGAGAATCAATAGCTATAACAAAGCTAATTTTCCATACATACATGCAGAAGTTCTCCATATGCAATTTTTGGATGCCCGGATTACTTGAAATTAGATCAATAAGCATATAACCTTTTGCATACTTAGAAAAGACAACCTAGTGATACAATACAAATAAGGAAACAAGTAGCAGATTGCATGAGCTTGAGTTTCAGGTCAGAAAAATGCTGGTAATGCAATCCTCACAACCTAATAACAGAGAAATTGAGGCATTGCTAATCACAGAAATTGACAACATGTCCACCTGGAATGGCTCTATGAGGAATCCTGACCATGTATTAAAATTACTAAAAACATGACTCTTCTAATGGAACGGATGGATTATTTCTCAATACATTCAGATACAGCTAGTAAGAAATTTGCAATAAAGCAAACTACCATGGGAATCACAGCAATAATGTAGATAACCAAACAAATGCAGTACACCATGACAAAGCAGTATCAAAAGATTCAAAACTAGCCTAGATTTCTGCTCATCAAATCCAGAAGAACAAATAAACCTCATTACATACTAAACAATGTACAAAAGAAAGCCATATAAATATATATAGATCTTCTGGCAATTGAAAAGAGGAAAGTGAAAGTATGATAGTAGAATGTAGTAGTAACTAGTGTAATACACTAGTACAGCACTAGTTAACGAGTTCTGCGACAAGTTATTAAGTCCTCTCCATTCTCTGGAATTTCAACAGCCAAAAAGCTTGTCAATTGTTCCTACATGGAATTCTGATCCAAAATGGATTCCTTTGCCATGAAGCAATCCAAGCACTCATTCAAAAATGTGAGAGTTAAAAAAAAAAAAAAAAACCAGCAAAGAGGGGGAAGACAAACCAACACAATGAAGGCCGAGAAAATTTGTATGACAAGGGAAGATTAAATGACCAAGAAACAGTGAAGCCTAAGAATCCAGAAAATTTACATTTAAATAAGCATACCTGTATGAGGAGAAACTTTGAAGCTTGACCATGTGGATGATGCAAAACAATCTTCCAGAAGTTTTGATAGGAGAGTTCAAGCTTGTAGTCAACAGAATCAAATTGAAACATGAAGTACATTTTCTTCATTCCAATTCCAAACTTGACGGAAACATTTGCCTTTTTCCATAGCACTGCAAACTTATTTTTGGACACCTGACATCCGAAATTCAAAACTACTTGTTCCATCTCATGCACAAAGCTTCTGGGCCTTGGTACCATATCAAGGTTCTCTTCATAAGCCCTCAAATATGAAGTGCCAAAATGAAGTCCTCTCTTTGCCTTTTCAATGATAAGTTCAGCGCTTTTGCTATTAGTAAATTGGACTTTTGCATATGCTCTCCGGCCTGTTTTGCACGGTTTCACTTCTAGTGCATATACAGTTCCTTCACCTGAATATTCTTCAAGGAATCTCTTGACTACATCTCCAGCTAGAACATAAGGGAAACCAGACACATGAATTGTCTTTCCCATAGAGCAGAATGCCACCACCAATTTATAGAGAGAATCTTGTATAGTACACTTCTATATCTCCTACAGATAACAAAGGTAAAAGAGTAAGACAACTACAAAGCTAGTCATAGTATCAATAATACGTGTGTATATAAGATGGAGATACCCATAAGCATGTATTCCCACCCCAAACAGAGAAGCACAAGCCCATGCAATTGCAAACAGAGAAACAGAGAGGATGTATGGCCACACAAAGCCATACGGGCATATCATGCATTTCTGTAAGCAATGGCCAGTGGGAGAAAATAAGTTCAGCTGCAGAAAATCCATATTCTTCCAAACATGACACAAAATCAGCTACACTTCACGTAGTAGTCCTATTAATCCATACAATGATATTGCTCAAAGAATCAGAAAAAGTCTAGTACTCTGTTGCCTGTCACCAAGCCAATAATACAGTTGAAACAAAAGTTCTGTGAATGATGTTCACTCTAGTCATGTTGTACAAACAAATGTCAAGACCCAAAAGGGATATGAGAAACGTCAATTTTAGGCCAGAATGGTTACTGGCCCCGTATGGCAACTTTTTTATCCATCTCATTTCACTCTCACTTTTATTTTATAATAATTTCTCATCAATTCCAATACACCTTTTTACATTTCCCAAACACCTTTTTATATTTCCAATATATTTTTAATAATTTTAAAATCCAAAACACATTTCAAAAGGCATACCATACACCTCTCAAATCTCTCAATTTTAGACTTCCTTTGATAAAACTTACGTCTGAAAATTTATGTCTGAAGTCTGAATCATAAGTCTGAAATCTAAATTCATTAAATTTAAAATCTGAAATTAGGACTAAAGTCTGAATCTGAAGACTGAAATCCAAAATTTGAAAATTGAAGTCTGAATCTTACTAAGTTATAAAAATAAAAATATTTATTTTATTTTTAACATTGAATCTACTTATATTATTAATCAAGTTATAAAATAGATGATAATATATATTTTTTAATTTTTTATAGTTATCAAATTAATTTATTTTTATTTTTTTGAATTGCTAAAATTTTAAAATATAAAAAACATAAAATAAAATAAAATAATGATACAAAAAAAAAAAGAAGAGAAAATTGAAAGAAAAAAAATATTTATTAAATTCAGATTAAGTGATAAGTGATTTGCTCATCACTTATTTTTTAAGCCGGAATTATAGTTATTTTTCAAACCCACTTAATTAATTAAGTTATTAGAGTTTTTGTTATCAAACGCACTTAATCATTAAGTTCTTAACTCCAGAATCACTTAATTCATTAAGACTTACGACTAAGAGATATCAAACACACTTAATTGAGTAAACTCTTAATCATTAATTTGAAGTGTTGATTCATGGTTATCAAAAGAAGGCTAAGACATCAAAAAGGGAAAACTGCAAAGCAAAAATAGGAAAAAAGTTAGCTCAAGTAGTCCATTTCTTGCTCATCTAGGTAAGTCTCACTTACTGACCTAGCAAATAAACGTAAGCATTAAACATATAATTTGGATAACAGTGCACACATGAGATTAAGCTGTCCTCTTTTTCATTTTTCTTTTTTGAACTTCTCCTTCTCTTTCAAAGTAATCAAAACTTAAAAGCAGAACAGAACGCCTGCAATTTTGTAGGAATTGGTCCCATGAAACACCACATCGCTAAACAATTTTCTACTCCCCTCGTCATCAATCATCCTCAATCTTAATGATTCACTCCAGATCCGCTATTTTGAGAATACCACATCCTATTAACCACCTAAAAGAAATTCTTAATAAAAAAAGTTTAGTTAGAATTTCCAGATAATGACTTCAAGATAATACCACAGAAAAATAAAATAAGTAGACACCTACTAATATGGTAGACACTTACTGCCAAAGTAACCCAGCAAAAACGATAACAAATTGACAGCCACGGGTAACTATAATCCCACAATTCTCTACTCCCATCAGGGAAAGAAAAAAAACATAAAAAATCCAACATAGTTCAAGTAAAATTCAACTACCCATCAACATGGATATCACTGTACAACTGGAAAAAACAAAAAAATTCCAAACAATGAAGAGTCGCGATTACACAAAAACACACAGAACTGAGCGTTCGATAACAAACAAAAGAAAGCCTCAAACAAAGAAAATAAAAAAGCGTCTACCGGCAGCATTTTCACACATTATGCCTAAGAAACCAAAAACCGCAAATGGGAAAGAAAGTGGTCTAATCAAAGTAAACCAAAGAGGGTCTGTTTCTGTTGGTGTTCGAATCCGGGAAACTACTTACAGAGAAACTCAAGAGTTGCTGCTCAACGAGGAAGCGGAAGCGGCCATAACACACTGATTGAAGCCTCCATTATTATTGTTATTATTGTTGTAAGCAAGCAAAGCATTCACTAGTGTGTGCGATCAAAAGACCAAGACTTCTGTAGTCAATCCTAAGTCAACTTTATCATAGTACTGAGGAAGGAACCTAAACTAAAGTAAGACTGGCGCTTTTTCTTCGCCTTATGATTCCTCCTAGCATCTAGGTGGGACCTACAATTAATTATGGAATCTCTATCGCGAAAAGAAGAAAATTTTGTCCCAAAATAAGGACATGTTTTTTTTGTTAGGTTTAATTTTAGTTTGAAAAAATAATTTTATAATATAAAAATTATATTAAAAATATAAAAAAATATAATTAAATAATAAAATTTAATTATAATAAATTAAATTTATTATTAAGATTAAAATTAAAATTAAAATCAAAACTTAAAGAACAGTCTCTAAAAAATCTTAGGATGAAAAGAAAGGGTAATTACCAAAATACCATGAAGTTTGTCTAGTGTAAAGGAGCAAAAAACAGAAAAATTGTCTAGTGGGTCCTGAGGTTTGAAACGGACTACAAGGCTTGGTAGAACACTACTAGACCCCTCTGTAAAGGAGCAAAAAACAGAAAAATGATAAGGGTGATCGAGTGATAAAGTTGCTCCACATACGCGCCATATCAGAAATAAAAATTCACTTATTTTTATAAATATATCTCCAATAATAATAAATTTAGAAAAGTAATTTTAGTACGGGTTCTACTAATAAACACATCTATACGCATTTATTTATATCTTTTTAATTATAATTTATTAACTATATTCAATTATAAATTTAATTTAATTTATTAAAATATTTAACTGCGTAAAATTACATAATTCAATAAATCACATGAAAAAATTACATAATTAGTAAACTATTATATAAAGTACGTTACATTAAAAAAAAAAGTTATCAAATAAACACACTATTGCCGAAATAAAAATAGCACATCAAACAAACACAACATTCTATTAATAAAAAGGGTTAGAATTGATAGATATTTATAGAAAAAACAAAGAGAGGAAAAGAAAAAGAATGAAAAATTAAAATTAAAAAAAACCAAAAACCAAAGACTCTTTTGCGTTGAAAAAAAAGAAAAGAAAATTTTTTTTTAAAAATTTTGGTGCACAAACAAAACGGTTAAAGTTCAAAAAAAGGAAAAAATAAAAAAGAAAAACTCATCACTATTGCCAGAGAGAAGAAAAGAAGAAAGAAAATAAATTAAAAATTTAAGGACTGCTGTCTGCCACCTGTTGTTCCTCCCACTTGCGAGGAGGGCTGCTGGGTTTGTCATGTGGCAAGTGGGAGTGGTGTAAAATTTTTAAAGTTGGGTTTAAATCCAGTAAAAATCCACCACTCCCACCACCCTAATAATAAGGTTCTGTTTAGTAATTTTCTAAACCTTCACGGTTCGCGAGATAATTTGAAATTAATTGAGTGAGTAAAAGTGTAAAGTGATAAATATTAGTGATAAATATCATTGCGAGTTTTACTTTTAAGTATCAAATTAATTTTTTTGTCATTTGAATATCACATCGGTCAATATGAAAATTTATTATAAATTTTCATTAAATGTACCATCACGTTTTTAATATATACGTTTATGACTATGTAGTTTATATTCAATTTTGATTAAAAAAATGAATGAATAAGGGATTAAAATATTAAAATACTATTTATTGATTTTCAGTATAAAAAGTTTGTATTTTAGAAGTATAAAATAATTAAGAAATTTTTTTTTTTTTTTTGTTTGGTGGAGGACTAAAGGGATATAGTTTGCCACACCCAAATGAAACTCCTCTTATTTTATTCCTTGAATCCATGTCATTTTATTGTACTTTTTTTTATAATAGAAGTAATTTAATTTAAGATAATGATGTTTTAAATTGTGAGATCTAAACGACAAACAAAAGAATACAGTATCTTATCAAATAGCTCTCCATTTCATTGGAAAATTTTATTTTTTAAAAAGAAATTTGCTTCAAAAAGAAAAATTCACTTTCAAATTTTTTATTCCTTGTACCCTTATTAATATCATTATATATTGTCCAAACTTAACTCAAACTTAAAAGTAAAGACATAACATAAATAGAACAAATAGTATCAAATTATAATTATTTTATGTGATGCACTTTGATATCCATAAACAAATTGTACATATGTTAAAATGGATTATTCTAATAAAACGGAGGAGTAGATTCTTTGTACGTACTTCTTTATTTTTTTTGGTACATTTAACAACAATTAAATTACACTGTACATCATTAACCATGAAAATATGTTATGAGTTTTATACTACAACTACAAGTATAGACTTTCTTTTAATATTAAAGATGCAAATAAAATTGTTTAAAGAAAAAAAAAAACTCTTACTAATTAATAAAGTTGTTTTCTTTATACTCATTTATAAAGCTTAAAGTCATAGCACATAAAATGATACTGATTGGCTTCCGTAGTTAATTATCACTTTGCCAGTATCTTTAATAGGACACTAACCCATATGAAGTTGTAATCGTTCTATTGGACAAAAAATGACCCATTTTGCACGAGATTCATGTTTTAAAAATGTATAACTTATTATAAATTTTAAAATAGTTAATTTGCAATCATTTATTTCACTAATATTTTAATTTTTAAGTATAGGTAAATTATAGACCACACATTATTATAGTACGAAAAATAAATAAATTTGAAAATTGACTTTTATATTGAAATAAAAATAAACTTTACAATAGTTAAATTAACCTATTATATTAAAAAAAAAGTTGTAAAATAAAAAGAACTAAAAAGGAATATTGATTAGGTGGGAAACTGACTTTACCCGTAGGGACTTGTTGTGTCAAGAAGACTTGGAGAAGAAGAAAGAAGAATATGAGGTTTAGAGAAGGAAAAATGAATTTCTAAAGGGGCATGTTAACTGCAGGACCGTTTTACTCAACACAGAACACTTTTTAAAATTTTAAGTGGCGAAAAGACAAATATACCCTTGATAGTATTTACCCCAAATTTTTTTCCCGAGAAAATCGCCTATTTCCCCGGAAAAATCACCTAGAAAAGGCGATTTTCCCAGGGAAAATCGCTTGGACTAGGCGATTTTCCTCGCCGTCCTATGGCAATTTTCCCTAAAAAAATCGTCACAGGACGGCGATTTTCCCGGCCGTTCGCCGGAAAATCATTTTTCCGGCGAACGACCACTGAATTTAGCCTAAAATTATCACTACGCATCGGAAAAACGCATCACAAACACTATTACATTCCTAACACACAGTACCCATAAGAATTTGCAACACCCAACACATTCAAATTTTCATTTCCTCTACAAAAAATGTAAAAGATAATGGAGGGGCAAAAATGTAAATTCACTTCTAAAATTTTTAAAAAGTGTCCTACGTTTAGTAAAATGTGTCCTTCAATTAATAATTTCGTTTCTAACTTAATAATTATTCTGAGAAGTGAATTGCCTATTTATAGGCTCTTGGGAAAACTACTGTAAGTGGAAAAATTACTGGAGGAAGCTAACAAATGCTACCCTATGAATGTAAATTCTGGAACGGAAAAAGCAACAACTAAGCAAAAATAGAGGAAGTGAATCCTATCCTCCTGAAGACTTGTTCTCCCTCGGTTGATGGATGCACTCAGTCAGCTGGAAAGGTGGGAGTGGACTTGGTCTGTAGTTCACGTATCATTCCCCCGCCCTTGAAGGAACCTTGTCCGCAAGGTTGAAGGTGGGGAATCGTCAGGCAAATCGCCACGCGGTCTCCCAAGTTGCCGCTTCCTAAGGGGCACCTCGCCACTGAACCAAAAGTTCTGTCCGAGGGCGGTAACGACCTCGCTGAATGGTGCAGTGGTCTGGGATGGCATCGGGTTGTGGCAGAAGGCTGTCGTCGATGTCAGCGTCGACCAGCTGCCCGGGAAGTGTGACATGTGTGGGTCTCAAGTGGCAACGGAGCATGCTCATGTGGAATACATTATGGATGCGGGTGCCGGCGGGAAGGACCAAGCGATACGCCACGGGCTCCAAATTTCATAGGGCCCAAAGAAACATGGGGCATGTTTCATGGAGGCCCGAAACGCCACCAATGATTGGCGGTAATACTGCAACCTCATATACACGAAATCCCCAACTAAGAAGGAGACCTCGTGGCGCTTGGAATCTACCTGTGACTTCATTCTTTGCCTGCCCACGAGGAGGTTCTGTTGGAGGTCCCAGAGAAGGGTGTCCCGATCTCAGAGGAGGGCATTTACTGTAGGATCCTTGGCTGTTCCCGGAACATAGGACTTAATGCTGGGGGAGGCGGGGTGTTGTAAACGTCCTCGAAGGGGGACATGCTGGTGGAGGAATGGCGACTAGTATTATAGCTGTATTTGGCCCAAGGAAGCCACTCTGACTATTTCTTAGGTTGATCCCCGGAAAAACAATGGAGGTAATGCTCCAAGGTTCTGTTTGTTATCCGTTTGGGGATGGTAGCCAAGGTAGTCAGTATAGGGATCCCACACAGGATCATTTTAGGGAGTAGGATCGGGATCCCATGCAGGATCGATAGCATCGTATCGTAGGATCGTAAGACCCACCAAAAAGGATAAAATTGATCATACAAGCTCATATTGCTGTATATATCATAATTGCAATATTAGAATACGTATAAATTTGATCTATATGCAAAAAAATAAAATAAATTATAACGTAGTACTTTCATACTATAGTTGTACCAATAGCTGTATTGTAAATTTGTAATCAATTAATGCGTAACTTGTGTATGTAACATAAGCAAAAACACATTAAATCAATCTAATTACAACATTCATGTGATTGTTCTCTTTCAGTTGATGATGCAAAATATAAGCCAAAAGGCCTAAAAATAGAAAATTACATGTATCCTGGCAAGATTCGAACTATAGTCTAGTTGTTGGATAAAAGTGAAATTGATTACTTAACCACTCACTAAACTAGAGACATAAATATGAAAATTGTATGTAAGAAAAATTATTGAATCGACGATTTATGATGGATTTTTAAAAAAATGTAGGATTGCTATAGGATCGTAGGATCGAAGGATCCTACGATATAGCTCGGGATCCTAAAGATCCCATTGAGATCCTGCATATAAAAAAGATATTATGGGATCCTGTATCGTTTACCTCTTCGCGTATCGTAGGATCTTACGATCCTACGATACGGATTGGGATACTCACTACCATGATGGTAGCTCGAGCTCATGCAGAGCTGTGTCCCCTGTAATTGGAACAACAGCTTCGAGAAGGTACTGAGGAAAACCTTGTCCCAGTCGCTGACGATGGTTTTGGGGAACCCTTGCAGCCGAACAATGTTGGTGATGAAAATGGAGGCCACCGTGGCTGCCGTGTATGGGTGTTTGAGGGCTACGAAGTGGCCGTACTTGGACAATCGATCCACAACGACCATGACAACCGTGAACCCTTTCAAATTGGGCAGGCCTTCAACGAAATCCATGGAGATCTCTGTCCAAATCTGTGATGGGATCGGGAGAGGCTGTAAGAGGCCCGATGGTCGGGTGGTGTCTGCTTTGTATTGTTGGCAAATCTAGAAGTGGCGGAGGTAGTCGCAGATGTGTTTGTGCATGACGGGCCAGCGAAACTGTCCCTTGTTCGATGAAGGGTTTTATGATACTCGAAGTGGCCAACGGTAGGCGATGAGTGGCAATCGACAAGCACTTGAGGAATAAGAGTGTGTATGGGGATGAGATAGATTTTATCATGCTAGAACCAAACACCGTCTCGTTTTTGGAATCGGTTCAGGTTAGGTTCCGAGGCTAAGTTGTGATAGAATGAGTCATAGACAACCTCTGCTTAGAGCTGGGTCCACTACTTGTCACAGGGACCTGATAAGGAAATGACCTGGAATTCAGGGCCTGGGATAGGGCATCGGTCGCCTAGTTTTCAGAACCCTTCTTATACTGGATTGTGTAGTCGTACCCCAACAATTTGGGAAGCCACCGAAATTGAGAGGGAGTGGTGATCCTCTATTCCATCAGGTACTTCAAACTTTTATGGTCGATCAGAACCGTAAATGGCTTCCCTAGTAAGTAAGGTAGCCACTTACGGATGGCCTTGATGATGGCCAACGTCTCTTTTTCGTACGTGAACTAGTGTTTGGTGGAGCCCTTTAAGGCCTTGCTGTAGCATGCGATGGGTCTATCGCCCTGGGACAGTACGGCCCTGATGCCGACATCACTGGCGTCGATCTCAATGATGAAGGGTGCAGAGAAATCTGAAAGGCCTAGAACCGGTGCCGATGTGAGGGTCGTCTGAAGGGACCGAAAGGCATGTTCGGTTGAGTCATCCCACTGGAACTTGAACTTGGAAAGTAATCGGTGAAGGGGGCTGGCGATGATGCTGAAATGCTTGATGAACTTCCTATAATACCCGACAAAACCCAAGAATTCGCGAACTGCCCAGGCGAAGATTGGCCATGGCCACTTGAGGATGGTCTGAACTTTGGATGGATCCATTGCAATGCCCTTGCCAGAAATAACGTGCCCAGATAGTCCACCTGTTGTACCCCGAACTTGCATTTTTTTTCTTTAACAAATAACTGATTAGCCAGTAAAATCTCAAATACAGTACGCACGTGGGACACATGCTCCTTCCGTGTGCGTGAGTAAATCAGAATGTCATTGAAGAAAACCAAAATAAATTTCTCAGATGAGGGCGGAACAAGTTATTCATTAAGTTCTAGAAGGTGGCTGGAGTGTTGGTGAGGCCGAAAGGCATTACCTGAAACTCATAAAGCCCATCATGTGTACGGAAAGCTGTTTTTGGGATGTCTTCCTTGCGGACCTGGATTTGGTGGTACCCCGTAGTTAAGTCCAGCTTGCTAAAAAATTTTGCTCCATAGAGCTCATCAATGACGGGAATAGGGAATGTGTCTTTGATGGTAATTGCATTGAGGGTGCAGTAGTCGACATAGAATCGCCAACTCCCATATGGTTTTTTTTACGAGTAAGACAGGGGAGGAAAATGGGTTGTGGCTAGGGCGGAATAACTGGGCATTGAAAAGTTCTTGGACCATTTTTTCAATTTTTAATTTTTGGAAATCGGGGTAACGGTATGGTTGAACTTTAACGGGGCAGGTGTGGGGTTGGAGATTGATTATGTGGCCATGGCTACGAGCTGGGGGAAATTGGGTCTGATTATGAAAAATGTGAGAGTATTAGGCTATGAGGGCAGTTATTTCTGGTAGGGGCTGATGGGTTTTATTTGGGTGGGGAAGTGAGTGGTTGGGTAGGGTGGGGCTGGGCTAAATAAGTGGGGCAGGGGGTTAGGTTGTGCGAGAGGGCTGGGTGATGAGGGGAATTAATTCGTGTGGGTGTGTTATGCTAATGAGGGTAAATTAGGTCATTAATCAATTTGGGGATTTTTTTTTAATTTAGCAATTTTTAAACGGTGTCGTTTAGCAGAGCGGGTATATATATTCTGTAATAGTTGAGGAGATAGGCATATTGAATGTGATATGATTTTCTCATCCAAAAGCTTCTTCTCTTCGATCTCAATTTTCTTTCCACCTTATAATCTTTTTCTCCTATTTTCTCATCTCTTTTATGAAATTTTTGGGTAATTACCCTAACAATGGTATCAGAGCTGACAATCATCGGCCTCTAATATCGGTGTCCTGTTCACTTTGGGAATTCACATTGAAGGATGGATGGAATGTTAACAACTATGGAAGAGGACTTATTATGAGATTGTTTGGAGGCAATTATGGAATAAAGGAGTAGAATCATGGATTGGATGGCGGAGTGTATGAGAAGGATAGAAATCAATTTTGACCGAATGATGAATCGATTGGAGAAAAATACCTGGCAAGGGGAGAAGTTAGGTCGACTACTCGACGGCGTTCCGGAAGTGGATCGGGAAGCTGAGCCAATGGAGTTTGAGGACGAAGAACCAGAGATGGAATCAACGGCACAAGAGGCTTCTAGGAGCAAAAATTATTTTATCTTTTCGATTAAACGTGAAGGGCTCTGTCAATGGTGTGGCCAAAACTGAGTATCCGCTATCTTGCCTCGATGAAGTCCTTTTAAATCGAAGAGGTGACGATGCATCGACGCCCTACCTCAATCTAACTTGAGAATAAACGGTGGAACTCACAGATGATAAAGGAGCTCCCGAAAACGATGAGGTCATGAACAAAGATGACTGTGCGATTGAAATTGAGATGAAAAATAATTATTCAATAATTGATGATATATGAGTGGTGAATGAAAATGGTGTCAAAGTTCATTATAGGAGTTGTGAATCTGTGCAATCATTATTAGAAATCAATAATTATGTGAAATATATAATTGATATAGGAGTGTTTTTAAAAAGTATGACTGAGAGTCTTGTTTTGGGTGAGTCTAGAATTTCTGAGATTTCATTACATGAAGATGAAGTTGAGGGTACAGCTTTTGATGGTGGGGGAGAATTATGGAATGTTTGGAAGATTTTAAGGACAATCTTGTTATGAGCATTGCTGGATACATATATTTGTTTAGTGATGGCCTGTTTGCAATCAGAATCTTTGAATAATTAGGAAGTTATGATGCATTTGAACTGACTAATTTCAGTAAGTGAAATAAGGGTGATCATCTAATTGTTTTGATGCTTGAAACTAGTACAAATCCAATGTTTATATTATATGGTAGCTGTGGTAAAAATGCATCCAGAAGTAGAAGAGTTTTATTAAATATGCTGAGGAATGGTTCTCACAGAACTAAAACTATGGAGTCCATGGAAATATGTGAAGGATGGGAATGGTTAATTTGGTTACTTGTTTGAAGAGAGGAACTGATTGTAGTGCTAAAAGAGTTTCTGCTATTTATATTATCTGCCTAAGAAATTTGACTTTCAGTTTATGAATAACAATTTACTCTTAGACTTGTGGTTCATTTCTGATAATTTTTACAAGTCATTCCCATTGTTGCTTAGCAAAAGTGTACTGGTGAAGCTTACTTGTATGACTGCCTTTGTGAATAATGGGGATAGTGATTGCCTTGGTCCTTAAGAGTTATTACAAGTTTGGCCTGCATTCATGAAGATTATAGAATTTGTTTGTGACTATAAATGGGATGCTGGTTTTTGTAGTGCTCAAGTGACACCCTATTATCATGTTCTTCTTATGGGCAATTTAATTTTGATAATGAGAATCGAGAAAGGATGCAAAAGCTGATTGAGATTAGGAACCAAGTTGAGTGCAAGAAATTCTAAATTTTTAAATATTCTGCTTTACAAATTGGTACTAGCACTATGATGCTTATGGTTTATGAGAACATTATTCTTTTGATTATAAAGGAGGACATGATCCAGAATTTTTGGCAAGCTTTGACGAAAGAAGCCTGGGGTGTTTTTCTTATTGTTTATGTTCTTTCTTTTAGTGAATTATTCCAGAATTATATGAGTATTGTGGTCGAGGAAATTGGGAGTTCTTTTCCTGTTGCTTTTACCTCTTGTAGGAGGGACCAATTTTCTATGATTTCCATATTGGTTCTTGGATTACATTCGTTCTATGATTGAGATTGCATTCATACCCATGTAATCAATAAGACTCCAAAATCATGGGTGGAAAAGGTAACCAACTTTAAAGGAGGGGTTGAAGGATTTACTACTGAGTTGTTACAAACTTTAACACTATGCTTAACTGCCTGGAAAAGATGGAAGCAAATTTGGAAGATGGGGGAAAGGAAGAGATACAGTTTGTATTAGTCTAACACAAAATGAAACATTGCTGCACCAGAGGTAATTCCCTTGGAAGTTGTCAAGAACTATTTTTGCCTTATAGTCAAGTCCAAAAGTGGTTGTTAGCCGTTGGATCTTCTATCAAGTTTGAGAATTAATTTCTATTTGAAAGTTCCTCAAAGGTTGTTGTGTTGGCTGTGTATTCTTGCTCAGTTTGTGGTGGTGATCATGATAACCATAGGAAACTAAGAAGTGTGATGAGCAATTTCAAATAATGGGGTATGGTATGGATAACTCATATGTCCATTCTTTACAAAGGGAAAGGATTCTGCTTACCAATTGTTTGATAGTCAACAAACATGAAAGTAATGAAATGTTAATTCTTGAAGATTAGAGGTATTTAATCAGTTTAACTTCCTCCTGACTGTGAGAAATCATTCAGCAGAAGAAATAAAGGAATGTGGTGCATTGAAAGCATTCAGGGACTATGAACTATGGGTACTGATTGGAAGTTTTGTGGAATTGAATGCAGGTTTGAATTACTGCAGTAGGGCTGTAATGGAATAAACCAAATTATAGTCTTACCACTCTCAAGTCTTGGGATGAGATTGTGAGTAGATTCAAGGAAGACACAGGGATTTTAAAGGAAATATTTTACAAGAATGATGGCTACAAGAAGTATAACCTCAGCACGAGGGATGCAATGGAATGGGAGTGCATGAGAGGGAACCTCCTAGAAGGTGCAGAGCTTACCAAAACAACAATTCCATCCTTTAAATCTTATGGACAAGCTTTATTTTAGCAATGGAGATTGTTATGCTAATGAGGGTAAATTAGGTCATTAATCAATTTGGAGATTTTCTTTTAATTTAGCAATTTTTAAATGGTGTCGTTTAGGAGAGCAGGTATATATATTCTGTAATAGTTGAGGAGATATGCACGTTGAATGTTGAATGTAATCTGATTTGCTCATCCAAAAACTTCTTCTCTTCGATCTCAATTTTCTTTCTCATCTCATAATCTTTTTCTCCTATTTTCTCATCTCTACTCTAAAATTTTTGGGTAATTACCCTAACAAGGGGTTGGTGAGGGATAGGAGTGAGTGGTTTGATGGAGTAGGGCTGGGCTGAATAAGTGAGCTAGGGAGTTGGGTTGTGCGAGAGGGTTGGGTGAGGAAGGGAGTTAATTTGTGTGGGGGTTGGTGGGGGATATTTGGTCTAGGAAGTGAGTGGGTTGATGAGGTGGGGCTGGGCTGCATTTTAGGGCTAGGATTATGGGGTGGACATGGCCCAATATGACCCAAGAAGAGGCAAAAAAAAGACCCAGGCTGCTGCAAATCGCGACTAGTCATGGGATGAAAGGCTATGGGTTTTATTCCCGTCAAGACGTGTCAGTTGCCGTCACGCTGGGCGAAGTAGTCGATCTCTATAGGGCCAAGAGTCCTCAACCAGTGGACGCCGAAGACAAGTTGACAGGCCGTCGTTGGAAGCACGTAGTAATCTACCAGGAACGGGAGACCATCGATGTGAAATGGGCTATTTTTGCACAGCCCCATGTATTGTAACTGATCACTGTTTGCTACGATGACGTACAAACGCTCGTGACGGACGATCAGTAGGCCGAGATGACGAAGCACCCGGTAGTCAATGAAATTATAGGTGCTCCCACTATCCACCAAAACTGTCACTGGAACTGTAAAGAGGGATCCCGATAGACGCAAGGTACGGGGGTGGTCAGTGCCGGTGATGGCGTGAAAGGGAGACGCTGGATCGTCGTCTTGTCTCTCGACCTCCATGTTAGGCAACTCATTACTCTGATCTTGGTTGGAAGAGTCGCAAATCATGAACAACTGGGGTTTGCTGAATTTGTGTCCCTTAACGTACTGTTCATCACAAGAGTAACACAAATTTTTTTTTTTGGCGGGTTGCGACTTCATCCGAGGAAAGTATTTTGAAGGTGGGTTTGAAAGGTTGGTCAGCTGCTGGTTTGGAGTGTGGAGTGTGGCGGAGCGCCTAACAGGCTGGGAGTGGGGGTGGGTGTAAGGCGGTTAAAAGGAAGGTGGTATGTGGAACAGGTGGAGGGTGGCTTGTGGGTTCTAAATTTATCTTCGACCAAGCGGGAAACGCAGATGGCAAGGGAGAGATTAGGGGTTGTTTGAGCTTGACTTCATAGTGGAGGTCATCACGGAGGCCGGCGATGAAGGTGCTCACCAAATAGGCTTCAGGAAGGTCATCCACTTGATGAGAAAGAAGCTCAAACTGTTCTTGATAGTCCCAGACAGTTGACGTTTGCTTCAGGCGGGCCAATGATTCTGCGGGAACTTCGAAGTCGGTCGGACCAAACCTCTCCAGGAGAGCCTTCGTATACTCCAGTCAGGCCTATGGACCGTGTCGCTTCTCCAGCCACTAGATGGCCACACCTTCAAGGTGGAGAGCTGCCACCAACACATGTTGGTCGTCAGAGGTGTATCGGTATGCGAAAAATTGCTGGGCTTTGTAGATCCATCCAAGAGGATCTTCGCTGATGAACTTTGGAAGTTGAGTCTGGGGTCTGTTTGGGAGGTAATGTGGGTGGCGGGGGAACTGTTTGAAGAGCCTACAGGGTTGTTTTGGTTGAGGCGGATGGTTTAGAGTTCCATGGTGATGGTTTGGAGGGCGGTATGAATGGCGTCAAAAGCTGATTCGGGTTTAGCCAATACGTCTTCGACGTACTTCCGAATTAAGCTTGGGATTTCCTACGTGTATCCATGGGTGGGGATCAGAACCGTCTCTGATACCAAATGTTGTGTCAAGAAGACTTGGAGAAGAAGAAAGAAGAATCTGAGGTTCAGAGAAGTAAACGAGAGAAGGAAAAGGGAATTTCTTAATTGATGATTATTCTGAGAAGTGAAGCTCCTATTTATAGGCCCTTGGGAAAACTACTGTAAGTGAAAAAATTAATGGAGGAAGCTAACAAATGCTACCCCATGAACGTAAATTCTGGAACAAAAAAAGCAACAACTAAGCAAAAATAGAAGAAGTGAATCCTATCCTCCTGAAGACTTGTTCTCCCTCGGTTGATGATTGCACTCGGTCAACTAGAAAGGTGGAAGTGGAATTGGTCTGTAGTTCACGTATCAGGACTCTTCAATATAAACATATAAAAATTTCAAATTGAGCCTAAATTGTCGAACTAATCATGCTTAACTCATAATTACTGTATTGTTTAAGTGTTTTAATTAATTATTGTTGGGCAGTACTTTCTCTTTACAATATTCTTATCATCAAACTATACACACATACCATATATTCCCCCTTAATCCAAATCTAACCCTCTACATTTCGTACCCTACAATAGAAAATAAAATGGAAGTTAAAGATAATAAATATATGGATTAACTGCTTTAAACTCCAGTGTTGATAGGTGAGTTTGTACATTTACATCCCCCTTTCCCCACCTAGCCCCCCCCTCCCCCCCCTTCCCACTGGGTTCTATTTTTTTAAAATACATCTTTTGTCCCACCATGACTGCTAATCAACCTTTTTAAAAAGCATATATGGACATTGATACCCCTCTACCTTAGTTACCACTGATATATATATGAGTAATGATATATTACTCAACTAATTCATCTCAACTTATATGTCTCAACTAATATGGCATGCATTCGTTGGTTACATTTCTATAAAATAATTATCAATAAACATAAGTGGCCAATGAATGCATGCCGCATGAGTTGAGATGAATTAGTTGAGTAGTCTATCATTACCATATATATATATAATTTTAAAAAAATAAATCTTACCTTTTTCTAATAAAAATAGAAGGAGGCAGTTTTTAAAAATATTGTAATTGTTTTTTGTTTATTGATCACTTTTTAAAAAAATTTAAAATAATATACATGTTTTTTTTTTTAACACATGAAATTTTTACATGTTTCTTCAAATGTTCCCTGATATATTTTTATCAAATTTTATTATTGTTTTGTTTGGTGTTCATTTCCCAAGTTAATTGTTACATTTTAAAAAATATGTAATTGTAATGAACACAATATTTTTTTAAATGTTGAAAAGCTAAGAAAAGTTAAGTATATATTTTTGGGAAATACTATAGTTCCTTCACGGGATCATTCTTTCAGTGGATAATGGCCTATAATGCATTATTCATGTAATTTCATAACACATTGCAAAGTCATTCTCCACTGAAGGTGTTAAAGTGTTTAAGGTTGCAATTGCACAAGTAATTCAAAAACGTTTTTAGTGTTTTATAAAAAAACACAAAAAAAACTTTAAAATTGTGTTTAGACAGAACTATAAAATTTTTGAAAAATAATTTTGAAGATAAGTGTAATCCAAGTATAATTTTTGAAGTACAAATTAAACATGTTTAATAAAGTTTTTAAAAATTATTGTCAATTAAAGGTTTTGTTGTCTATTTATGTTTTTCCTCACTTTTCCCAAAGTGTAGCTACTATCTATCCCTACCAACCTTCAAATCGACTCCACCCCTGCATCAGCTCCATCCCTGCCCCCACCCCACCCCATCCCTCCCAAAAGATAAAAATATTTACAGTAAACATAATTTTTATATAATTACATGCATTAAACAGAACTTAAAAATATTTTTATAAAGTACTAGCCCAAACAACTTTTAAACAATTTTGAACTGTAAAAATATTTTTATAAAATACTTGTCCAAACGCATATTTATACTTTAAAAACATGTTTAATAACATATTAAAAAAATACTTTTATAAAAACGTTTCTAATTAAATTACTTGTCCAAACGAAGTCTAAATGTTTAAAACTTTATAATTCTTCAAATTTATAGAAACTTTGAAACCACATAAAGTGGCTGTATACTCCCTCTCCCCGTTATTAAGTATGTGTTTACTAAGAAATAGATATGCCCGCAAATTAATGAAGCCGAGTAAAAACAAACTTTTTACCCCTATATATTTATATTTCTCTAGCTAGTATCTACAAAATTTGAAATGTAAATTTACATATACTTTCAACCAATCAATAGACTATTACATTTTTTTTTTTAAGGTAATCAATAGACTTTTACTGGATTGCACATATACTTTCAATTCCATTTTATAAAGTGTTAAAGGGCTAAATAAAACTATAAAAACTTAAATTTAAGGACTAATTAAAGTTCGCATGCATACTTTAAGTTAGGACTAAAACAAAGCTACTGGTCCATATTTCATTCCTAATTCGAGCCGAAGCTGAATTCCAAAATTTCCAGTTGTATTTGGGCAAGGAAGGCCTCGAAAAAAAGAAAAAAAAAAGTATTTCTTCATCATGAGAATTTGATGGCATGCCTTAAAAGATTAATTAATTGTACAAATTGCGCACTTACCTTTTAATTTGTTTCTTGATCAATTCTGTTTCCTTTCCTATTGCAATTCTGTTTTTTTGCAACTTCAAACTTCAGCCCTCATTATATATATATAAACATAATATAAATTTGGTGTGTTTCTATTCTTTTCATACGTTAATGTCTTCTCTTCTCCATCGGGTTTTTTCCCCCAATATTATATTGGGGCCAAAAATTACCAAAATAAATAATTTTTTTTTTCATTTCCAAAGTATAAAAAACGAAGTTGGAAGATTCGTTTTCATTGAAAACGAATTTCCCAACTTCGTTTTCTTCAAGAATAACAAAAAAAAAAAAAAACTTCAAGAAAACGAATTCATAGAATTCGTTAATTCGTTTTCTTTGAATGAATTCGTTTCTTCCTTCTTTTTTTTTTTATTAATTTCAAATTAATTTTTTCCTTTTTTATTTATTAATTTCATTAATTCAAAGGAACCCCCGTAATTCATTTTTGAGTTGTTATGAAAAAAAGGCAAAATATAATTATATAACTGAAATTTTAATTTGTAATTTAATAAAATTTTAGAGGAAGTAATTTACGGCATTTTTTGAAATGGTGGTCAATTACCTTTGTCTTCTTTATTCTCTCTATTTTCTATATTATCGCGCCTGCCTAATCCCACTAGTATTCCCTATGCAAGCTCATTTAAACTAAAAGCAATTAAAAATGGAAACATCAATATCGGTCTAATGTTATTTCTTTTTTAGAGAAACTAATTTATGAGTTTTGTTTTTAACGGAATTAATTATTTTTAAAACATAAATGCGTGACTAAATTTTCAAAGATAAATAAATTCCCCAAATTCATTTATACGGAGATTTTATGTATTTCAAAAAATGCCGTAAATTACTTCCTCTAAAATTTTTTGAATTACAAATTAAAATTTCAGTTATATAATTATGTTTTGCCTTTTTTTTTTTTATTATAACAACTCAAAAACGATTTACAGGGGTTCGTTTCGAAAACCCTAAAATTCATTTTTCATTAAATGATATTTATTTTTTAAAAATGAATAAAAACTTAGAAACATGTTGGTGAACCGTTTTCAATGAAAATAATTATTTAATTTTTTAAAAATTTGTTTAAATATAATTATTTTTATTTATTTTAAAAATCATTTTAGTGGAATTCGTTTCTTAATGAAATTAATAAAAAGCAAAAAAAGAAAAAATTAATTATGGAATTCGTTTATTAATGAAATTACTAAAAAACAAAAACGAAGAAAACGAATGCATGGAATTCGTTTTCTTTTGAAAACGAATTCCATGCATTCGTTTTCCTTCAAGATTTTTTTTTTTTTTTTTGTTAGTTTTGAAGAAAACGAAGTTGGGGTATTCGTTTTCAGATGAAAACGAATTTCCCAACTTCGTTTTTTATATTTTGGGATTTTTTTTTTTGATTATTTTTGTATTTATATGTGTCCAAAATAAATATTTGGGGAAAAAAATCCTTCTCCATATCCCTTTCAAGCTTAAAACAAATATTGACCTAACCTAGCTATGGCGTCATCCATGCTTCGATCATCCGGGCTTCCTAGGTTTATAAAGACTGTTTCTGACGGATTCAGGACGGTTACAACGAGGACGAGGTTTGAACCTACAAGGACTTATTTACCTAGTAGTAATACTGCAAATTGCGAAAGAAGGGAAGAAAAAAAAACCATGGAAAGCTGATCTAAAGACTATCAAGAAAGAGATTAAACAATTGAGAGCAGATTTGGAGAAACTAAGGATTGAAGAAACAAAAGACGTCAATGGGGTTGCGGCAGTGGAGAAGAAACCAACGATTGACGAAACAAAAGCAAACTATAGGCCGCCGGTGATTTCTCCGGCAATACCACTTGTGTTTTGTGGGTTAGGGTGTTTAATCCTAGGCCCTTTCTTTCACGAGGAGATAACTACAACTCTGAACAGAATTTTTTTTTCGTGAATCACAAGTTTTTTAATGGGATCAAGGAGAGTAGCTAATTTACTGAATGCTCTTTGTAATTTTATTCTGCTCTTAGACCCGTTTGATAAAAATTAATACTTATATATGAATGCTTAATATTGAATTGATTAAACACTTAACATCTTAATATTGCTGGTGAGTTGGTTAGTTGACTTTGTCTGATGAACAGCGTGAAGGAAAGATTCTGTTAATTCAAAGAGGGCGGGCCAGAATAGTCCAGCTTGCCTATAATATTGGACGACAGCTCTAAAACGATTTCCAAACCTGCCAGGTAGCTAGGTCACACAGGATGAGAATAAGCTCTTCATATGATCTTGCTAGGCTAGAAATGGAAATATATTTTCCAAACCTCTGAATCATAATGCTTAATCACTCGATCTTGTTTGATAAATATGTTGATCTTAATGCTGAAATTTTGAAAATATACCATTTTACCCTTACGTTGAATTTTTTATATATTTATATATGGGAAATATAGAATTTTATAATTAAACATCAATTATGATTAATGAAAAACATAAGAAAATAAAATAAGATAAAACACATTAAATTGAATGATTAAAATACAAAAAAAATATTACAATTTATTAAAACCCCTAAAAATGAAAAATGAATCCATTATTATATTCTAAAAGAAATTAAAATTTTTACAATAAAAGTCATATATAATTAATAAAAGTATATAAGTAATAAAAACAAGATTTATAAAAACATGTAAATGACATAATTTATTAAATAAATTTTTAATAATAAAATATAAAAAAAACAAATTTATCTGACAATATTATAATGAAAAAGTTTAAAATACATGGTATGCTAATCAAGATAAAAATAAACTAATAATTATAGTTAAACAATGAATAAAATAAAATGGATAGTTTTGGAAATCAAATATGAATTATTTAAAGAATTATTACGTAGAGCATTAAGAGATAAGCAGTAATCTGACTTTTTCCACTTAAGTTTTTGTAAATGAAATAAGCAGTGCTTAAGCGATTAAAATGTTTGAATTTCCGTTATCAAATACACTAAAAGTCATTATCTATTAATTAAATAATTTTAAGCATTAAGTTGGGTTATCAAACATAACCTTAGTGTTCGTTTGATAAAACTTAAGTCTCAAAATTTTAGTCTGAAATATGAAATCTAAAAGATTCATTAAGTTATCAAATTAATTTATCTTTATTTTTATGAATTGATAAAATTTAAAAAACTATTAACAACATAAAATTAAATTAAATAATGATACCAAAAAAAGAAAATTGAAAGAGAAAAAAATAATTTATTCAATTTAGATTCACTGATAAGTGATTCACTCATCACTTATTTCTGATACTGAAATTATACTTGCTTTTCAGACTCACTTAATTAATTAAGTTATTTGGATTTTTGTTATCAAACACACTTAGGGCCGGTCTGATAATAATTAATGCTGAAACCATAATGTTGAATTGATTAAACACTTAACATCTTAATCTTGAAATACATCTGAATCAAAATGCTTAATCACTCAATCTTGTTGATAAATTTGATGATCTTAATACTGAAATCTTGAAAATGTATCGTTTTACCCTTACGTTGAATTTTTGTATTTATATATGCAAAATATCAAAGTTTATAATAAAACATAAACTATGATTAATGAAACACAAGGAAACAAAATAAGATAAAACACATTAAATTGAATGATTAAAATAATTTAAAAATAATTTATGAAAATTTCTAAAAATGAAAAAAAAAATCACTTTTACAATCTAACATATATTAAAAATTTTACAATAAAACTCATATATAATTAATAAAATTATATAAGTAATATAAAACATATCGTACTGGTGAGATTTATAAAAACAAATAAATGATATAACTTATTAAATAAATTTTTATACCAAAATACAATAATAAAAAATTAAAATTTTATTGGACAATATTAGTATGAAAAAAATTTAAAATACGTGGTATGCTAATGAAGAAAAAAATAAAATAATAATTTATTCAACAATAAATATTTATAGTTAACGTAATATGAATGAAATAAAATGGGTAGTTATGAAAATCAAATATGAATTATTTAAAAAATTGTTACATGCGGCATTAAGAGATAAAACAATAAGTTGACTTTTACAGCTTAACTTTTTCTAAAGGAAATAAGGAGTGCTTAAACAATTAAGAAGTTTGAATTTTCACTATCAAATACACTAAAAGTCATTATCTCTTAATCAAATAATTTTAAGCATTAAGTGGTGTTATCAAACAAACTCTTAATCATTAAGTACTTAACTCTCTAATAACTTAATTCATTTAAACTTATGATTGACAGTTATTCAACACACTTAATTTTAATAAGTAATTAATCATTAATTTTAAGTGCTGAATAATGATTATCAAACGAAGCCTTACTCTTACTCTTAATATACATGTCTCATTAATTAAATCGATTAACCTTTTCGATGGTTTGCTTGTTAATTTCCCGTTAGATTTGTTAATTAAATAGAGATATTTGAAAAATATTGAATGCCACTTAGAGTAGTGTAACACCAATAGAGATATTAATAATAATTTTTTTTTTTATAAGATATGAGATATAACACTCACAAACGAATGTTGAGATATTAAACTGCATGAGGCTACCACCAAACAAGATGCATCATTAATAGGAATGAGCCAATGAGGCAACCTTTTAGGCTTTACATGAACTATTGTTCTAGAAGTTTAAATCATATTTTGAACTGTGCCGTGTTATTTCTACTTTTTTTTAAAAAAAAAATTATGAAATTCATATTTATTTTAGTTCAAAACACAATTTTTACTTATTTACTAAACAATATTTTACCATAAAATCTATCTTTTTTGTTTTTGGTTCAAATTATAGTTTCAGTAAGATAAAATTTTTAAAATTTTGATTTATCTTATGATCTCTTTTTAAGTTGAGAACTCTGTTTCATTCGCTGCGACTTTTTCTTCTTTTTAAAATTTTTTTTGTTTTCTTTCTGCAATTCTATCAAGAGACTAGCATTTCCCTATAAATATAACATATATTTTTTCTCTATCCCTTTTCAAGCTTAAAGCAAATATAAATTAAACTAGTAGCTATGGCGTCATCCATGCTTCGATCATCTGGGCTTCCCAGGTTTACGAAGACTATCTCCGACGGATCGAGAACGGTTACAACAATGACGACAACGAGGAGGACGAGGTTTGCAACAAACAAGGATTACTATTTACCTAGTACTGGAAATCGCGGAAAAAAGGAAAAAGAAGCTGCTCCATGGATTAATGTACAGGTACAGCCGATTTTAACCATATTTTTTTAAATGAATGCTCTTTATTGGCCTTTCAAGATGAAATCCCAGATCTTGCTCTGAAGAACGTGTTAGAAGGGTGTTGACGTGGCAATAAAAGAGTTAGAGATGGAATAAGAATTGAAACAGTGTCATTTTGAGAAATAATTTTTGTGTTAAGTCATGAGTTTTAACCAAAAGATCTAAAATGACTATAAAATAACTTGTTCACCCAAAATGTGCCTATCATAAATTATTACTCTCGTTCTCGAGCTTTCAATAATAAAACTGCAATAGTAATAAAATAAAAGACATATATAATAGGAAAAATAACAATTCAGACTAATAATAAGCAAACGACAAAATTAAGGAATAAAGATCCTCGACGAAAATTTAAAATTTGAAACAATAATATGAATTAAATCACAAAACCCAAACCAGTCCCTTTTAATCCCAAACAGAAGCACAAGGTAGGCCTCGTCTTAATTAAGAGATTAGAAAATAATAATAATAATAATAATTAAGAAGGAAGAATGAAAATTGAAAAAAAAAAAAGGAAGAATGAAATTTTAAGGAACACAAAGAAAATAATTTCGCTTAGCAATTCTAACCTGATTAACAAACATAGAGATGATCTAAAAGATAAGATAGAAAGTGACTGAGAAACTTAGAGGCTTATAGATGAGATAGGCTCAATTTATGCCATAAATAATAATTCATACGTGGTGATCATGAAGACAAAATTATTCTAATGAATTCAAATGGAATTTTTTAAAATAAGAATTAACAGATGCATCCCCTACTTTAATTGTTACAATTATGTCAAATGAAATTTCTTTGAAAAAGAAAGTTAAACAAAATTATGACGTTGAAACAAAATAAGAATGATGTTGATCAATAATTGTGATGATGATAAAATTGGTTTGAATTCAATGTTGTAATTTGAAATATTGAAGAATACGTGTAAAATTAGGAGTGTACGTAGTAAAATTAGGAATTTGATGAAGCTTAAAAAAATAAATTAATTCATCGTAAGAGTAGTAACTAGTAAGAGATATCAAAATAATTTTGTGGGAAGATCAAACTTTAAAAAAAAGAAAGGTAATTCATCCTAAGAGATATGAATAATTAATTTTGAAAGAAGATGAAACTTAAAAAATAAAAAAAAAATACGGATGAAGAATTGTTGATCACAACTAAATTTTTGAATGTGAGGGATGTACTATGTGGCAAAATTAATTTACATGGACCGCCCAATACTGTTTCGCCTTTTCAAGAGTTTTGCCTAAGGCTTTCTTCTTTTGTGGCTATCTCTCAAGAATCATCAATTTTTTCTTCTAAACTTTACATAAACAAACAACTTTATTTTTCAAGAATTCAAAATTAAAATTAAAAAATTTCTTCTAAATATCTACTCACATAAATTCAAAAAATAACACATCATTACACTTTTTTATCTCTCACCTATACAATTTCCTAAAAAAAAACTTCATTCTAAAAAATTTCTAAGAAAAAATTAAAGTTTTCCTAACACAAGCCAAAAAAGAACATAGCCTTAGTTTATACTTTACTACGACTACAGCTGGCAAACTTTTGCATATGTAATGTCCTGCTGATATTGACCTTGCACCTTTGCTTTACATTTTTGTATCAACCATTAATTTCACCCTATATCAACAATGAGGGTGACCATATTTACTTGGTCACTTCACTAAGCCACTATAGTCCTTGCTTAGTAAAGACTCCTTTATCTGTAAGCAACCTCCAGGCTACCTTCCCTAGTAAAGCCTGGTTCATGAGTCTTGTATTTCTCAATCATAATGGCTCTGTTCTTTTTCATTCTCATTTTAAGAAAATCATCTTCTTTTTTTTTTTAAATCTAAGGCAAAGAAACAACCTCAATTTTTACTCAATTTAAAATTTAAATTTTAAATTTTTCTCAAAATTTAAAAAAAATAATAAAGTATTACACTTTTTCATCTATCTCCTACACAATTTTCCAAAAGAAAATTCTCTCCAAAAATTCATTCCCTAAAACTAAAAATTCCCAAGTTGGGTCACCAAGAGAACAAAGCCGCAGCCACCTCGACATTTAGACATGTACAATCGCTCTTTTTTCCTTCCGGTGAATGTGGCGGCCTTCCTTATCTCCAAACCATATAAATCTCACGAACACTTTTATCTGTTACATTGAGAAATTTTGATTCAGGCCTAAATACTTACCACTCATGAAGCAGTTCCTAATTCTCAGCATGGGCATATCATCATTAATATATTACATGTTCGAGACTAGTTTCTTATTCATGATATTCATTTTCATTGTACCTAATTTAATTTTTTATTTTCAAATGTTTTGCATTAGTATTTTAATATAATTTTGTAGTATTCTACTTTTAGTTTTTGAAAATTTTTTAGTAAGAAATATAATTATTGAAAAATATGTAACCGTTTATTATTTATTACGTTATGAGAAATTTAAAATTACTCTTTTTTATAAAATTTAAAATTTAAAGATATAATAAAGTTAAGACTATAATCTGAATTTTATTATGTTATATATATTTTATTTTTAACATTGAATTTACTTATACTTTTAATATAGTTATAAAAAAAAGATGGTAACATATTTTATATTTTTGTACAGTTATAGAATTAGTTTATTTTTTAAAAAATTGAATTGATAAAATTTTTAAAAAATCTTAAAAGTGTAAAATAAATTTAAATAATGATTCACTTTCTCTTCTTTATCTCTTTCTATCTCTCTCATCTAATTTATTTTTTATTCCATCTCCAAATCCCTTTTTTTCTTTTTCTTTTTTAAGTCTACCATTTTAATTTCTTTCTCAATCTTTATTTTTCTTATTCATTCTCTCTTTATTGTCATATACTCATGTTTTTCTTTTCCTTTATATATATATATATATATATATATAGTACAAATTACGCACGTAGTACTCCTTATTCTATTGCAATTCTGTTTCTCTGCAACTTCAACCCCCAGCCTTATCTCTCTCTCTCTCTCTATATTTATACTTAATTGCTAGGGTTTCTTTTCTTTCTTCCCTAGATCATTCTTTATTCTTCTCTTCTATCTTAAAACAAATATTAACCTAAAATTAATATGGCGTCATCCATGGTTCGATCATCCGGGCTTCCCAGGTTCACGAAGACTGTCCCTGCCGGATTGAGGACTCTTACAACGATGACGACGAGGAGGACGAGGTTTGCAACTAACAAGAATTATTTCTCTGGAAAAAGTGAGAAAAAACAATGGAAAGATGATATAAAGACTATCAAGAACGAGATTAAGAAATTGAGAGCAGATCTGGAGAAACTAAGTATCATTAACGAAACAAAAGACGTCAATGGGGATGCGGCGGAGGAGAAACCGACTATTGAAGAAACAAAAGACGACGACAATGGGTTTGCGGCAGCGGCGGAGGAGAAGAAACCAACGATTGAAGAAAGAAAAGACGCCGACAATGGGGATGCGGCGGCGGCGGAGAAGAAACCAACGATTGAAGAAACAAAAGTCGACGCCGACAATGGGGATGTGGCGGCGGCGGAAGAGAAAAAGGTTGAAATAACAAAAGACGACTTTGGTTATACGAAGGCTTTAGTTGTTGTTGCTGCGGCAGTATATTTTATTGATAGTACTCTGTGACATATTTGCATGTTTAATTAATTTCCGTTTGATATGTCTTTAATTTAGGGTTTGGACTTTGTAGTCTTTATACGAACCTGTATAATTAGGCATCTTAAACTTTAGTATAAAATGTGTTTTGAAAATAAGATTTAAATTATTGTATTTTAATTATATGTATATTTATATATATATATTTTATATATATTAAATATATATATATATATATTTATATATATATGTATATTTATGTATATATATATCAAACACAATCTGAACTTATTGAAATGCATGAAATAATTTGCTCAACTAGCTAGTTACATTTTTTTTGCTATATATCAAACATTAATTCTCAATTTGACACTTATCATGATGCATGGTCAATTGCATAAATCAAATTTAATAATTAAATGATTTATTTCATTTTTAATAATTGAATGATTTATTCCAAATTTAATATTGAATGATTTATTAAAAGAACTAACTATTGTCTGAGAGAGTCTAGAGTCCCTTTCTATAATTTGAGGGAATGGTTCTTCAAATTAATGACAGCCCCTTGGATTAGAGAAGTTGAAATTTTTTTAGAGGAATATTAAATTTTAGAGGAATATTAAATTTTAGAGGAATATTAAATTTATTTTATTAA
Organism: Leptodermis oblonga; assembly: GCA_016801395.1. Classification (NCBI taxonomy): domain Eukaryota; kingdom Viridiplantae; phylum Streptophyta; class Magnoliopsida; order Gentianales; family Rubiaceae; genus Leptodermis; species Leptodermis oblonga. Next base: position 15,220,213 of record CM028751.1, on the reverse strand, counting down.
TGTTGCCGCATTGTGTTGAGATATTAGTTTGTTTTAACCAATGTAACAACATTAAGTAGTTACATTATGTGGTATTACAATATTGTGTGGCCATATTTGATTGTTTTAACCAATGTAAAAACATTAAGTTATCACAATAAGTATTAAAAAAAGAGCAGCCTTTGAAAATTGAGGAGCAACTAGCACTTAGTGTAGGTGCAACGCTCAATTTTGTTGAAAAATTAAATTTTCTTATTCCGGTAAAATTACCCAAACCTCATTTATTCTCCTAGATGATTTGAAAATTTTTTAAGAGGTCCAAAATTGTAAAAATAAAATGAGTTGAAGCTTTTTTCTAGGCAAAGTTAGAGTACAGGGGCAATAAGTATTAAAAAAAGAGCAGCATTTGAAAATTGAGGAGCAACCAGCGCTTAGTGTAGGTGCAACGCTCAATTTTGTCGAAAAATTAATTTTTCTTATTTCCGTAAAATTACCCAAACCTCATTTATTCTCCCGGGTGGTTTGGAAATTTTTTAAGAGGTCCCGAATTGTAAAAATAAAATGATTTGAAGGTTTTTTTAGGCAAAGTTGAATCCAAGGGCAATAAGTATTAAAAAAGTGCAGCATTTGAAAATTATGGAGCAACCAGTACTTAGTTGAGGTGCAACGCTCTATTTTGTCAAAATTTAATTTTTATAGCTCTGGAAAAATTACCCAAACCTAATTTATTTTCCCAGATGGTTTGGAAATTTTTTAAGAGGTCCCAAATTGTCAAAATAAAATGATTTGAAGTTTTTTTAAGGCAAAGTTAGAGTGGAAGGGCAATAAGTATTAAAAAAAGTGCAGCATTTGAAAATTAAGGAGCACCCAGTACTTAGTGGAAGTGCAACGCTCAATTTTGTCAAAAATTAATTTTTCTTGTTCCGGTAAAATTACCCACACCTAACTTATTCTTCCGGATGGTTTGTGAATTTTTTAAGAGGTCATGAATTGTAAAAATAAAATGATTTGAAGGTTTTTTTTAGGCAAAGTTAGAGTGGAAGGGCAATAAGTATTAAAAGTGCAGCATTTGAAAATTGAGGAACAAACAGTATTTAGTGGAGGTGCAACGCTCTATTTTGTCAAAATTAATTTTTCTTGTTCTGATAAAATTACATAAACGCAATTTATTCTCCTAGATGGTTTGGAAAATTTTTAAGAGGTCCCGAATTGTAAAAATTGAATGATTTAAAGGTTTTTTTTTAGACAAAGTTCGAGTAAAGGGGCAATAAGTATTTAAAACAGTGCAGCTTTTCAAAATTGAGGAGCAACCAGTGTTTAGTGGATGCAATGCTCTTGTTATGGTAAAATTACCCTACCCTCATTTATTCTCGACGATGGTTTGGAAATTTTTTTTGTTGTCCCGAATTATAAAAATATAATGATTTGAAATTTTTTTAGGCAAAGTTACAGTAATGGGGCAATAAGTTTTAAAAAAAGAACAGCCTTTTAAATTGAGGAGTGACCACTACTTAGTGGAGGTGCAACGTTATATTTTGTCAAAAATTAATTTTTCTTGCTCCGGTAAAATTACCCAAATCTAATTTATTCTCCCGGATGGTTTCGAAAATTTTTAAGTGTTCCCGAATTGTAAAAATAAAATGATTTGAACTTTTTTTTTTGGACAAAGTTAGAATAAAGGGGCAATAAGTATTAAAAAAAGAGCAGCTTTTGAAAATTGAGGAGCAACCAGCACTTAATGTAGGTGCAACGCTCAATTTTGTCGAAAAATTAATTTTTCTTGATCCGGTAAAATTACTCAAACCACATTTATTCTCTCAGATGGTTTGGAATTTTTTAAGCGGTCCCGAATTGTAAAAATAAAATGATTTGTTCTTTTTTTAAGGCAAAATTAGAGTAAAGGAGCAATAAGTATTAAAAAAGAGCAGCCTTTAAAAATCGAGGAGCTACCAACACTTAGTGTAGGTGCAACGCTCAATTTTGTCGAAAATTAATTTTTCTTGTTCCGATAAAATTACCCAAACCTAATTTTTTCTCCCGGATGGTTTGAAATTTTTTTAAGAGGTCCCGAATTGTAAAAATAAAATGATTTGAAGGTATTTTTTAGGCAAAGTTAGAGTAGAAGGGACATAAGTATTAAAAAAAGTGCAGCCTTTGAAAATTGAGGAGCAGCCAGCACTTAGTGTATGTGCAACGCTCAATTTTGTTGAAAAATTAATTTTTCTTGTTCCAGTAAAATTAAGCACTCCTAACTTAATCTCCTGGAAGGTTTGGAAATTTTTTAAAAGGTCCCAAATTGTAAAAATAAAATGATTTGAAGGTTTTTTTTAAGGCAAAGTTAGAGTGAAAGGGCAATAAGTATTAAAAAAAGTGCAGCCTTTGAAAATTGAGGAGCAACCATCACTTAGTGTAGGTGCAACACTCAATTTTGTTGAAAAATTAAATTTTCTTGTTCCGGTAAAATTACCCACTCCTAACTTGATCTCCCGGATGGTTTGGAAATTTTTTAAGTTTTCTCGAATTGTAAAAATAAAATGATTTGATGGCTTTTTTTAGGCAAAGTTAGAGTGGAAGGGCAATAATTATTTAAAAAAAGTGCAGCCTTTGAAAATTTAGGAGCAATCAGCACTTAGTGGAGGTGCAACGCTCAATTTTGTTGAAAAATTAATTTTTCTTGTTCAGGTAAAATTACCCAAACCTAATTTATTTTCCTGGATGGTTTGGAAAAATTTTTAGCGGTCCCGAACTGTAAAGAATAAAATGATTTGAAGTTTTGTTTAGGCAAAGTTAGAGTTGAAGGGCAATTAGTATTAAAAAAAAAGAGCAGCCTTTGAAAATTGAAGAGCAACCAGTACTTAGTGGAGGTGCAACGCTCTATTTTGTCAAAAAATTAAATTTTCCTGTTCCGGTAAAATTACCCATACCTAACTTATTCTCCCGAATGGTTTGGAAATTTTTAAAGAGGTCCCGAATTGTAAAATTAAAAGATTTGAAGGTTTTTTTTTTTGGCAAAGTTAGAGTAAGTAGGCAATAAGTATTAAAAAAATAGCAGCCTTTGAAAATTGAGGAGCAACCAGCACTTAGTGGTGGTGCAACGCTCAATTTCATCAAAAAAATTAATTTTTCTTGTTCCGGTAAAATTACCCACTCCTAACTTAATCTCCCGGATGGTTTGGAAGTTTTTTAAGGGGTCCCGAATTGTAAAAGTAAAATGATTAATTGAAGGTGTTTTTTAGGCAAAGTTAGAGTGGAAGGGCAATAAGTATTAAAAAAAAGTGCAGCCTTTGAAAATTGAGGAGCAACCAGCGCTTAGTGGAGGTGCAACGCTCAATTTTGTTGAAAAATTAATTTTTCTTGTTCCGATAAAATTACCCAAACCTAATTTATTCTCCTAGATGGTTTGAAATTTTTTAAGAGGTCCCGAATTGTAAAAATAAAATGATTTAAAGGTTTTTCTTAGGCAAAGTTAGAGTGCAAGGGCAATAAGTATTAAAAAAAGTGCAGTCTTTCAAAATTGAGGAGCAACCAGCACTTAGTGTAAGTGCAACGCTTAATTTTCTCAAAAAATTAATTTTTTTTGTTCCGGTAAAATTACCCACTCCTAACTTAATCTCCCGGATGGTTTGGAAAATTTATAAAAGGTCCCGCATTGTAAAAATAAAATGATTTGTAGATTTTTTTTTTTTATAGTCAAAGCAAGAGTAAAGGGGCAATAAGTATTAAAAAAAAGTGTAGCCTTTGTAAATTGAGGAGCAACCAGTACTTAGTGGATGTGCAACGCTCTACTTTGTCGAAAATTTATTTTTTCTTGTTCCGGTAAAATTATACAAACCTAATGTATTCTCCCGGATGGGATGGAAATTTTTTTAGAGGTCTGAATTGTACAAAATAAAATGATTTGAAGTTTTTGTTTAGTCAAAGATAGAGTGGAAGGGCAATTAGTATTAAAAAAAATACAGCCTTTGAAAATTGAGGAGCAACCAGTACTTAGTGGAGGTGCAACGCTCTATTTTGTCAAAAGTTAATTTTTCTTGTTCCGATAAAATTACCCAAACATAACTTATTGTCCCGGATGGTTTGGAAATTTTTTAAGAGGTCCCGAATTGTAAAAATTAAATGATTTAAAGGTTTTTCTACGCAAAGTTCGAGTAAAGGGGCAATAAGTACTTTAAAAAGTGCAGCTTTTTAAAATTGAGGAGCAACCAGTAATTAGTTGAGGTGCAACGGTCTATTTTTTCCAAAATTAATTTCTCTCTCTCCGGTAAAATTACCCTACCCTCATTTATTCTCGACGATGGTTTGGAAATTTTTTTTGTTGCCCTAAATTATCAAAATAGAATGATTTGAAGTTTTTTTTAGGCAAAGTTACAGTAATGGGGCAATAAGTTTTAAAAACAGAGCAGCCTTTTAAAATTGAGAAACGACCAGTACTTAGTAGAGGTGCAATGTTCTATTTTGTCAAAAAATAATTTTTCTTGCTTTGGTAAAATTACCCAAATCTAATTTATTCTCGCGGATGGATTGGAAATTATTTAGGCGGTCCCAAATTGTAAAAATAAAATGATTTAAACTTTTTTTTAGGCGTAGTTAGAGTAAAGTGGCAATAAGTATTAAAAAAAGAGCAGCCTTTGCGAATCAAGGAGCAACCAGCACTTAGTGTAGGTGCAATGCTCAATTTTTGTCAAAAAATTAATTTTTCTTGTTCCGGTAAAATTACACAAACCTCATTTATTCTCCCAGATGGTTTGGAATTTGTTTAAGAGGTCTCGAATTGTAAAAATAAAATGATTTGAAGGTTTTCATTAGGCAAAATTAGAGAGTGGAAAGGCAATAAGTATTAAAAAAAGTGCAGCCTTTGAAAATTGAGGCAGTACTTAGTGGAGGTGCAACACTCTATTTTGTCAAAAATTAATTTTTCTTATTCCGGTAAAATTACCCAAACCTAACTTATTCTCCCGGATGGTTTGAAATTTTTTTAAGGGGTCCCGAATTGTAAAAATAAAATGATTTGAAGGTTTTTTTAGGCAAAGTTAGAGTGGAAGGGCAATAAGTATTAAAAAAAAGTGCAGTCTTTGAAAATTGAGGAGCAACTAGTACTTTGTAGAGGTGCAACGCTCAATTTTGTCGAAAAATTAATTTTTTTTGTTCCTGTAAAATTACCCAAACCTCCTTTATTTTCCCGGATGGTTTGGAATTTTTTTTAGAGATCCCGAATTATAAAAAATAAAATGATTTGAAATTCCGTCAATAATTTTTCTTGTTCTTTTAAATCAATTGCAAACTTATTTATTTTGAGGAAGGTTGAGAATTTTTTTTCACATGTCCCGAATGAAAGAAAGGTGCAATTTATATATATATATATATATATATATATGCAACTGTGTAAATGTGCAAATGTATATATATATATATATATATATATGTAACTGTGTAAATGTGCAAATGTGCAACTGTGCAATGTATAGGAGTAAAAACTACATGTTCATATCATTATAAATTTTTATATGAGATGTGCCATGCCCCAACATCAAACGTGCAACGTATTGGAGATAGACGTGCAGTTTTGTATAAGTAAATTTGCAATGTTCACACCTAAGAATTACTTGTGATTCCTTACAACTAAATAAATAAATAAATAAATAAAACTACCATATTTACAGTTTCTATGTTTACCTACAAATTTCTTTAGTTTTGTATGTTCACCTGATTAGCAGGTCACCACTAATTAATGGATTATAGTATATATGCTAGTTAAATGATGTGTCAAAATCCTATTGGCTTAAGTGAAAAAGAATTCCCCTAAAACAATGAGAGGGACTATAGAAATTTTCACTATTGTCTTACCCTTATATATATACATAAGAAAGAGAAAAATTTAAGAAATTTTTGCAAGAGTACTTAACGAAAAATTGTAAATAAAAGGGCATATGCAACCATAAGTCACTTTATATAATTGGTAATATGAATTTGCGGTCACTAAACACTTTGGGGGTCATTTCATCAATTCTCTTACATTCAAAGGTTAGCTTTAACGAAAATTAATTGTTGTGTTGTTGTTGTTGTTGTTGTTGTTGTTGTTCTTTTTTATTTATTTATTTATTTTGGTCAATTCGGCATCTGAAACGTAATATTTAACTTGTTTTTATCAAATTTTACAGTTAATTTTAATAGGAAAAAAGGAATACATTAAAATTGCAAAAAAAAATTAATTATTTTATATGGGTTATATATTAAAAGTTATAAAAAATTACTCCATCTGTTCTGTTAGACAAGACTATTTTGTTGTACTATGAACATTTACAACAGAGTGGACTCTTTTAATGAAAGGGAGTATATAATATTTTTCAAACCAAAATCTTTTTCATTTTACACTTACATCTCCAAAGTTGGAACACATTATCTCAAGAGGTTACAAGACCATCCTATTAATCGCCATCCTGATTCTTTACAATTTAGCACACCTACGTTATATTCTTGAGAAAATAACCAAGCTAATTAATTCAATAAATTTGTTTCTTATCTTATTTACTTATCTATATTTTGTAGAATTGTGGTGTGATGTTTATTTATTTTTTTTTCAGTGAAAATTTCCACCATTATTTATTTTCTAGCTATTATAATTATTACTCCCTTTGTCCAATTAAAATATTTATTAACAAGTGATAAATATGTATACTGAGTTCTATTTATCTGAGATATAACTATTTCCCTTAATTTTACGATTTACAAATACGAAAATCAATCATCTACCCATTCATTCAAATTCTAAAAATAATAATATAACAATAAATATCTCAACTAATTATCGCAACTAAATGTATCTTATTGCATATATCTAATATCACTATATATATATATATAATATATATATATTTTTATATAAACTTAATTTTTCTAGGGTTTGTTTATTTCCCAGATCATACGCGTTATTTCTTCTCTTCTCTCTATTCCCTTTTCATATTAAAGTAGTATATATATATATATATATATATATATAATTGCTATTAGATTCGTAATATAATTTGTGACAGTTTAGCTTATAAATACATATTTCGGGTAATCGCTAGAATTACAGAGAAAAATACATAGTAGCTAGCTATGGTGTCATCCATGCTTAGATCATCGGGGCTTCCCAGGTTTACGGTGACTATCTCCGGCGACGGAGTAAGGACGGTTACACCGATGATGACGGCGACGAGAAGGACTAGGTTTGCAACAAACAAGAATTATTATTTACCTAGTACTGCAAATCGCGGAAAAAAGGAAAAAGAAGCATGGAAAGCTGATCTAAGGGCTATGAAGAAGGAGATTAAACAATTGAGAACAGATCTCGACAAACTAAGGATTCAAGAAACAAAAGGCGTCAATGGGGAGACAAACTAAGGATTCAAGAAACAAAAGACGTCAATGGGGACGACGCGTCCACGGCGGAAGGGAAAAAGTTTGAAGAACCAGATGACGTGAATGGGGATGCCGCTGAAGAAACGGAAGAGAGTTGATCGTTTAGGGAAATTGTGATCGTTTTTACATTACTAATACTTGCACTAATTGGATTTAGTTGGTTCGTAACATTTGTTGCATTAAAATTGACAGGTTTGATGATATCATTGGTTGAAATCTTATCATAAATTTGTATTTTGTTTTTTATTTATTATTGAAACGAGTGATGAATGCCTTTAATTAGTGACACAAATATATATAATACAATTGTTACCTCTTAACAGTTAACACGTCATGCGATCACAATCAACTCCTACCCATTCTTTTCGCCTATCAATTTTCTTTCCCTCACATTGTTAGTAATATTGATTTTTTTTTCCATCATCCTTTATGTTTTCTTAAACTTTTGTTCAGTATTTTCTTTTACTAACTTTTAGTTAATTATTTCTTTGAGTTAAAGTTGACACGACAATGAATTAATAGAAAAAAGAAACGAAATAAATTTAAATTAGACAAACAATGATCTGATTTGTATTAAAATGATTGACTTCGTATACATCTATTCATTAAATAAATTAAAATTTGCATTAAAAAAATAAATAAATCTAAAAATTATTTAATGTGGACACAAATGAAAATTTTTTTTTTCTAATTTGTTAAGATAATTAAAAAGGTAAATTTTCCAAATTCAGCTCAGGACCTCGCCCTAACTCCGCCTATATTATACAACATATTTTTTCACATAACCTTAATTTTTCTAGGGTTTCTTTCTTTCCCAAATCATACGTTATATTCTAGCTTCTGTTCGATTATATCGTCGGGGCTTCCCAGGTGTTGGAGTATTTTAATAAAATAATTATAATTAATAATACTCCCTCCGTCTCATTCAAAAAGTCCACTTTCAATAAAAAAATCTTGTGCCATTTAAAGAGTCTACTTTGAATTTTTTTACATTACATAACCTTACTAATATAACAATGTATGGTTCTCAATTAACCCTTACTTCTAAAGTAAAGATAAAAGTGAAAAATTTGGTGATAAATTACTCATTTTAGGTGTTGTACCTCATAACCCATAATAAGTTGTACGTATTTCAAAGTGGACTTTTTGAGTGAGACGGAGGGAGTATTATTATTTTATTAAGTGCGTGAGTTACAAATTAGAATTGCTAATTACATTATATTTATGTACTAATTAGTTACAAACTTTTCATTCTCTAAATCATCTTAATGATTAACGGTTTCTTAGCCAAACTTATTATACAGTTTATAATGTTTTAATCAATACAATTGATTTGAATATGAAACCGTTCCTTGATGTTTGATTTGGAAAAATTCAATTAATTCTTTAAATCGTTTCTTGATGCTTTTTATTAGCAAGCTAGATTTAAATATTCTTTATTGAGTTGTCAGTTATTAGCCTAAAGATAATTCGGCCAACATTATTATATAATGGTTGGCAAAGTGTGAGTTTTTGAAAGATAGAAAGATATTCCTTTTGCTAAACAAACTACATATTATTTGAGAGAAATTTCCTTTACATATTTTGAGATATGTTTAGAAGAGTTAATCTAAGGCATTTTAGAGATATAACAAGACGATATGGTGTATATCCGAGTTATCCTCTATTAGCGGTGCAGGCTGATGAGTTGTTTACAGTTAATGTGCTGGACTGTTGAATCCTAGGGTGACAAGCTAAAATGAGAGTGATCTGCTGCACCGGATTTTTCAGCAGAGGCGCTTGAATCACCTAAGAATAGCGATGACGTGCATCATCTCATGCTGCACTAGTTTTATCTAAATTATTGTTATTTACTTTAATTTATTTTATATTATTATTCATACTAACATTTGATTTTTGTTCGAGCAGGAACAACAATCTTAGGTGACTCAGTCTTTGTGGAGAATCAAGATTTTGATTATCTAATGTATGATCATTATTTTGTTTCGCATTCACGATCCATGGAGAATCAAATCGGTCATGCTTACGTTGGTTGCTTAAGGGTTTGTGGAAGACTCGTTGCAATAAGATAAAATCAATGATGTCGTAAATATACTCGTTGATTCTAGTATGACTTCTATGTGAATTTCGATCGATTTCGAGGTATGTATTTATTTGAAGAGAAAAATACATATTGTGTGTATATGAGTAAATTTGATGCATTAAATCTCTTGAGTATAAGAATTAATGAAATTCAAATTTGTGATTTCAATAATGATTAATCATAAACTTTTTGATGTGGTACTATGAACTTGAGATTATGAGAAAAATAAGAACTAATAGATCTTATTAGATTTATGAAATAAAATTTCTTCATGGAGATAATTTTCATTTGGCACTAGAAGATGTGTGAAATTATATATGTATTTGCATTATGTTGCATACAAGTATGAACATGCAAATTTGAAATTTAATTGTGATGAAGAATTAAGAAATACTGGGGGTACACTTTAGTACATATAAATATTTTTTATTTGCTTTTGTAAAATATAATATTGTATATGAGATCACAATATTTCAAATTATTTCAAATTTCGTACAATGTTATGATTATAAATTATGCTATGAGTTAGTATATTCATAATTTATGTCATTTTATCATTTTGTGAGAGGGTTATGAGATTATAAACTTGTAGTGACTAGTGGGGGCATTAAAGATAATAATTGAGAAAATATATATTGTTCTATTGAGATTATTTTGTCATTCACTACATTGACTTGTTTTTCACAATATTGTCATAATTGAATAATTGATAATTTTGAGCATTTGATATAAATGAAAATTTTATGCTTTATGCATGTGACCAATTTGTGTGGTGTCATAAATTTTCATAAATTGTGAAAATATGGAGTGAAAGAAATGTGTTTCAATAAATATTGAAATTTGAGAATTTTGAGCTATATATTATTTTGAGTATTATATGATGTGCTCAACTTCACTGAAAAGAATTATTATATTTTTTATATAGTAATGGAGTGTGAAAATAAGTGGGGGTGTTACCGTTTTGCATTTAATATTTTGCAAATGGTTTTTGAAAACTCCTATTATGAAATTATTGCAAATACTTAAATGTTTGAGAATTTTGAGAATGAAGAGAATTCATCGTTTGCAATATTTATTTTGTGATCATATTATATATATTTGACTCACTTAAATTAATTAGCTAAGTGCTTAAATGGAGGAATTATCATATTTGAAAAAATTTGATAAACACACTTGGGTTGTTGTAACATTTTTCTTGCAGTACGAAATTGTTTGCAATTGACAACATTGCTCCTAGTAGTATAGAGTCTACAGGCCATTGAACACTTCAAAAATGCAAGGAAATAAATTAATAGCTCCTAATAGTAGACTACTGGTCATCTTTATGATGATTCCTAGTAGTGAGGCTACTGGCTATGCTCATTTGCCAATAATAGTAGTAGACTACTGGTTATCTTTAGATGATTCCTAGTAGTGAGACTACCGGTGATATTGATATGCCAATTATTGGTGATCCGGAGATTAAATTTGTAGAGATATATAAATATTTATATATCTTGAGGTGATTAAAATTTTATGACATATTTTCACCATTCAGTGATTGGTGAATAATTTGAGATGCTAAAATTTAGCAATTTATTTGATATTGCATTGAGTGCTAAATGTCAAAAATTCATGTCTTTGCTAATATGAGAAATCCAAGCTTGGTGCAATGACATGAATGTATCTTGAGGGGGATGAGACGCAAGTCTATTTAAAATACAAAAATTATGTGTAAGGATACCCAACCTAATGATTGGAGATCCCAAGAGTTAGGTTCAATTTTAAGGGAAAAATGAATTACATGGTGATTGTAATGGTATGCACAAAATTAATTTTGTCCATCCCTGTGGGTATATGTGCATACATCTTGTAATGATCTTTTGAAGGTTGTGGCTTATTGCCCGTAATGAAGTCTATAGCTCTATATGAGTGGGGTGTCAGAATTACAGGAGCACTCTTGATAGATCTTACCTATATGAGTGTAGGGTTTGGCCGCCCAAAGAGAATACGGGCTTATTCTACTTATGCACTTATGAAAAACTGGGATTAGAGCACAAGGTCATAAATGTGCCAGCTTATAAAAGCTCAATGAAGATACCTGGATAATCATATGTGTGATGCAATATCATTTTATCTTTAAAGCAACCAAAGTTCAAGACCGAAGTTCACTTTGGCTCTGGTATTGGAGATTGCCTTTACACTAAATATAGGTTCAAGGCATTGCTACCTATATGATGCGTGATGGTCCTTTCTCGCCATATTAGATAATGCCTATAGATAATACTTAACTTATTTTATTAAAATAAGTGGGGGATTGTTGGAGTATTTTAATAAAATAATTATAATTAATAATATTATTATTATATTAGGTGCGTGAGTTACAAATTAGAATTGCTAATTACATTATATTTATGTGCTAATTAGTTACAAACCTTTCATTCCCTAATTCATCTTTGTGATTAACGGTTTCTTAGCCAAACTTATTATACAATTTATAATGTTTTAATCAATACAATTGATTTGAATATGAAACCGTTCCTTGATGTTTGATTTGGAAAAATTCAATTAATTCTTTAAACCGTTGCATATGATGCTTTTTATTAGCAATGACTTAATTATTCTTTATTGAGTTGTCAGTTATTAGCATAAAGATAATTTGGCCAACATTATTATATAAAGGGTGAGTTTTTGGAAGATAGAAAGATATTTCTTTTGCTAAACAAACTACATATTATTTGAGAGAAATTTCCTTTACATATTTTGAGATATGTTTAGAAGAGTTAATCTACGGTATTTTAGAGGTATGACAAGACGACATGGTGTATATCCGAGTTACCCTCTATTAGCGGCGCAGGCTGATGAGTGGTTTACAGCTAGTGTGCTGGGCTGTTGAATCCTAGGGTGACAAGCTAAAATAAGAGTGATCTGATGCACCAGATTCTTCCGCAGAGGCACTTGAATTACCTAAGAATAGCGATTACGCGCCTCAACCCATGCTGCACTAGTTTTATCTAAATTATTGTTATTTACCTTAATTTATTTTATTTTATTATTCATACTAATATTTGATTTTTGTTCGGGTAGGAACAACACCAGGTTTCCCACGACTATCTCCGACGGTCGACTAAGGACGGTTACAACGATTACGACGAGGAGGAGAAGGACGAGGTTTGCAACAACCAGAAATTATAATTTACCTAGTATTGGATGCACTGCAAATAGCGGAGAAAATGAAAAAGAAGCATGGAAAGATGATATAAAGACTATCGTCAAGGAGATTAAACTATTGAGAGCAGATCTGTACAAAGTAAGGATTGATGAAACAAAAGACGTCAACGGGGCAACTGCGGTCGCCACGGCGGAATTAAAAAGGTTAAAGGAAAAAGGGTTGAAGAACCAAAAGAGACTCGGGATAGTGATCAGATCGTTTTTTTCGTATTAGTTGTACTTTAGGGTGCGCTTGGCACGCGGGAAAGGGAATGGGCTTGGCACGTGGGAAAGGGAATGGGAATGAGGGACATCTCTTATCAGGGAATCGAAGATTTCCTTATTAAAGGAATTTTAGATTGCCTTTTAAAAAATATAATACTTAAATATTAGATTCCTATGCTTACCAAGCATGGGCATCTTCATCCTAGCAATCAGATGTCCATTCCCCCATTCCCTTTCCCACGCGCCAAGCGCACCTTATGGACTTGGGTCGATTGGGAAATTAATTTTAAAACAAATTTTAAAAAAGAAATTTCTAGATTTATTAATAATTTTTATTATTACAATAGGACAATTTCCATTATGTAGAATTATGGTGGGGAATAATGAGCCATTTATTTTTATTTGAGATATGTTTATTATTTTAAATATTTATTGTTTAAATTCTGTTCAAAGTGGATTTCAATTTATAAATTATTAAATTAATTTCAGTGTTCGAATTGAATTAGAATTTGCATTTTTTAAAATTTCTTTTTATAAGTGAGATGAGTGAATAAAAATGAATACAAACACATAGAATACATTTTTTTTTCTTTTGAATCAACAATATTTCATTATTCTACCAATTATAAATAGGCGTCACAACCGCATAGACGGAACGGTAACAAATCACACCCGCACAATGTTAGTAATATTGATTTTTTTTTTTTTTTCGTCATCCTTTATGTTTTTTCAAACTTGTGTTCAGTCTTTCCTTTTCCTTTTAGTTTTAGTAATTATTTGTATTTCCAATATAAAAAAAAAAAGGAATACTAAAAAAATAATGATAAATGTAAAAGTGGATAAACAAAATTAAATAATTACTGAAAATAAAACAAAAGAAAAAGATTGAACAAATCATAGAAAAATGGCAAATGACAGTGGGGCTGGTGCCAACCCCCAATTTCTGCCTGAGTAGTAGGCAAGAAGGGTCTTTCGGCCGTTCGGCCAGCCCCTTGAGCAGCGGCGGAAATTTCCAGAAAAACCTGTTGCCGCCGCTCCTCTTCAGATGTCCGTTTGGGGAACCGTTCCACTTAACGTATAAAAAACAAAAATAAAGGTTGTGGGCCCCTTATTTTATTCTCTTCCACTCATTTGGGTCTGTTCTTTTTGATTGAGTTGATTTTTTGTTTGAGTTTTAGTTTGAAAAAAATAGTTTTATAATGTAAAAAATATATTAAAAATATAAAAATATATAGTTTAATAGTAAAAAATTATATTAAAAATAATGAAAATTAATTATAATATATTAAATTTACTGTTAAGACCAAAATCAAAACTTAAAGAACATGATAATTCCAGCGGGGCCCACCTACCCAATAAACAAAGAGCAAGTAACCTCCCTCCTGATTTCATTATTTTCAAATTTAAACATCCACTTCTATACCAATTAATTTACTTTCTATTTTTTTGGAATCTTTTTTGGTTAAAATTTATTAATTATATGTTTAATTTATAAATTTTCCACTAATTTTCGGAGTTTGAGTAAATGATATTTATGATTATTAGAGTTAATTCTTATTTTTTAATTAAAATAAAATTAATGAGTTTATGGATTGAAATAAAAAATTAGAAATTTTGGATTTAGGTTAGATATTTTAAATTAGAATTTACAATAGAAACAAATTCAAATAGGAATTTTAGTATTGTAATTAAGAAAATAAGGATTTTCAATTCAGATTAGAACTTTTGGATGTAAATTTACATTAGGTATTTAAAAAATTCAAATAGTTATTTTAGATAATTTGAATTAAGTTTAGATTAAACATGTAGTGATTAAATTCGAATAATGAGAGATTTAACTTGTAATAAATTTAATTATTTCATAAAAATTGTGAATTCTTATTGAAGAATTATAAATGATTAAATTTTATCACATTTTAGATAAATGCATACTTGTCAAATACAATATATCTTAAGATATGAAAATCAAAATAAAATTTCATTAAATATCAACCAATAGTGTAGGAATATATATACCTATTTTTATAATTAAGAATTTAGACTGTAGTTATTAAATAGCTTATTTAATGGCAACAACAAAAAAAAATTACGCTAGCCCTGCAGACAAAAATTTCTGGCTAGACCCCTTACAGTTAACCTCCTATGTAATTAATATTATGTCCGTAATAGTTACCCCTTGTATTTTCTAAATACAAAGTATACCCCTATATTTCCATACACTAACGAAGCTTTAATCGCACTTGCCAAATATTGAGCGTCTGCCACCATTAGTTTATTCCCAAACTAAGTTATTCCTAAATTGTCCTCACCATCACCAACAATCAGACTTAGGAAATCGGTGACAAACAGGCTGAGATTGATCAGAGCTCCCACAGACAAACGAGTACAACAATCAAAAAATCATCTGAAAAAGAAGGGAACAAAAGATATACTCCATCCGTCCCACTCAAAGAGCCCACTTTTGAAATGTGTACAACTTATTATGGGTTGTGAGGTACAACACCTAAAATAAGTAATTTGTCAGCATATTTTTCACTTATATCCTTACTTTAAAAGTAAGGGTAAATTGTGAATCACACATTGTTATATTAATAAGGGTATTTAATATAAATAAATTCAAAGTAGAGTCTTTAAGTGAGACGGAGGGAGTATATTATAGCAACAAAAGTGTCTAAGACCTCAAAAAGTTCATCGCCCAACTAAATTTCAGCAACCGAAAATTTCAACAGCCAACTCATTCCAGCGACCAAACATTAAGCAGCAGTCCAAAAAATTACAGCAACCAATTAAATAAATCCGGCACCAACTAAATTTGGGCAGAAAGAAAGAAGAATAAAGAAACAGTTGCATCGGAGGGAGGGGTGGTTCTGACGACGGGAGCTTTTTTTTTTTTTTTGTCACTTTTGTTTTTTGTTTCTTGGATTTTCTCCTTTAACTTGAAATAAAGACATTGTAGGTATTTTATACTACTGCACTTTAACAACGTTAAATGAAAATTTTCCATCCAAGTCACACATTAGTCCCAAAAGATAAGGGATAACTGTGTATTTTAAAAACAAATAGAGATAACTGTCACGGAGGTAATTACACCAGGGGTAACTGTTATTTGCCCAAAGAAAAAAAAAAAAAAAAAACAGGTGAAAAACTAAAGAAATTGAAAATGAGAAAAAATGACATTTAGTGTTTCCTAAAAGGAAATTATGGCAAACAAGAAAAAAAACTAAAATTTCTAAAATTAAACCAAAAAACAAAATGTTAAAAAGGAAATTACTAAATTTATTATTAGGAAACCAGCATATGTATAGTAAAAGTATAGAATCTCAAATGGTTTCAATTTGATTGATTGGCAAATTTTTATTTTTGCAGTCGACAAAAAATTTAAATTAAATAAATTAAAAGCTATAACGAACGAATTTAATCGAAGAGAAATTGTGATTGAATTCAAGTTGCCTTAATTTCAGTAAAGAATTAGTTTCCCAAACTAAAACAAACACTTTTCCTTTTTCTGTTAAAGTTAGGAGCCTTTTCAATATCTATAACCATAAATATAAAGAGAAAGGGAAATTTTCACTCCGCTTCCACAGTGAATCCCAGAACGACGTCGTCCTGGAAGCACTCAACTCAAGTTCTAGTTTTGAGTCAGCAAATTAAAGAGAGGTTTGTTGATTTTCTTGAGATTCATTATCAATATTATATTTGGTTATTTCTTCAAGTTTGTTAATTGGTTTAATTGATTTATGGTGATTTCTTCAAGTTTTGTAATTGTTTAATTGATTTAGTAATTTTTCTATATTTTTCTACGTTTTAGTAGTCATTATGAAGTACGAGAAGTTAAAGATGAGAAAGTTTGAATCTTCTTCTTCATCTGAATCTGAAGAAGCTTCTTCTTCTTCATCTGAATCCGAAGAATCTGAAGAAGAATATGAAGAAGATGAAGAAATTTCAAGAACAAGAAGAAGTATACAATGGCTTTCTGCTGAAAATCACATGAATATTGTACCTGAAAACTGCCCTGATTCAATTGATGAGTATGCCAGGTTCTCGAGCCCTTCTTCTTCTTCCCCAAAATCGCAAGTCTTGAAGCATCTTTTATACCTGGGCTGGATAATTGAATTCGCCATTGATGGAAAAATCACCACTTTCCGCTATATCGCTCCGGACAGTCGCAAATACTATTCTCTTAACCAAGTTTGCTTGGGATTATCCTCGGTAAACCACCAAGAAATTGAAACGACGATTCAGAAACCACCGTTGCCGCCGCGGCAGCAAAAAACTCCGAAATTGCGCCGCCCTTCCGTTAAGGATTTTGTAGAAGTTGAAAAGGAGTATTTCCCGGAAGCTGTGGCGGAGTACACAAAACTCAGGAATACCGGTCTGACAGGTCGAAAAGGAAACGGAACAGGGAATTTAATTTTGAAGGCAAAGAAGCATTTGTCTGCTGTTGGATGGAGTTTCTATCTCATTGAAAAGAGGGGAGGCAGGAAGGAGCTGCGGTATCAATCTCCACAGGGGAAAGTGTTCATCTCTCTTCTAACAGCTTGTGATTGGTATCTTAAGAATGGCGAATTAGCCCAAGTTCCAGGCAGCATTAAGCAGCAGCAAAGATTGGAAAAACGAGGCCCTCAAAATGATTTGGTTGATTCTTCAAATTCAACAAGAAAAAGAGCTCGGGAGGCTTCGGCTGTTTGTTCTTCAAAATCATACCAAACTCCTCGGACTCTAGGCTTCGGCCCTCAAATTGATTTGGTTGATTCTTCAAATTCAGCAAGAAAAAAAACTGGGGAGGCTTCGGCTGTTTGTTCTTCAAAATCATACCAAACTCCTCGGACTGTAGGCTTCGGCCCTCAATTTGATTTGGTTGATTCTTCAAATTCAACAAGAAAAAGAGCTGGGGAGGCTTCGGCTGTTTGTTCTTCAAAATCATACCAAACTCCTCGGACTGTAGGCTTCGGCCCTCAATTTGATTTGATTGATTCTGCAAATTCAACCAGAAAAAGAGCTCGGGAAGCCTCAGATGTTTGTTCTTCAAAATCATACCAATCTCCTCGGACTGTATGCTTCGGCCCTCAATTTGATTTGATTGATTCTGCAAATTCAACCAGAAAAAGAGCTCGGGAAGCCTCATATGTTTGTTCTTCAAAATCATACCAAACTCCTCGGACGGTCTTATCTTGGTTGATTGATGGTAATATAGTTTTGCCAGGAACAAAGGTGCATTACAGAAACAAGAAGAATGGGCAGCCTATGAAAGAAGGAGAGATATCCCGGGAAGGGATCAAATGCATTTGCTGCCAACAAGTTTTTAGTCTCACCAAATTCGAAGCTCATGCCGGCAGCAATCTTCACAGACCATCAGCAAATATCTTCTTGGAGGATGGTAGTGGCAGGTCCATTCATGACTGCCAGCTGCTGCAATCGAATTCAAAACTCCGCAATCAGAGTCAAATTGCAAACACCCATCAAGGGAAGGGAAATGATCCTAATTCTAATCATGATTATATTTGTTCTGTTTGTCACGATGGCGGCGAATTGCTTCTATGTGATCTGTGCCCGGCATCTTTCCATACAAGCTGCTTGGGTCTAAAGGACATTCCAGTAGGCGACTGGTTTTGCCCGTCCTGCTGTTGTGTAATTTGTGGCCTGATTGGAGATGACATTGATCCTCTCGTCTGTGCTCAGTGTCAACATGTATACCACATTGGATGCTTGAGAAGTAGTAGGGGTCTTGAGTATCTGCCTCCGCCAGAAGGGAGTTGCTGGTTTTGCAGTGCAAGATGTGAACAGATACATTCGGGTCTCCAGAATCTCCTCAGAAAACAAGTTCCTGTAGGGCGCGATAATCTAGCTTGGACGTTGCTGAAACACAAAGGAGCTGAAGAAGATAACAATGAGTATCAGATCGAAAGCTACAGCAAGCTTAATGTTGCTCTGAGTATTATGCGCGAGTGTTTCGAGCCTCTGAAAGAGTCGCGCACTAGGAGGGATCTTATGGAAGATGTTATCTTCAGTAGATGGTCTACGCTGCAGCGGCTAAACTTTCAGGGGTTTTATACTATGGCATTGGAAAGAAACGATGAATTAATTACTGTAGCTACCATAAGGATTCATGGGGGGAAGGTTGCCGAGATACCATTTGTTGCCACGCGATTTAAATATCGCCGGCTGGGAATGTGTCGTATCCTGATGAATGAGCTCGAAAAGAAACTCGTGGAGCTAGGAGTTGAGAGGCTGGTTTTGCCTGCTGTTCCAAGCGTGCTGAAAACTTGGGAAACTTCATTTGGCTTCTCAGAAATGAAACAGTCTGACAGATTGAACTTCCTGGACTGCACTTTCCTTGATTTCCATGGGACTGTTTTGTGCCAAAAACTCTTAAAGAACGTCATCCCTTCACCCGATTTTAGTCAATCGTCACAAGTTCAGAGCAACAATGCTGTTGCTGTTCCCGTTCCAGTCCCCGTCCCCGAGGTGGTATTATCTAAAGAAGATCAACGCATGGAAAGCGAACTTGTAGCACGAGGAATCGGGAGTTATACTGGCGTTAATGTTTGTGCTCCTCCCTTTATTGTGATGAACCAATCCCCTGAACAAGTGAATGAAACACCAGTTGAAGCATGTGTGAAAGAACCACCTTTGGATGTCCGAAGTAATATTTTCAATTGCTACAAAAGGAGGAGATTATTTTCTACATGTGAAAGTTAAACTGCCTTTGATACCCTCCAAACAAGACAACATGTTACACATTTTCGATGTGGAATTCTGCTCACAATCACAGGCAAGGAGATATGCTTATTTGCCCATTAATTATTGATGAAGAACCTGTATATCTAAGCTGTTTGTTTGTTCTCCAGGTATATGTAGAAGTTGAGTAGTTTTGAAGAAAAGGGAAATTTTAATTTGTAGAATTAGCCATATCCATTCTCAATTTGCACTATCGTATCCATATGCATTCAACATTTTGTATGAACAGATTAATATGAACATGCAGCAAAGAAATATACAGCAAGAAAAAATGCAGTTAATTAAAGAAACAGAGGAGAGCTTCCGTTTCCCTTGTAATCTGAATAGGTCAAGACTCAGAACTGGAGGATTGATTAATGAGCACATCAGGATCCGAATATGTATGCGGGCGGCCAATTCGGGTCAGTGCGACCCTTTTCCACATCACACAAGGGCTGTCTTCAGAGATTAATGCAGCAATAGCGAGTTGGCCGGCAAATTTGAAACACAATCCTCACCAGCTAAGAAGCCTGACGGAGTTGTGTTGAACTTGCTCGTCTTTGCCATGAACCCAAAGATTCCATTAGCTTTTAATGGCTTCCTTCCTCTGCGCAAAAAAGAGAGAGAATTGCTGCAGTTTCTGTGTCGTTTCCGGATGGTGATGGTGGTGGGCGGAAGGCGGCGTCAGCGGAGGTTGCGGTAGTGATGGTTGTGGGGGGAAGAGTTGACAATTGGAAATAAATCTCAGCTGCATTATAAAACCCAACTTTTTCTACGTTTAACTTAATTTTATATCTTTTTCTAAATCAAGAAACAGAAAAATTAATTAATTAATCAATCAATCAATCAAAGGGTTGATTAGTTACAAATTGTTTCCTTTTACGTAAAATATTTTACTTGAAATTAATATAATAAATCTAACAAGATATATTATTTTTCTTAACATTGATTTGTTAAGAATAAGAATGTATCAAAGCATGTTCTTTTGGAAACGATTTTGAAAATAAATTTTGAAAAATAGTTTTATAATGTAAAAAGTGTATTGAAAATGTAAAAAGTAGATGCTGAATAGTAAAAAGTTGTATTGGAAATGATGAAATATGATTAAAATATATTAAATTTACTGTTGAAACCAAAACTATTTTCAAAACAAAACAAAACTATTTTCAAAACAGAACAAAAAGAACAGGCATTTAATATCTATTGACCTTTCAGAGTACGAATAAAAATCAATGGAAAACGTAGTTGTAATTATTTCTCTCTTTGGATATAACAATATTATTAATAGCTATGGCGTCATCCATGCTTCGATCATCCGGGCTTTCCAGGTTTACCAAGAGATTGATGACGGTTACAACGATGACGCCGACGAGGTTCGCAATGTTAACTAACAGGAATTATTCATCTAGAAGTACTGCCAATCGCGGAGAAATAGAAAAAGAATCATGCAGTTCTGATCTTATAAAGACTATGACGGAGGAGATTCAGAATTCCAGAGCAGATTTGGACAAACTAAGGATTGACGAAACAAAAGACGTCAATGGGGATGCGGCGGCGGAGAAGAAACCAACGACTGACGAAACAAAAGTCGACGTCAATGGGGATGCGGCGGCGGAGGAAGAAAAAAAAGATTGACAAAACAAAAGGACACCTCACTGGGGATGCGGCGGCGGCGGAAGAAAAAAAGATTGACGAACAAAAATTCAACATTATTGGATGCTTCATCATCATCTGTCTAGTCTCAGGTAGCGCATTATGTTTCGCCGCATTGAGCCCTTGGTATTTATTGTTTTTTAATTTAATTTTGCTATTATAAGTTTAATATATTATAATATATTTTTATTATTATTTAACTCTTTCATTTTACATTTTTAATACACTTTATATATTATAAATTTGTCTTCTATAAAACATGTTTTCAAAAATAACTCATAACTACGTTTTGAAATTTGAATGTAGGGCAATTTCAAATCTTAGGCACTAAGCTCCGTTTTCTTGTGACAATTTTCCAAGAATCATCACTTTTTTTTCCAAAACTTTATACAAAGAAACAACTTCACTTTTTCAACAATTCAAAACATAAAATTTTAAAATTCCCTCTAAATACCTACTCACATAAATTCAAAAAAAACATAATTATTACACTTTTTTAATCTCTCACCTACACAATTTCCCAAAAAAAACTTCCCTCTAAAAAATTTCTAACAAAAAACTTCCTTCCAACAAAACTTCCCCTACACAAGCCACAAAAGAACAGAGCCTAATGCGAAGGTTAAATTCTCTATTGGACGCTTAACTTGGAATGTTAATTTTATTTGGTCCCTCAACTTAAAATTGGTTCATTTGGATCCCTTCATTTCAAAAACTTTTTCAAAATATATGCTACCTAATTAACCTAGATTTTTATCATATTTTTCTACCTAATTAACCTAGATTTTTATAATATTTGACTTATTTTTGACAAACAATTAAGTTGCTTCATCTTAAATTAAGTGGTGAATGAAGTGATTTAACTTTTATGTTATTATTTAATGTCCCGATTAATTAATGTGTGAAAATCTGTTTACTAAAAATAGTTCAAATTTTGTCGAAATCCAGCGTTGGTACTATCTTGGAATAATTTTTTAAATTTAAAATCAAGATGAAATAATTTCAAATTAAAGAACAAAATAAAGATAACATTTCAAATTAAGAGACCAAGAGATTGATGTAACCTAAAGTACACTATATACTATATAGTCAAACGGATATTTTTAGAATCAGATAAAAGAGCGTGCATCTAAATGCAGTGAAGAGGCTCCTTCATGTAGGAAAATTAACAGCATTTTAAGCCTCATGGAGGCTCCTTCATTAATTTGCAAGTAATTAATCACATCTTACTAAAAATCATATTCGTGTTTTATTATCGAATCTTTGTTCGTTTTCATTCTCAGTTCTAACTCCAATCGAGAATTGTCACAACAGCTTTTTGTCAACATATATTTGATCACAAAATGCTTTAAATAAAGTAATCACTATACTCTAACAACTAAAGCAAGAATCAAAATTCTTGCACTACCAAAAGAGTTGGATTGAAACTCTCAACTGTTGCAGGATGATTTTCAACACCGTCAATTAATGAAGTCATCTTTTACTTTAGGAATATAAAATGCAAAAATACAGATGCAACATATATAAGTGGAAACTACTCAAACCCTTAAATAAGGGAGACTACGAGCATCTAAAACTACCATACCCCGCGTCTCCGGAGGTAGGGTGGTGTGAGTGAAGAGCGTAGAGTCAACAGAAGCGGTTGCCGGCCGTGCTGGATAATCCGCAACCGCATTCGCTTCCCGGTAGATATGAGTGAAAATGAAATTAGGGAAGAAGCCACGTAGGCCCACAATACGCTTCAGGACAGCAGATGCCCACCATGACCATACTCCTGCCTGGAAACAATTTAGCAATGTAAGAGAATCAGACTCCACCCAGAGCAACTGATTGTTTCTCTGCTTACAGGCCAGAGTTGGATTGATAAGCTTACCTTAAGAAACTGAATGAAATTAAATCCCTCGTGAGTTACAATATCGATCCAAAGTTAAGCAAAATATTTCATGATTGTTAGCAACAAAGGCAGAATATGATCGATGTATATTAACTTACACATATGATCCCGACCCCAGACCCCGGACCCAACCCTGATCCCGACCCCAAACCCCGGACCCGACCCGACCCTAGACTTGGCCCTGACCCTGACCCTGACCCCAGACCTGACCTCGACCTCGACCCCGACTCCGACCCCGGAGCCGACCCTGACCTGACCAGGCCCTGGCCCCGACCCAAGCCCGATCCCCAACCCAGCGAGACCCCAGCCCCCGCCCTTGCCCACCCAAAAGAAGAAAAAAAATGATTTATATACAGTAAACATAATTTTTTTTATAATTTCCCGCATCAAACATAATTTAAAAATATTTTTTTTCAAATACTTGTCCAAACATCTTTTAAACTATTTTTAAATTAAAAAAAATAATTTTTATAAAATACTTATCCAAACACATATTTCATTAAAAGAACTTCAAACATAATTTAAAAGTATTTTTTTTCAAATACTTGTCCGAACATCTTTTAAACTATTTTTAACTTAAAAAAACATTTGTATAAAATACTTAACCAAACACACCTTTCATTAAAAAAAAAACTTCAAAAACATATTTTATAAAATATTTTTGAAAAAAACTTTTATAAAAATATTTTTGACGTACTTGCCCAAACGGAGCATAAATATTTATAAAATTTTCAAATATATGACACACAACATAGGTATTTCTGTATATGACTCGTTTATTTAACTTTGTTGATAGCTAAATGATTTTTATGAATAACAAAGGGTATTTCAGGAATAAGAATATAATGTTGCTCTGGATGTTATTTTTTGATATGACAATAACACCAGCCTCCCTCTTGATCCAAAAGAAAATTGATCATAACATTTGCGCACTAATTAGTTGATTATTATCATAACCATTTTTGTATCTCAATTTTTGGGGGACAATTTGCTTTTACCTAACAAATTTAGTGGCGCTTGAGATTATTTGTGTAACAAATTTAGGGGTGGCTATGGTTTCGGTTAACCGTAACCAAATTGTGGGACGGTTCTTAAAATCGTAAGCAAAATTGTGCCTTGCGGTTCAGTTTAGATTCTTAATTTTTAGGAATCGAAATTGGTCAAATATATATTATATATATTTATTTATTAATTAATATAATTTACATTCTTATTTTTTAATCTTGTATAGATATGTTTTTATTTTATATTTATAATATTTTTCATTGTACATTAGAATTTGCCAGTTCATTGAATTATTATTAGTGTAATTTATTTGTAAAATAAGAATTGTGTCATGAATATTGTTTTCTCTTTAAACTTCATTTTTAATTAAAATAAATTTCAAGTATAACATTTCCTTATTGTAGATATAGTTTTTTAGTGATTTACTTGGGTTAGTATTACTAGTATTGAAATTGGAACCGCCTCAAACCAAAATCGTAACCGAAATCGTCTGGAACCAGAACCGTCTAAAATCATCATATATATAGAAGGTTCGGTGCCAGTTCCATCTAATTTGAGATCCGGCGGTTCTAGATTGTTATTTAAAAATTGCATTTGGAATGTAAAAAAGTATAGTAGAAATGTAAAAAAGTTTACTATAAATGTAAGAATTACTTATTGGTAATGATGAGAAATTATTATAAAATGCAAAATAAGATTCAAGTTTTAGTTTGAGCCAAGTTACCAAATGGGGTTAATCGGCAGTTTTGGAACAATGATCCCCTCTACTTGAATGTGTCACGGACAAGCAAATTTCCAAAAAACAAATAAAATTGGAAGGGAGATCGTTCTTCCTCCCAAATTAATGACGAAAGTGAGCATATTCGGTTCCTAAGGAAGGCCTAGAGAAAGGAATCTTGAAAGCATAATGTTAGTTGCACATATTATGTGTAAATGATTGTGCACATAAAATTTTTTTTAGTGGTTCTTATATTATATTTTCCCTAATTACTCTTGAGTGCACAATTAATTATTTTTATAATTATGGGCTTAATAGTATTCATTTTTTTTTAGTTATTTCCTTTTTGAATTATGTATGATTGATACTTAATCATTAATTTATTCCTCATTATTTATTTCCTTTTTGAATTCTAATTCAGTAGTAAGTGGAGGAGTAGCGGTCAGTTTTGTCCAAAAAATTATTTTTCGGCCCCCATAAAATTATCCAAACAGGAGTTATTCTTGAATAAGGTTAGAAAATTTTACCACACGTCCCAAGTAAGAAGAAAATTTATTTATAGTTCCTTTTTAGAAAAATTAGAGTGGAGGACAATCAATATTTAAGAAAAGGGAAACCTTTAAAAAACGAGGACCAATTAGTACTAAGTTGAGGCGCAACGCTCAATTTTGTCAAAAATTTATTTTCTCACTTCCGTTGAATGACCAAAATATGAGTTATTTTCGAAGAAGGTAAGGAAATTTTTTTCACACATCCCGAGTAATAAGAAAAAAATATTTATAGTTCCTTTTTAGGCAATATTAGTGTGGAGGGCAATCGATGTTTGAGAAAATGGCAGCCTTTAAAAAACCTATGACCAATAAATACTAAGTTGAGGTGCAACGCTCAATTTTGTTTAAAAATTTATTTTTTAACTCCCGTAAAATGACCAAAACATGAGTTATTTTCGAAAAATGTGCGGAAATTTTTTCACACGTTCTGAGTAATAATAAAATATTATTTCTAGTTCATTTTTAGATAAAACTAGTGTGGAGGGCAATCAATATTTAGGAAAAGAGCAGCCTTTGAAAAAACGAGGACCAATCAGTAGTAAATGGAGGAATTAGAAACGGTGTTCCAATGGAGGAATTAGAAAATTAATTATGTGAGATCTAAACAAATCCCTATAAACAAGGAATAATTAGAAAATTAATATGATTTCCATTCATATTTTTGTACCATAGTCATTTTGATGATATGTCAAATAATTATTGGATGGTTGTACCAACTCATTATGCTGACGTGTATACATCCGTTGCACTCAATAATTTCTCAAAAATAGTGAATATATGGTACTCCCATCGTTCTAGTAGAAAAGTCTACTTTGACCAATGTATAATTTATTATGAGTGATAAGGTAGAATACCAAATATAACTAATTTGACACTGTTTATTCAATTTATATCCTTACATATTAAGTATAGGCTAATTGTGGACCACGCATGATTATATTAGTAAGAGTAGGAGGAGTAAATAAAATGAAAGTGGAATAATCTAATGAAACAAAAAATATTTCTCAAAGTGGACCCTTCTAATTAAACAGAACAGATGAAGTATATAAAGCTGGTAGCTAATGAATTTTTAGAGAAAGATGATAATAATTTTGGATAGAATTTGGAAACGGAAATGTTATTTAAAGGGCAAGTTTTAGTAAACGTAGGACACTTTCAAAAATTTTAGTTGTGAAATTACTGAATTGACCTTTGAATTTTTTCTTCTTCTTTTCTTCTTCCTTCTTCGTCATCATCTGTGATCTTCATCTTCGTCTTCTTCGTCCTTCTTCGTCTTTCTTCTTCTTCACTCTTCCGATTTGCAGACAAAGAAAAAATAAATTATAAATAAATAAAATGGATCGAATACCAAGTTTTGCAATCTGAAGTTCTGCAATCTGATGGCAGAGCTTGGAGTCCGAAAACTTTAAAAAAAAAAAAAAAAAGAAAGAAGACAAAAGATGGACCTTCACCACAGGACGGTGAAGGTTCGTCGGACCATCGCCGTCCTGTGGCGAAGGTTTTTGAAACCCTCGCCACAGGACGGTGAAGGTTCGCCGGACCTTCGCTGTCCAGTGGAAACCTTCGCCACAGGACGGCGAAGTTTCGAAAAACCTTCGCTGTCCTGTAGCGAAGGTTTTCCGAACCTTCGCCGTCCTGTGGTGAAGGTTTGGGAAACCTTCGCCGGCCCCTGGTGAAGGTCTCCAGTGGCCGGCGAGGAGTTTTTCTTCTAGCCGGCAACTATGGCGTTTGACAAAAAAAACAAAAAGTAATATTTTTTACTATTTAGAAATAAGGATATTGATGTCTTTTCACTACTAAAAACTTAAAAAGTGTCCTACGTTTAGTAAAATTTGTCCTGTAAATAACATGCCCCTTTAGAAAAGGATTAGCCAGAGGAAGAGGAGATGCAGAATTGTAGATATATAGGTTGAAATTTGAAACAATCAATTGGAAATTAACAGATCATATGAGGTAGGTTGTCTGACTCATCTCATCTTTTACACTTTCTGTTACACGTTTTAAGTCTTTTTGGTGTAGGATATATTTATTTGTTTTTTGGAATTAAAATACAAAAAAATACTATAAAATTGTATTAAAATATAAGATTAGTGAAAACAAAGAAAAAGTTTAATATTAAAATTAGAAAAAATGCCAAAATATCATTTGTAAAATATTTAATAAGAAAAAATAATATTTATAATGAGGTATTAAGGACGTACTGATATTTTATTAATTTGCTTGTTGACCAACTACGGTTAGTAATTTGCTTGTTGACCAACTACGTAGGGTTCCTTGACGCTGAAGGGACTCTAGTTATTCCACACGTTATAAAGTTCTTTCTAGGGTTATCATAAATTTAGGGTTTGTTTCTTTCTTTCCTATATATATCTATTCAAACGTTATAAGGTTCTTCTCCATCGCTTAAAAGCTAAAACAATGGCGTCATCTATGCTTCGATCATCCGGGCTTCCTAGGTTCACGAAGACTGTCGTCTCTAACGGATTGAGGACGATGACGACGACAACGGCGAGGAGGACGAGGTTGGCAACTAATTACAAGAGTTATTATTCACCTAGGACCACTGCAAATTGTTGGAAAAAGGAAAAAGAAGCATGGAAAGCTGATCTAAAGACCATGAAGAAGGAGATGAAGCAATTGAGAGCAGATCTGGAGAAACTAAAGATGGAAGAAAGAAAAGACGTCGATGAAGCTATGAAGAAGGAGATTAAGCAATTGAGAGAAGATCTGGAGAAACTAAAGATGGAAGAAACGAAAGATGTCGATGAAGATATGAAGGAGATTAAGCAATTGAGAAAAGATCTGGACAAGCTAAGAATCATTATTAACGAAACAAAAGACCAAGTCAATGAAGATATGAAGATGGAGATTAAGCAATTGAGAGAAGATCTGGAAAGAAAGATCACTTACGTCGTTCGGGCTTTTATACAGTGGAAAGAAAGATCAAGGGATGCTCAATAATAAGAAATTTTGATTTTTTTTTTAGCGTTATTAAATTATTATATATAATTATTAGAGTATCGAATTGATAACTTAAAATTTCTATACTTTTTATAAAGACCTTAATAAAATACTATTTTCCATTTTAATTTATAGTGCAAACATTAATTGGCTTATGTAGTTTTGGATTACATAAGTGAATTTTTATTTATTTATTTATTTTTAACCGTCAATTAAGGGGTTGAGGCATGGGGGCGAATTTTTTTTTTACTATTTTCTGTATCATAACTTTTGGAAGATTTAACCTTTCATTTTAAAATTTTATCCCTATCAAAATTATTAAATCCAAAATTTCTCTTTTAATAAATAATCATGAATCAAAAAACTAATAAATATTTCCAATATTCAATTACATATAAATATTTAATTTAACAATAAAAAATTACAAATAACTTATTAATAATATTTAATCACAATATAGTAAACATTTATTTACGATTAACTTATTAATAAACATTTTTCAAAACTAACTTATGAATAATAAATATTCGACCAATCAACCAGGAAAAAAAAAAAGAACAAACAACAAAGATATATTGGAGAAAAAAAGAGGAAAAAACTAAAAGAAAATATAAAATTATGAAAAGAAATGGGCCAGCACATGTCATGGATTTATGAAGTACAAGATTACACAGCATTTAGCGAATGACTGGACCGGAGGAGCTGGGCTTTTCTTTTTCTTTTATTTTTTTTTTTCCTTTTTAAGTTAAACTTAAGTAAAATGGTGTCGGTTTTAACGAGAGAAAATTTTAAAAAAAATAAATTTAAGAGCCTCTACCCCGGCCTGTATTGTAAATTTTAACATCCTTCATATCTTCATCCACCCAACTCCAGTTACAGGCGGCGCTACCAGTAATAACCTCTGATTTCATTAAGGGCAAATTATATCTTATGCCACTAAACTACTCTCGACGCTCACTTTTGGCCACTAAACTCTTTTTCGTCTATATTTGATCACTGAACTATTGAAAACAGCTACTAATGGCCATCTTACCATTGAGACCTGTTAAATTGGACAGAATCGGGTAAATGTGCCCTCCGCTTGATTATTTAGGGGCAAAAGCGACCGCACAAGCCTTATTAACAAAATTATTACCAAAATTATTCTGCCTTATCAGTTATGTAGTGTACACTGCCACCAAATATTTCAGAGATATATTCTAAATATAAAACTTGATTTCCTAAGATAACTGTACAGTTAGGATTTAGCCTACGAGTATATAAATAAAATTATTATGATAAATATTTCTCAATCTATATATATATATATTTCCTATTCATATGTTGTGTGTATATATATATATATATATTTCTCTATACTTAATTTTCTCCTTTCCTATTGATATATAGGTAAAAGTTCTTGCTCTTTTATCCCTTTCAAACTTATAACAAATATTAACCTAATTAACACAGCTATGGCGTCATCCATGCTTCGATCATCCGAGATTCCTAGGTTCACGAAGACACTCTTTAACGGATTGAGGACGGTGACGACGATGACAAGCTTCGCAACTAACAAGAATTATTATTCACGTAGTCGCAGTACCACTGCAAATCGCGGAAAAAAGGAAAAAAATTTTGAACATTAACGCGCAGTGAGCTTTTTGGTGCCCACTTGGTTATTTTGGTTCAATTGCAAGTCTACACATTAGCGAAACCTAGCACTTCGATCAAGATGTTTCATGAACAAATTAAATTTATTTTAGAGCGAATTATTTATACCTCTCCCGAAGTTTGGTCAAATTACAAACAAATTCCTATAGTTTTGAAAATTATAAATACCTCCGTCAAGTTTAGTCATAATTACCACTTCAGGTTTAGTCATAATTACCAAATCACTAGGTAAAAATTTACTTCAAAGACTCACTGTTACTGTTGGTAGAAAAAAAGTAAATATATTTGCAATTTCTAGAATCAGAGGACTTATTTTTAATTGACCAAACATCAGGGGAGGTAAATGTAATTCGCTCTTTATTTTACCTAAGTTTATATACAAGGGTATAAAGTAATATATCGTGTAATATAAAAGGTAAGAGTATATTTGTTAATGAATAAATAAATCAATTAATTTTAGGAGTAGTAGCATATTTAAAATAATAATAATATAATAATAAAAGTAGTAATTGCAAGGGAAGCAATAGTACTGGTCAAATGTAAAATATGCACGGTGTGAAGTCTCATGTCAAATGATCTTCATGTCCACCACCTACTTAATTATGAACCACATATAAATATATTAATAAAGTTATGAGAAGTAAAAAATCAAAATTAAAATAAAAAAACCTTTTGAAACTGAATTATTCTAATGAAACGAAATAAGTATATACCCTTCACCTTTCCACACTCTTGAAGCTAGTTTGGAATGACTATTGAATTGGAAGGCAAGAAGCACCTTCCAAAAAAAGAAAAGAAAAAAAAGAAAGAAAACAAGAAGCACTTCTCACATCCAACAAGTCCCATTTATTCCTTTCACTTCTTTCAAGCATCATGTAAACAATCTCCGCAGAGTCAAATTCAGGAGAAATGAGTTTAAAGATTAACCTTAAATACTAAATATATTCATCCTCAGGTCAGTAGAAAGTAAAATTGGATTCCTGCATGTTACAAAAATGCTGAAAAACTTACACACAGACAATCTTTTGTTTCTCAGAAAATAAAAAGTAAAAAAATTAAAATTAAAAAAAAAAAAAAAACGAAAAATCCAATTCAACAAGCAGAACAGTTAGTGCTACAAAATCCACAGGTTGACATCTCTCTCTGATCTCTTTCCTAAGCAAATTCTAGCCTCAACCATTCATTTTACTTGAGTAAAATTTCTGCAATTTGGACGGCATTTAGAGCAGCTCCCTTGCGTATTTGATCACCACAGACAAAGATATCCAACCTGTTAC
Organism: Leptodermis oblonga; assembly: GCA_016801395.1. Taxonomy (NCBI): domain Eukaryota; kingdom Viridiplantae; phylum Streptophyta; class Magnoliopsida; order Gentianales; family Rubiaceae; genus Leptodermis; species Leptodermis oblonga. The sequence continues at coordinate 15,188,910 of CM028751.1, read as the reverse complement.
AGAAATAGGGTTTAACTTTTGGGAAACTCTGAACTTTTAAATGCAACATATTAATAGGAAGTAGAACTTGATGTACCCATAGTCTCCATCTTGAGAGACGTCACGGCGAATTCGCCCAACAGCAACAGCATCTTTGTTGGAAACTTCAAGCGGTGTAGGGAAGTGATTCTGTGCACGGTCATCGATAACCACTACACCAGGTGCATTCTTCAGAATATCTCTGGCTGTGTCCTATAAACAAAATAGAACAGAATATCATATGATTGTCCTGACAAAGACGATAGTCAGATCAGTATGATTGAAAACTAGTTTTGAAAACCCAAAAAAAAAAACAATGCTTAACAATGTTTTTGAAAACCTTGTTTCATTGAATGTGCCTGAAAACATGTTTTTGAAAACCTAGTTTCAAAATCTAACTAGAAACCAAGCAAAAGAACAGGCCCTAAAGTTGGATTGGATAAGTTAAAAAGTGCATTGAATTATAAAAATAATATTAGAAAAGTGTGAAATTGGATTGTGATGGAATGGGCTCCATACACATTTCCCAAACTCAGATAAGAGAGATGCAAAATTCAAGGAAACTTCTTTCTGAATTTTTTTTTTTTTTTTTTTTTTTCTGTGACAGGTGACTATGCTTGAATATGGAACGAAAAGAGAAAAAAAATATATCAAAGCATGCAAGGAATTGACTTGGAAACTACCAATACCACGTGTACCAAATATAGATTACATCTATGAAAAACCACTGGGAATATTTATTTCAGAAAAGGGGAAAAAAAAATAATAATAAAAAACAACTGATGCTTAAAGGAGCACGAGTCAAAGAAATCATATACATCTGTTCCTTACATTAATATCTCAACTCAGTAAATGATGCATCTGTTCTTTACATGTACCTACCACACATTCTGCAAAGTGAACTTTGGTTTTTCCATTACTCAAGAGCAACATGAAATCAATAACCCAAGCTACTAGTAACATGAATCTTTTATCAGATTGCTTCCATAAGGTTTCTAGCTCAATCAATTTCCTCTGCTTTCATACACTTATCTGCACATTTTAGTTGTCATCTTGCCAGTACTTGGTTTCTGAATCTCCAATACATATATATACCTTAAAACAGTTTCCAACTTTCCAGTGAAACCAATTCAAATTTTAAGCACCATCCCCCAATCTAGAGGTGCCAAAAACACAAATTTTGAACAACCTTGTTTCTTCATTAATACAGAAAATACAAAATTTATAGCACCATAAGTATTACCTCATGTAGGGGCTTCTCAAATTGAAGATTTACGCTCTCAGCATGTGCACGCATAACAGGAACTCGTATGCATGTTGCAGTTACTTTCACATTCTGGTCATTCTACAAAACAAGGAAAAGAAAGAAAGAAAAAGGAAAGAAGATAATTTCATTTCAGACAACTAATTACTTTTTAACCGCTCCTACACACAGGATTCAGTCACATGACTTACCAATTCCTCAGAGTGAAATAAGGAATGTACTAAATATAGAGTGAAATACTAACCCATATTTTTCGTGTCTCTTTGACTAATTTCATTTCCTCCTCATTGTAGCCATTCGAAAGAATTGGCGCATTGTGTGAGAAAAGATTAAATGCGTACTGCATAAGAATATTAAAATATATATATATTCAGAAACCAGATATGATCTGTGATTACTGCTCTTCCAATTACATCGAGGCAGACAACGAACCTGTTGGCTAAATATATTACAGGTTGGCTCTTTTCCATCTAGAACCTATAGCAGAAAAAGAAGAATGTAAATCAATGCAAAAATGGCTAAAGTGATAAGAACATGCAGATGAGCCTAAAACCTCACGAGTTTGCAGTTCAAGTTCTTCCATTGCAGCAGCACCTGCACCACTAGCTGCCTGATATGTACTAACCACCATGCGCTTTACCTGAAGAAAAAGTAAAATACAAATAAAAATGATGAAGTATCAAAGTGGAGAGGGATCAAGAGAGTAGCAAACTTGAACAAGCCTAGGAATGAGTCCACCTGTATAAAGGGATAGGATGAATATTAATGAAAACTAGCATCCATCTTGCCGTTTCTGACTTTTCTTTGTAGACTACAATCTACAAAATGGATGAACTGAGTTGGCTTTTCACAAGGTGAAGTTGTCTCTTTGCAAGTCAATTATTATATCCATTTATTTTACTTTTGCCTACCATGAATTCTAGTCTCACTTGTTAATAGGCGGCAAAGAATTATCTGCAAACCGTGCTACAAACAACAAATGACTAATATGCCATATCAATCATTTCTGTTCAACCAAACATGTTTGAGGAACCATAATCAATGCATTAATCATAAACTACTGGGACTAGATTCATTAAGACAGAAAAAAACTAATCCGAATCCGTCCAAGGTTTTCCCAAGTTTATTTGAAAGAAGCTTATCAAAGTCTCACCACAATTTACACATATCAAGCAAGTTACATGCTTTTCTTAAGTTCTACTGCATCACATAAGTGCCTCATCCATTAGTAAAATACAAATGTCCCCTAATTTTAATTAAGGCTAGCTATAAGATAAATTTGATGCATGATCCATATGGAAGCCAAGGTTTTCATCTCCTTCTCTTCTCTCACACAAAACAATCAAATTTTAATTCAACAACAGTATCATCCTTTTTCTCTCATTTTTCTCAAATAAAAAGCCAACAACTATTTTCCCTCCTATAGTTCATTTTTTCCTATCAAAAAACACAACAGGTCAAAAAATGAAAAGCAATCAATGTCAAAGATATTTACAAACATAAAGGAAGTTAGAAATGATAATGTTAAACTTTTGTGAAATTGCTTTGTTTAATCTTTCACTCAACACCATAAACAGGCGCCATTCTCCCACCCCCTTACCCCCAATTTCCTTCAGCAGCAAAGTTAAAATTTTCAATTTTCATCCCTTAAATTTGGTAATCATAATGGGCTGAAACTAAAATTTTGAACTTTGGCACTTAAAATGGCTCTGTTATCCCTTTTTCAAATTGACATGACAAAATGAATTCCAAAACATTTGTAGTTCAATTTGAACAAAATATACACAAAAATTCCCTCACCTTAGCATGGCGATGCAATGGTGTCGCAGCCATCAAACAGATAATAGTAGAGCAGTTGGGATTCGCAATCAACGCCCCTTTCCCACTCCCAAGCTTAATGTGCGCCATAGCCTCGGGATTAACCTCAGGAACAACCAGAGGCACCCCATCATCCATCCTAAAAGCAGAGCTATTATCAACTACAATAGCCCCATTTTCAGCCGCAACAGGACCGAATTTCTTACTTATCGAACCACCGGCACTAAACAGGGCGATGTCCACATCTTTGAAGCTATCTTCAGTTAATTCTTCTACAGTGTATGTGTTGTCCTCGAATTGTATTTTCTTCCCGGCCGACCGTTTGCTAGCTAGGAGCTTAAGAGATCGATAGGGAAAATTCCGATCGGACAACACGGAGAGGAATTCTTGGCCTACCGCCCCTGTTACTCCGACAACGGCCAGGGATGGGGCATTTTCTGTGAGGGACATCTTAATTCGGGAAAATGAGACATGGGTTTTGGTAGAAATTGGATTTTGGGTGGGGAGGCGGGTGGAGATGGGGCAATGGTGGTGGAGGGAGATGGAAGAGGGATTCATTGTGGCGGTGGCTATGGGGGAAATGGCGGCTGAGAGGGTTTAGGGTTTAACCGTTTAAGGGGGGAAACTTTAAATTGGGAAATTGCCGTTTCTTATTTATTTATTTATTTATCTTTTTCTTGGAACTATTTTTGGAAAACTCAAAAACAATTTGTTCTCTTTCTCTTGTATTGAAAACTCATAAAATGTCAAAAACAATGTTCGTTTTTTATTTCATTTTTTATTTAGTGGATTCAAAAACCATGTTCTATAGTTAGCACACAGTAAAAACCATATTCTTTAATTAATTGGCACACAATATTATTACAAGTATTAAATGGATTAAATTGCAAAAAAAAAAAGAATGTGGAGTAATTAAGAATTTTTCATAGAATGTGGGCCACATTTGTCATTTATGTAAAGATTGTAGACCAAAATTGTAATTGTCTGTAATTAAATGGTATATTACAGATCTTCCCCTAAGATTTCTCAAACATACCAAACACCCTATGATGTTTTAGAAAATTATCAATACCATTTGAACCTTCCAATCATTTTCAAGTATAAAAAAGACCCTAATATTTTTATTTATATTTCCAGCTAATATGGGTGATATATAGTTATTAATTTGACAAGACGAAAGAATACATGTTATGATAATAACTAATCAACTGGAATAATGGTATTAATTTCTCAACTTTATAGTACGTTTGGTAGTTTTGTTGTTACAAAAGTTAAGACCTTGTTAGTCGTGTATTTTTTTGTTACTCTTTATTTTTCTAAATTTTTTGTTGGGGGGGAAGAGGAATTTTTCTTTTTCTTCACCTTTTGCCATTTTTCATGATTTTTTAGTCGTTGTCTGGTTAGCCAGTTAGTCAGACAATTGATAATTTTGTTCAATTTATAGAGGATTCCAACGCCATGGTCGCACTTGGTCATAGTGTGAGAGTAAATAAGGACAAAGAAAGAGTCTTGTGATACGACTGTCTGATAGTTCAGTAAGTGATACTTTATTTCTAAATTTGATACTTATGTTTATTTTAACATAAGTGGTACTTATTATTTTAACATAGCGGCAATACTTTTGAAGGTATTTTGTTCTTTTAGTGATCAAATTGGAAAATTAGTTGGTTTAGGAGAAAAAAAATTGGAGGAAATCTTTCTGAAAAATTGTGTAAGAGAAAGGAAAAAAAAAGGTATAATGATTGTGCTATATTTTGAAAAAAAATGTGAGCGAAGATGGAGAGGGAAATTTAAAATTTAAGATTTGAATTTTGTAAAATATGTAATTTTCTTTAAGTAGAGTTTTTGTTTTAAAAAATGATGATTTTTGTAGAAGAGAATGCAAAAGAACAGCCATGTCATTTTAATTAAAACTATGTCATTTGAAAAATGCAATCGTAATTTGAAAAGACACATTATAGTTGTTAGTATATCATGTACCCAATACTTTAGAAACTAAATTCAATGCCTGAATACCTAAATTCAATTAATGCAATATTTGTTGTTTTAAAATATACGAGATACTTCAGAAGCTAAACTCAATACTTCAACACCTAAAAATGGTACGTAATATTTCAATACTTAAATTTTATACGTACTACATATGTTCCACTAGAAGAGTCAAATTTGACAAATGTATTACACTTAAAATAACTGATTTAATATCATTTGTTCTATTCATGTCCTTACTTTTTAAATGTGAGTTGATTGTGAACCATACATCATTATATTATAAGGTAAAAAGAGTAAAAATTTGAAAGCGAAATTTTCTATTGAAATGAAATTCTTTTTGAAAATAAACTATTGTAATAGAACATAAAGAATAATTTACAATAATACTTTATAGACTAAAAGTGCGCCATTAGACCACTAGAGGTGTATTATGCAAACCTTATTTTTATATACGGGTGGCAAAAAAAACATTAACCCAAAAATCGTCCAAACCCATTGGATTTTAACCTAATAAAACCCACCTAAAAAAATAATGAATTGGGTAGGCTTGGGCTAATATGTAATGGGCGGGTTTAGAGTAACCCATTGGGTACCCAAAAACTCACTCATCATGGATACCAAAAATACCCAACCAAAACTACCATTAAAAATCTAAACAAAAATCATCCAACAATTCACTTATTTTAGTGGGCCAATTTTATTTTTTTTCTTCAAACTTATTTTTTCTTTTTCTTTATTTTTCGTGTCCTACAATTATTTTGCGTTTTTTTTCTCATTTATTCATTTATAATATTTTAAAATTGCCCACTTATAAATACCAATTCAAAATTCGTTCGGGTTCCAAGTCGAGTTCAGACTCGGGTTTCGGGCAGGGTTTGGGTTTGGGTTGGGCTGGGCTGGGCCCGTGGTTCAGGCCCTGTTCGGGCCAATTTCGGGCCAGGTCCAGTTTTGGGCCTCGGGTCGGGGCATGCACGGGGTTTATATAAATATAAAAAAATTAAAAGTTGTGTTTGGAAAAAAAAATACATTCGATTAAATATAAAAGTATACAGTATATAAAATTCAAATTTTAGAATAGATTCAAAGAATTAAAATCCTCTTTAAAAAAAAGGAATTAAAATGAAATTAAAAAACTTTGAAATTTTTTTATTAATAAACCATTAAATAAGCCTTATATAGCTACCCATTACACATTTGAATTAAGACCATTAATTGAATGGGTAATGAGTACACATTACCCATTAACTTAATACCCGTCCAATACCTGCCAAACAACCCGTTTGACACCCTTTTTTTTTTTTTTATTGAGTTTGTCCAGGACTAGGGTTGCACTAAATTGGGTTTATTGAGTTTTCTAAGCTTGTTTTTTTTTTAAATTTTTTTTTAATTCAACATTATTTCAATCATATCATCTATTACATTGAAAGCATGGACGGTGTGGACAAAAATAACAAAATTGAGAGTCTCCTGCAGGATCCTGACAGTATGCTTGTTAAGGTCATGGATATCTGCCTACTTCTTCACTTACTCGTCCATAAAATAAGGGCCAAAAAACAGATGTCTAGTCTTGATTTATGTCGAGTTTAACATTTCCACGGAGACATAGTCCACCAAGGAAAGAGGTTGAGGACGACCAAAAAATAAAATTTAAATACCTAGGAGGTATGAGAAATTTTCTATCCAACTTATTATTCTATTTTATTGTGTATAAATCAGAAAAATGGGGTAATTTTATTTAAAAGTTTTAAATTATCATTTATTTTGGTAATTTGGACCAAAAAATAAAGTTTAAATACATAATAAATTATATCAATGGGATCCTCCTTTCAAGTTATTATATTTTATTTTATCAAAATTATGTAATTTTTTTAAAGGAATTTACTATTTAAAACGATATAAAATTTCACTAAAAAAATTGAATAGCAATGTCATTTTACTTAAAACTATGTCATTCATTATTTCAATAAGGGATACCATTTCTAAACACGTGGAATCTAAATTTGCTATGACACTTAAAAGTCTACCGAAAGATTGGAATTCGATTTTTTTTCTCTATCAATTCTACTTATTTAGAAGGTCCGTTCTCCAGGTTTTGAAGAGAAAAAAAAGGGCAATAGAGAAAAACAAAAATTAACTAAAGACCTTTATTTATTTTATTTTTTTTTTAAGAACAAGCTATTAAGTGGCTGGGGTTTGGAAACCCTTTATTAATAATTCAATCAAATGATACATAGAGACGAAAGAGACATAATGACCTTACCTCTTTAAGAAAAGCAAATGAGTGCAAAAGGTAAATCAAATCTTTACCATCCTAAGGCTTGGAACAAACCGGTTATCTAGACTAACAAGACCCTTGACCCTACAGGTTAGCTCTAGGGCGTCGCCTAAAACTGTCTACTTTGTACTGCTAGCTTCTCTTCCCAGCCTATCTGCAACTGAGTTTCCTTCTTGTAACACGTGATTAATCACGAGCTGCCCATCCATGAGAGACCAGATTTCGTGCAGTGTGTGTAAAAGAGTCCATGGAACCTTGAAAATGTGATGAACCATATTTACTAATGCTAGCGAGTCTGACTCCACATCTACCTCAGTCAACCCTAATCGTCGGCATTCCCTTAAACCCAGCAAAAGTGCCTGTGCTTTGGCAAAAAAAATTCGTTTCATACCCAAAGTACACAAATCCCACCACTGCCACTGTACCATATCGGCCACGAATAACAAAACATGCGCCAATATGTCTGGGGTTACCCAAAGCCGATCCATCCGCATTCAGTTTCCAACCCTTAGTCGGTGGAGACCATGATATAAGTTTGGCTTCCCTTCTCCGAGTCTTTCTCAAACAAGGCAATACAGCATACGACATCCAGTATCCATCAACCCACGCAAAACCTTCTAAGGGGTGTGCTTCTAGCACTGACAAAAACAAACTCTGAACTTCCCGAACTAAAGACCTTTATGTGTGTATACATATATATATATATACACACACACACACACACATACATACAAAGACAAGAACATCAACATCTATGAAATTTCTTCGTAGAAATTAAGGACAAGATTTAAACGCGAACGCGAGATCTATCACAGCAACTAAGGACAAGATTTAAATGCAAACACAAGATCGATCACAGCAACGCAGCCATTTCATATTCATAAAAACCTCCATCCACCATTACTTCTAGTTCTAATAAAGCTCACTCATGAATTGCACGCAAACTATGGTGGTCATTTGGGCTCTTTCTGTTGGGTTTGGCACAACCTAAGAGAATTTGGAAGAGGGAAACAGGGAGAGGAGTGGCAGTAAAAGGAGAGAAAGATTCTTGATGAGTAACAAATGACTTCAACGGAAAAGCTAGAAACTAGGAACAATAAGCTACAGCAACTAGAGGGATTTCCTCTACTGGAGAGGACTGCTTCTCACGTATGGATTTGCATGGAGGACTTATTCCTTGCTGACCAAGTCCATCGGGAGAGATGGAAGGTTAGTTCACCTATCATTCCTCCCTCCTTAAGAACGACCTTGTCCTCAAGGTCGAAATGCTAGATACTGCTTGGCAAACCTCCATTCTGTTTCCTAGGTTGCATCCGCTGGGCTGGTGCAGCGCCACTGAGCGAGGACCTCAGATTTAGGCCGGTACTTTCCCTTTTGTGTCGTGCGGCGGTCCAGGATGGCTTCTGGTTGTGGCAAGATGGCATCGGTGTCTGCTATCAGAGGCAGGGCCCGGGAATAACTGAGTGACAGGGACCCAAATGCTTGCGAAGTGCTAATATGGAACACGTCATGGATTAGAGACCCGATCGGAAGGCGGAGACGATAAGCGATAGGCCCAATTCATTCCACAATTTCATAGGACCCAAAGTAACGGGGGAAGAGCTTTAGAGAGCTTCGAAAAGCTACCGAGGACTACCGATAGGGCTAAAGTTTGAGATAAACAAAGTCGCCAACATCAAACTGTACTTCCCGCCATTTAGAGTCTGCGTGACTTTTCATTCGCTACTGGGCTAGGGATAAATTTTGGCGGAGCTCTTGGAGTATGGAATCGTAGTCCCGGAGGGTTGTATCAACTTCTGGGACTGAGGATGTGCTTGGGGTGTAGTGAATGATGGCCGGTGGTGGAATGCCATATACTGCTTCGAAGGGGGTCATGCCGGTGGCAGAGTGATGAGACGAATTGTAACGGTATTCAACCCAGGGAAGCCACTCGGTTCAGCGCTTAGGTTGGTCCCCACAAAAAACATCGAAGGTACTGCATGAGGGTCCTATTGGTCACCTCCGTTTGCCCATCGGACTGGGAATGGTAGTTGGAACTCATGCAGAGCTTGGTTCCCTGGAGAGTGAACATGTGTTTCCAAAATGCACTTAGAAATACGTGGTCACGGTCACTTACAATGGTGGTGGGGAAGCCATACAGGAAGACAATCTCAGCTATAAAAGTGGCGGAGGCGAATTTAGCAGTGTATGGGTGTTTCAAAGCCACAAAGTGGGCTGCTTTTGATAACCGATTGATGGTAACCCCTCAATGAAGTCCAAGGAGATATCAAACTAAACCCGGGTAGGAATCGACAATGGTTGCAGGAGGCCAGCTGGGCGAGTTGTATATGACTTGAACCACTGCAAACTGATCACTGCCGAACAAAGGTGCGCACCTGGGTTTGCATTCCTGGCCACTAGAAACTACATCGGATGCGACTGCGATCTGGGGAATAAGAGCTGAGGCGGGGCTCAGATAAATTTTGTTCTTCTAGAACCAAACCCCATCGCGATACTTCAGGCTACACAAAACTCTTAGCTGCATCCGATGTAGTTTCCAGTGGCCAAGAATGCAAACCCAGCAGCATTCGATATTCTGAAGCTGGTCGACGTGAGGGCTGTGAAAGAGCTACTGGTAGAAGGGATCGGTACGAACTTTATCTTGGAGCTGAGCCCACCAATCTGATCGGGGCCCAAATAGGGCGAGCATCTGGAATTCTGCCATGCGAGAGAGAGCGTCAGTGGCCTGGTTCTTGATTCCCTGCTTGTATTCGATGGTGTAGTCATATCCGAGGATCTTATGCAACCAACGGGACTGTGTTGGAATGGTAATCAGTTGCCTCATAAGATACTTGAGACTGCGGTGATCCGTTCGAATTGTGAACGGGTGCCCTACTAGATAAAGAAGCCATTTTCAGATGGCTTTAACAATGGCTAACATTTTCTTCTCATATGTTGACCACTATCGGGCAGTGCCTTTTAAGGGATTCACTATAATAGGCAATGGGTCGATCCTGTTGGGAGAGGACAGCGCCGATTCAGACATCGCTGGCATCGCTTTCCACCACAAAGGGTTGCGTAAAGTCCAAGAGGTGGAGGATGGCGGGGAAGTGAGGGCTGCCTGGAGTGCTCGTAAACTCTGTTCTACCACTAAGTCCCATTGGAATCCATCATTTTTGAGCAATCTGTTCAAAAGGGCAGCAATAATGCCGAAGTTTTGATAAATTTTCTGTAGTAGCCCGCTAGACCAAGGAATCCATGAACCGTCCGCACTGTAGTGGGAGTGGGCCAGGCTAGGACAGCTTGATTCTTAGCTAGATCAACCTGCGACACCCTTCTTAGAGATAAATGGCCCAAGTAATCCACTTGGGAAACACTGAACCTACATTTTTTGGCCTTAACAAATAATTTGTTAGCCTATAAAATTTCAAAAGTTGTGCGGAGGTGTGACAGGTGTTTATCCCATGACCTGGAGTAAATCAAGATATCGTAAAAAAAAAAAGAGAATAAACTTCCTGAGGTGCGGCCAGAACAAATCGTTCATCAAGTTTTGGAAAGTTGCTGGGCGTTGGTGAGTCCGAACAGTATTACCATGAACTCATAGTGGGCGTCATAGGTCCGGAATGCTGTATTTGGAATGTCTTCCTCATGGACCCTGATCTGATGGTACCCCACTGTCAAGTTAATTTTTGAGAAGCATTTTGCCCCATAAAGTTCATCCAGAAGTTCATCAATAACTGGGATCGGGAACTTATCTTTTATGGTTAAGAGGTTAAGGGCCTGGTAGTCGACACAGAAGCACCAGCTGTCATCTGGTTTTTTGACGAGGAGGACGAGAGAGGAAAATGGGCTATGACTTGGCCAGATTAGTTCGAAGGCTAATAGTTCCCGAACCATTTTTTTGATCTTAACTTTTTGGAAATATGGGTAGCGGTATAGCCGGACATTGACCGGGGTGGATTGGGGTTGAAGGAGAATTTGGTGGTCATGGGCACGAGAGGGAGGAAGGCTTGCCGTGTCCTTGAAAATGGAGGAATATTCATGCAAGAGGTAGGCTAGATTGGGTGGGGGCTGATTTGTTGGTGGGATGTTTGTAAAAAGGGTGGTCTGTTGAGGTTCTGGTTTGGATAGTTGGTGTTGTGGGCTGTCAAAGAAAGGGGTTGGTATGGTTGTTTGGGGTGAAAAGGTGGGCTTGTGGGTTGGGGGAATTAAGGTAATGAAGAAGGTTATGCCTTGAGCAAAATAGAGATCTTGGGCCTTGAGGGTTTGAAGTGGAGTAGCCTTAATCCTATGTAAAGTGTGTGACAACCCATTTTTCTTAAAGGCTATGGTGAGGTGATTGTAGTCAATCTCTACGGGTCTAAGAGTTTGAAGCCATTGGACTCCCAAAGTTACTTGGCAGGCAGCGGATGGCAACACGAAGAAGTCGGCGGTGATGGCTACGTCTTGGACGCGGACGGTGAGGCTCCAGCAGCGGCCCAAGCACTCAACCGAATCGCCATTGGCAATGGTGATTGGGTGGATCAAGTCTTGAGTGATGTGCAGACCAACTTTTTGCACCATTGCATTAACCACAAAGTTATGGGTGCTCCCTCCATCAACTAAGAGAGTGATCGGGAAGTGTTGAAGCATTATGCGCAGCCGGAGAGTTCGGGGGTGGACGGCACTAGAGATTGCATGGGCCGAAACCTCGGGTGAGCTCTCATCCGAATTAGCCACATCTATATTGGGCAGCTTGTCGAGCTCGGGCTCTTCGTCGGCGGTCAGCATAAAAAATTGGGGTTTGTACCGCTCGTCACAGTAATAATAGAGCCCTTTCCTGCGGCACTCCTATGACTCCTCGGGTTTTAGTTTGCGGATCACGGGCTTGGAGATTTGGTCGGTGAAGGGATTGCCTGTGGGAGTGGATCCCAACAGTCCAGCGACGGGAGTGGAAGAATTAAAGTTCCTGGTGGAGGGATAAAATTGGTTGGTTCGAGTGGGGATAGCCTTTTGAAGCTTGGATTTTTGCTCCACTAGGCGTGCGACTCCGATAGCTCGGGACAACGTTCTAGGCTGTTTTAGTTTCACTTCGAACCGAAGATCATCACGCAAGCCGGCTATGAAGCTGCTGACCAAGAAAGCTTCGGGCAAGTCGTCGACTTGATTAGAGAGCTTCTCAAACTCCTCTTGGTAACTCACGACCGTGGAGGTCCGTTTCAAACGGGCAAGCGACTCGGAGGGGTCTTCGAACTCCGTCGGACCAAATCTTTCCAAGAGGGATTTAAACCATTCCGCCCAGCTCAAGTGGCCCTTGTGCCTCGTGATCCAGACATGCCACTACAGGGCTACACCCTCTAAATGTAGGGCGGCGACATCAACCTTTCCGTTGGGAGGGGTTTTGCGATAGGAAAAGTATTGAATGGATCGGTAAATCCATCAGGTAGGGTCTTCCCCAGAGAACTTGGGGAATTGCAGCTTGGGATTTGTGTTTGGTTTTGGGTGGTGTTGAGGGAAGTAGAGGCGGCAAACGGGTTTTCTTGGGTTCGTTGGTTGAGTTTGAGTTATTGGATTTCAGTCACGATGGTTTCGAGTGAGTTGTGGAGCTGATCAAAGCTTGATTCATGTTGACCAAGAGTGTCGACGACGTAATGCTAGAATTCCGTTGCTATTTTGTTTCGTGTGTCCATGGCTCAGGATCTTTTGCAAGCTCTGATGCCACTTGTTGGGTTTGGCACAACCCAAGAGAATTGGGAAGAGGGAAATAGGGAGAGGAGTAGCAGTAGAAGGAGAGAAAGATTCTTGATATATTTTTGATAATTATTCACTTAACTTGAGTGGCCTTTTATAGAGGCAGACTAGTACAAACAGTAAAAGAGTAACAAATAACTTCAACGGAAAAGCTAGAAACTAGGAACAATAAGCTACAGCAACTAGGGGGATTTCCTCTACTGGAGAGGACCGCTTCTCACGCATGGATTTGCATGGAGAACTTATTCCTTGCTGACCAAGTCTATCGGAAGAGGTGGAAGGTTAGTTCACCTATCACTTTCCGTCACCCTTAACCAATGCTGCAACTTTCAACATCACAAACCAATGTAGATACACAGTCTGGGCCGGTGGATTGCGGCAAATATTGGACCCTAGAAGTGGCTTCCAGAACCTCCCAAGGCCGAATTTGGGGCCTCAGGAGCTGCAATTTCGACGCCAACGCCAATGTTAAACCAGATACTGCGGCTGCCTGGAATGCCAAGGCTACGACAAGGAGCCTCTTATGCTAAGCGAATTCACCTTAAACCATCCAAGCAACGTAGACTACCTCGACGTATCCCTAGTTGACGAATTTAATATCCTGATGGAATTTAGCTCCGTTAGGGGTTCTTGCCGTGTGAGGATTAGTTGCTCGGCACCGATCGTGGATGAATGCCCGACCGAGCAGATGCAACAGTCCATGCAATGTTTTCGGAACGGATCAATACTGTTGCACTAGTGAAGCTGGAAGCTGTGAGCCCAACACATTTTCCAGGTTCTTCAAAGATAAGTGTCCAGTGTCCTGATGCTTATATTGAGCCTACGGATCCTTGAGCTTCTTTGTTGACTTGCCCAAGTGGTACAAATTACAGGGTTCTTTACTGCGCGTAGAAGAAATAGTTCAGTTAGGAATCATTTATCATTGAATTTGGTGTTGGATGTATTACTGAAATTGCATCTGTCAAATCCAATAATTGAATGGTTTTTTTAACGGAACTTTAGTTCTTGTAATTACTAGTTGTTGTAGTTAATTATATGCCACAACTACAATAACTTTAAGGGTAAAAGACAAATACCTCCCTTGTGGTTTGTATAAAAGACAAGTAGCTCCCTACATTTTTAAAATGCCCACTTACCTCCTTAAACTATGGATTAATCTAGAAATTAAGAGAAATCTAATAACTGTAACAGTCGTATGGTTAGATTCCTAAGGCCCTGTATGGTATCGAAACTTAAACTGGTTTGAGTTTCATTTCCATTTTATAATAGTTTTTTATTATTCCCAATAAACCTTTTTACATTTCCAATAAATTTTTTTACATTTTCAACACCCCTTATTATATTCTCAATGTAATTTTAATATTATAAAATTAAAATGAAACTCAAACTATGTTTTGAGTTGTGATACTAAATAGGGCCTAAAGCACCCTTTTTCCCTTCCATATACTTACCCTTTCTTCTTTAACCGGAATTTTTCCCCCAATATTCATTTTGGCCACATATAAATACGAAAATACTAAAAAAAAAAGTAAAATTCCCAAACTATAGAAAACGAATTGGGGAGATTCGTTTTCAGACAATTCGTTTTCTTCAAAATATTTATATAAAAAAAAGAAAATAAAAAAAATTTCTTTAAAGAATTGAATTCGTTTCCTTAAGGATCTTTAAAAAATTTATTTTTATTTTAATTTTTTAAAATATTTTGAAGAAATGAAATCAGTGAATCGTTTCTTAATAAAATTAAATTTATTTTAAAAATATACTAAAAATAACACTGAATTCGATTTCTGGAAAATGAATTCACTAAATTTGTGTTTCAGAATAATCTTAAGATTAAATGAAATAATTACATCGCAATTTGCCAAATTTCTACATTCAAACATGTAATCTTATTATGTAAACATAAGTTCTTGTTTTATATAATCCATTTTAAATTACTTATTTCCACAGAAATGTATGAATTATCGAGAACTTATCTTTATTCCCTATGCATGTTCATTTAAACTAAAAACAATTAAAAACGGAAACATCAATATCGGTATAATGTAATAACTTTTTGGGAGAATTGAATTTATTAGTTTCATTTTTTAACGGAATTAATTATTTTTAAAACATAAATGCGTGACTAAATTTTCAAAGATAAATGAATTCCCCAAATTCTTTCCTACGGAGATTTTATGTATTTCCAAAAATGCCGTAACTCACTTCTTCTAAAATTTTAATAAATTACAAATTAAATTTTCAGTTACATTACGTTTTGCCTATTTTTCATAAAAACTGAAAATGAATTACGGGGGTCCGTTTCGAATCACCGTAATTCATTACGGCCTTTTATAATATTTATTTTTAAAAATGTATAGAAATTTAGAAATGATGTTGGTGAACTCGTTTTCAATGAAAATAATTATGTAATTATTTTTAAATTTGTTTAAAAATAATTATTTAACTAAAATTATTTTTATTTATTTTAAAAATAATTTTAGTGAATTCATTTTCCAGAAATCGAATTCAGTGAATTCGTTTTCACCTGAAAAAGAATTCAGCGTTATTTTTAGTATATTTTTAAAATAAAAAGAATTTTATTAAGAAACGATTCACTGATTTCATTTCTTCAAAATATTTTTAAAAAAAATAAAAAACATAAATTCTGTAAAGAAACGAATTCATTGAATTCGTTTTCTTAAGGAGTGAATTCGTTTCTTTAAAGAATTTTTTTTAATTTTCTTTTTCTTTTATAAATATTTTGAAGAAAACAAATTGGGGAGATTCGTTTTCATCTCCCCAATTCGTTTTCTATATTTTGGGAATTTTACTTTTTTTTTTTGAGTATTTTCATATTTATATGTGGCCAAAATGAATATTGAGGGATATTTCTTCTCTTCTCCGTTTCTCTTTAACATTTTTATTCTTCTATTCTTTGGACTTTCTGATCATTTTATTCTCTATTTTTTTTTTTTTTTGTTCCATTTTATCTGGTGCTGGAGTTTTACAAAAAAAATATTTGTCTTTTCCTTCCCTCTTCTTTTCCCCAACCATTTATCTCTCTGTTTTTTTTTTTTCTCTCTGTTTTAATATTAATTTCTTCATAACCAAATATTATCAAAATTTTTCTGTCTTTTCCTTCTGGATTCTTTTTCAAATTCTTTTTCTTGTTTCTTTTGCAATTAAAAAAGAAAAGAGAAAGAAGAAGAACAAATCAGAACTTTGCTAAAACCTCCATGCATAAACTGGTTGAGGAAAAAAAAAAAAAAAAACTGGTTGAGAAAATACCAAAGAGAATTTATCATCACCCCTCCACCAAAACCATCCACTACTAAATCTTCCATTTTAATTAATTAAAGATACTCGCTGCTATTATTATAGGTTCCAATTTGAATTGTAGAACTATAAACCACCAAGTTTGCTTTTTTTTTTTTTTTTTTTTTCAAAATGAAGAACCTCTCAAAATTTGAAGCAGCCTAAAACCTGCACAAAAGAATCGGTAAGGAAGGATTGCAAGAAAAGAGTGTACGAGTAATTAATTGAACGAAGATGGATTAATAAATTTCGCAACTGAAAATGGAAAATCTTAAGTGAAGAAAGAGGGTATCTTTTGTATTTAAAAACCAATGACACTTTTTTTTCCCGGTATCTTTTACTGTAACTACCGTTAGTTCCTTATATAATCCAAAGTATAAGGAGGATAATGGGAGTTTATAAAGTACAGGGGGGGTATTGTCCTTCAATCAAACTAGAAGGGAGAAACTTGTCTTTTACTCTAACTTTAATTACATACCCATAATAATACGATAAAATGTATGAGCCTTTATATAGGGTTCAATTGGGTTTTGAAAAAATTTAGCCCACATGTAGAATTGTGGATTCGGCTTCCATATGACGTTTTCATTTACAATTTAAGCCCAGACTGAGTACTAGAACAATCATTAAGCATGATTGCATAATGTCTAAATAAGTGAGTCTCGTGATTGAGTTAGTTTTCGTGAAACGAATTTATACATTCGACAATGTTCACGTGAATAATGTATGTATATATTTTTATTTTAATAATTTGCAACTGATCAAAATAAAACTGATACTCATAAAGAATAACTGACGATGCGTGATCCGCTGCAAGACAGCCAAGATGACCCCAACTCCGAATCCTACAACAAGAGATGCTCAGGGTGCGGGGTTAATGCCTCGTTAGCACTCCGACAAGAAAATTAGCTATAGATTAGGGTAATGGAGTGAGTAATTCTTAGTTTCTTTCTCTATATTTTCATACCTTTGTAGAATAATCAAGCTCCCTTATTTATAGTAGATGAGAGGGAGCCTTAATATTCGCCGGGTATTCAGTCGTCCTGTCCATTTCGAGCCCGCCGGAATACCCCGAGGTTACTTCACCAGACCCTTGTTCGCCCGCCGGACATAACCATGACCCACGTCCCTTCCGGTCACGTCCTCCGGCGCTGCTCCATGTCCATCCCATTAACTGGGCAGTGAACCCTTTGGACTGGGCTTGGTGATCCAACATTGGGGTGGGGGCTTGAGTTGGGTCCAATCTGGTGGAGTTTGGACCATATGTTAGTCTTTTTGGGTCACTTGGGCCCAACAAAGGGAGTATACCAAATACCATAACACTTTATCAATGTAAGAATAAAAATAAATATAAAAAAAAATTGACAAAAAAAAAACTAATACTCGTGAGCAATAGTAATAGTTTGTTCAAGTATCGCTTTATAGATGAACAAAACAAAAACATAAACCCAAAAAAAAAAAAAAAAAAAATGTTGAAGTGCTACTTTTAAACTAGAAATATGATAGTCTTACCGCAATTCTTTGCGAAGTAGACTTGGAAATAGTAGGGGTGAATTATGTTAGACCGAAAATTAAACCGATAAATCGCTTAAAAACCGTTTTACCAATTCTTGTTCACTGGTTTAATCAGTTAATTGGTCCGGCTCCACCTGGAGAGAGATTTACAAGCACCAGTTAATTGATCTTAAATCTATACATGTTCAATTTTATGTACATTAATTAAATATAGTAAAATTATAATCTCTATTACGTTTGATAAATTACGTATCAATAACTCTGATCTCAAAACTGTCACTAATTTATTTATATTTCGATGAAAGGTTCTAAAACTAAACATTTACTTGTAACAGAAGGAAAATTCTCACCAATGAGGAGGGAGATGGAAACCCCACTTATTGTATGGGAGAATACATCTCTACTTACACTCTAAAAACTGAAAATTAAATAGGTAGTGCAAAAAAAAAAAAAAAAAAAAAAAAAAGCAAAGCTCCTCCCCATCCTTCCATGGTGGAAGATGGGAGAAGAAAAAGGGAAAATATGGAAGACTTTTAGGGTTAGAAATTGAGAGAGAAGGAGGGCGGCGGCTAATAGAGGAGTTATATAGTCAATAACTTATGAGGAGGTTTGGCAGTTTTTATTGGATATGTAAAGATATTCTATAATCAGAGATAAACATGCAGCGAAAAGAAAATAAAAGAAAAAAACACACACACAGAGAAAGTAGTCGTGCAAGGATTTTTACTTTTTTTTTCCCTTCACATTTTGCCCCTTTTTCATAATTTTAGCTGTTGGCTTGGTTAGCCATAATTTTGTCCATCCTCAATAAACAATTGTTTTATAAAAGGTTTAATAATCCCTCCTTTGGTCCCTTAAGTTGAGATGTTGCATTTTCTGTTTCATTACGTCTCCTTTGCCAAACTTTTGCTAATTTTCAAAATTAATAAAGGGTTTCCACGTTTCGATCCATCTACTTAATCGACTGTTTTATATAATCAAAAAGAAAAAGATAATAACATAGAACAGTATGAATGGTCATGATAATTATATTTGTCTGATCGAACTCATGAGTAAGAGACGTACACTTTCGTTATTGAATTTTCTATGCTTGTTAAGGTCATGGTTGTGCCTAAATTCTTCACTGAAATTTCTAAGCTTCAATTTGGTTGTGCCCATTGTATGGCCTTGATTTATGCCCACTTCAACATTTTCTTGGAGTCATAGTCCAGCAAGGAAAGAAGTTGAGAACGACCAAAGACCTTAATTAGTTTCTGGCCACCTCCGGTCTTTTTAGGAAGTAGGAGAAATTTTCTATAAGTTATTATTCTATTTTATTCTGTATAAATAAATGAAAGAATGACGTAATTCCATTTAAAGTTAACAAGTAATATCATTTTTATAATTTGGACCAAAACATAATTAAATACTAGGTAATTTCATCTAGATAGAAATGAGATTTTCTGTATAAATTATTATACCTTATTCTATCTAAACTATGCTATTTCACTATATATATATATATATATATATAATTTTACTATATATTTGAAACCACGTAATTTTTCTCAAAATATTTAAATAAACAATGTCATTTTAAGTGAAATCACGCTATTTCAGTATTTAAATAGAGGATCTCATCTCTAAACATGTGGAATCTGAAGTTTGATGATTCAAAATATTACCCCCTTGTTTCATTTGGAAGTCCCCAAGTACTATTCCTATTTATGACTCATAAGCTACAATTTTTTAATTGGAAGGAAAGGAGTAATACTCAAATCGCCCCAATTTTATATCGACCTACACAGGAAGATGCCCAACTTCTAGAACACGCCTGCTATATCGCCCCCCATATCCCTATCACATCATCGATGCCGCATCCCCTCGCAGTGATGATCCTGAAGATGATCAAGAGCCGGAATATGGTCCCTGGAAGAAGTTACGGATGAGGAAAATGAACATAATGTGAACGCCACGAGTAGTAACCGACAACTAGAGACCTTTTATGACTATGCATTACGAAAACAAGTGCATGTGGTAGATTATAGAAAACTTACTCGCCGATTCCCGTGATGTTTGCAAAGCCACTTGTCTTAGGCCTTTCACCTTTTATTTTTTTATGCTTTCTTTTATCCATTAACAAAACGGTAACCAATCCCACTTTTTAATTTAAATTAAAAAAAAAACTCAAAAAATGTTTCTCTTTATAAAAGAGAAAGATATCTAGTTTATATATATCATGCCCAGATTAATTTTTTGAAATTTGAACCATTATTGGGATTGAATTATCTATAAAATACTTGTGTAACACAATTTAAAAATGAAACAAAATCTCTTTCTAATAAGTTAATCCATGATATTTGGACACCAAAAGTTGGAAACGGACAACTTTCTTGAATCGATCTTCTGCCGAGACAAGAACATCAACATCTACGAAATTTCTTTGTGGAAATTAATGAGAAGATTAACATGCACACGCAAGCACCCTAGAGCAGCCCCAATCACCTATATAACCTCTAGCCACAAGCTCTTTTAACCCACAACACTTCACTACTTAGCTCACTTCCATTACAAAAAGCATGAAGTGCACCAAAACTTTTCTCACATTAGCTCTTTTAGCCACCCTTCATCTCGCCTTAACAAATGCCGCATCTTTCAACATCGTAAACCAATGTACCTACCCGGTGTGGGCCGCCGCCCCGGGGGCTGTCGCCGCCGTCCCCGGGGCGGTCGCCGCCGTCCCCGGTCGCCGCCGTCCTCGCCGCCGTCCCCGGGGGCGGTCGCCGCCGTCCCCGGGCGGTCGCCGCCGTCCCCGGGGGCGGTCGCCGCCTCGACCAGGGCCAATCCTGGAATCTAGACGTGGCTCCCGGAACCACCCAGGCCAGAATCTGGGGCCGCACGAATTGCAATTTCGACGCCAACGGCCAAGGCCAGTGTGAAACCGGCGACTGCGGCCGCCTGGAATGCCAGGGATTTGGCAAGCCCCCGAACACCCTAGCCGAATTCGCCCTGAACCAACCCAACAACTTGGACTATATCGACATTTCCAACGTCGACGGGTTCAACATCCCGATGGAGTTCAGCTCGGTTACACCCTGCAAGGTGATCCGATGCACGGCGCCGATCGTTAACGAGTGCCCGGCGGAGCTAAAAACCCCCGGCGGATGCAACAATCCTTGCACCGTTTTTAAAACGAATGAGTATTGCTGCACCGATGGCCCTGGAACCTGTGGGCCGACGACGTTTTCCAGGTTTTTTAAGGATAGGTGCCCTGATGCTTACAGTTATCCTCAGGATGATAAAACTAGTTTGTTCACTTGCCCAAGTGGGACAAATTATAAGGTTATTTTCTGCCCATGAAGATCGATCTTAATTAATTACTATAGACAGATCTGTACTACACAGCTCAGGATAAGAAATAATTGATGCATGCATGTATGATGAGCCCTCTCATGCATGGCTCTCTTGGATATTGGAATAAATGAGCCCCCACATATAGCATTGTGGGATTTGGCTGTTAAAAGTGTTTCTTTTTTTTTGCCCTTTCCAATTCAAATCGAAGCTATATAAGATTGTTATAATGTTCAAATTATCTGTCTCATTTTATTTTATGGGTAAATCACTTCGTTTGTCTCTTAAATTAGGATGGATATTGTATTTATTTGGTCTTTTAATTTGAAATTATTTTATTTTAGTCTTTAACTTGAAAATTTGTTTCAAAATGATCCCAAAATCTAAAATATGACAATATTTGAACTATTTTTGATTAACACATGAGTTGTTTCAAATTAAATTCAAAGTGAACAAAGTGATTTAAGATTTAATCTTTTCATTTTTTGCCCGTATTAGAGTGTTTGAATCTTACATGTTAGTCGAAAAATATAAAAAGAATTAAACTCGGTACATTTAGCCAAAATAAGCTTATTTTCGTTTAAATTTATGAGATTTATATTAGCTTGTATCCAAGTGTGAGAATGAGCTTTTATGAGAGTTGCCATATCTAACGATTTGATGTGGACAGATGCTAAATTCTTTCAGATCTGCCTCGAGTCTCTTGTTCGACCAAAGGATACGCGTGTTTTTGTGCAGTGAATATTTGTTGTTTTATTAATCAGATATTAAATTTGATGTATATATTTTTTTTAATATTTCATATTTTAATAAATCGTGATACGTACGTCCAACACATAAACTCAATATAATGGAGACTAAACACGATACAAAATATTTAAACATCTAAACTAATAAGCATAA
The DNA here is from genome assembly GCA_016801395.1 of Leptodermis oblonga. Lineage (NCBI taxonomy): Eukaryota > Viridiplantae > Streptophyta > Magnoliopsida > Gentianales > Rubiaceae > Leptodermis > Leptodermis oblonga. The sequence continues at coordinate 15,166,789 of CM028751.1, read as the reverse complement.
TACATTAGTTGTTAAAATTAATATATTAGAAGTTAACTCGCTATGAAAACTTCAGACGTTAAAGTCGATATGAATGCTTGTTTTCATAATAAATGCGATACTTCAAAAATTAAACTTGATACACGCCATGTTGAACAATCATATGCGTTGAAAAAAGTTTTTCCCCTCATCTATATAATAACCAAATCCTAAAGATAAATTAGTACCCAAAATCATCATAAATATAATTAATTTTCGAATACAATTGAATCGACTTAGGAATTTGAGAACAGTACTGATAAAAAGGACTTTGGGTGCTAGTAGATGGGAAAATTTCAATTAAGTACGGTTGAAAATGTGTTTTGGATTTTTTTTAAAGGTTATATTTAGGGAAAATTACATTTACTTTCCAAGTTTTGGTAAAGTTATAAATATCTCATCGATTGAGTTTTAATTCTGACAATTACAACACCCTTTAATTTCAAAATTTTCCAGTATAACAAATAGATCGTCTATAAAACTCAAGTTCTTTTTTTTCCGTTTCAGATGGAGGTATCTGTAATCAAGACAAAATCATGGCGGAGGTAAATAAAAGTGTCAAAAAAACATAAGAGGCATTTGTAATTCGACCAAAATTCGATGGAGGTGCAAATAATTCGCACTTTTTAAAGTATATTAAAAATGTAAATTAACAGAAATATAAAAAATCAGTATTTTGAGAATGATGAAAATTTATTATAAAGATGTGTTGTGAATATTGGACAGAGGTTCTTTCTATCATTGAGATTTACCAAAAATGTTGACAAAATTGAAGTTAAAAAATAAAAACTCGAACGAGAGGAAATCTGAATGTTTCTTGTCCTCAATTTTCAAAGTTGAAGGTAGATGATGATCATAAATCTTTCCAACATTAAGGTTATTGCAGGATAATATAATTTTAGTTTGACATTTCAGTCCAAGTTGTCGAGAAGTTGGGAGTTCTCCAAAATACTTGGAGAATTGTGCTTTTTTTTTTTTTTTTTTTCTCGGCGAAATGATGTCACAGTTTGAAGTAAAGAAGAAAATTATTCCCTCGGTCTCATTCAAAAATTTACTTTGTATTATTATTTTTATTAATATAAAGTGAATTTTTTTGATCGAGACCGAAGAGTAAATTGTTTAATTAAGAACCCATCTCCCAATCACGTCTAAACTTTGTGCATATATTGGGTCCCACACGACTCTTCATGAGCTTTGGTGGATTATAAATTTATGGAAAATTACACAAACTTACGAATTTGGACACGAGTAATTTTAAATACAATATGAATATATAAACGAGGATCCGTGAACCGAAACAGAAGATGCGCATTGCTAGTTGCAACCCTGTGGATGATTTTCATAAGGATATTTCCAGTTGTATTAACCAAGTAACTGTGGAAATTAACAAATACAAAACCTATGAGCAATTAGATAGTTTAGAACACTGTTGTCATTAGCATAGTTTCCTTCCATCCATCTCCCACCCGAAGAGTAATTTCCTCACGAGAAGCTTTCAGATGTGCGTTCAATGGTTACGGAAAAATCTTGCATGGTGACAAGCTTTGCTCGTCCGCCATACTCTTCCGGCAACGCTTCTTCGCCAACTTCACTAATGAACTCCCTGTTTTCCTTTTCGTTTGTTACAATTACCACCTGTGCAAATCATACCATTCAGGAGAAAGGAAGAATGAGTTGGGTGAGACCAAAACTCTTCTATGATATGGAGATGAAAAACTATTAGGGTGAATTACCAAAGTCCCCCCTAAATTTTGTCCAAATTATTAAACGAAATCCTGAGGTTCCAGTTCATTCAAGGGTTCTTTCCGTAATTTCTTGATGATGCAAGGTTCGTTTGGTAAGTTTTTGAAACCTTGAAGTCCATTTGGTGATATAGACAAATCTCAAGAGAGCTTTGTAATTTATCAAAAACTGTTAACCACTCTGCTATGTAAACTTCCCATACAACAATTAGGTGAGGATTGACTACATACATTATATTATAGGGAAAGGCTACAGTCTCTTTACAGATCGAGTTATTCAATGTCAAATGACTAGAGTCTCATTACTCAAGACACTGTCAAATGATTGAATAATTAAGTAATGGACTCTACTCTTACCCTTATATTATACCATGGTATTATGTCAAAACACTTTAAAATGTAGCATCATTTTTGGCCGCCCTTCATCCTTTTAAATTAGGTTAATGATTCTCTATTTTCTACGTGATGTGTGTGTAACTGCACAGAAATGATGTCACTTGTGCATTACTCTATGGAAACATACCTTCTCAAGAGTTGCTTTCTCGAGGAAGTAAGAAATCATCCTCCACACACTGGCAAAGAATCCGGGCATATGTAGGATGTAAAGCTTGGCCAAGCGTTCAGGGTAGTAAGCCTGTGCAAACAAGAACATTTACAAGGGAAATTTAAGCATGTCACTCAAATCAGAAACTGTTTCAGGAGTTAAAGTTTTGGATGAGTAGTTCAAATTACCAGAAATTAAAATTAAAGGAAAAATAGACACAAGTATGAAAGGCTCAAGATTCTTTTTACTCTCAACATGATCATAATGATTATGATGATGAAATGCATTTACAGGGGATTGATTTGTTATGATTTTCGGCTTCTCAATGCCAAATTTATTCATACATGGGGTGGAGGAGACATGCTATATTTGAATATAAATCAATCAATGTGTCTTGTCCGTGCACTCAAGATATGATCCACATAGTCGACCCCAAATAGTGTAAAGGCTTAGATGTTATTGTACTAAGAGTATGAGGAGAGAGTTCCAAGAAAGTCTTGAATGATTAACATTAATTAAGGTGTTTTAAGTCATTTACAAGTACTTTACAAATGCCCAAAACCACGATTATTGTACAACAGAGGGAGTATCCAATAGTCTTGAACAAGGAACCATAATAAATAGATTTACCTGTAAAAACTGGAACCCATTGATAAAACCTCGGGGATCTACGTTTTTGTATGCTAGATTGCTTAGATCAAGAATAGCAACCAGCTTTTCATTTCCAATTTCTCCATCTTTAAAAGAGCTGAAATGAGCAAAATCTCTGTTAAAAAACATGAACAGATCCTAGTAGAAAAGTTAAAATCTGTTTCCTTAATGGTTTCAGGTGTAAAATATCCTCATTAATCTTGTCAGTAAGGAAAAAATAAAATATTTGATTATTAAAGTTGGACTTGCAATATGCTCTGTTAACTGTACATGAAATCTCCACAGGTCCACAGCATGCTTAAGTTTTTATTCTTTGTTTGGAGGTAAACCAAACTTGACTCACACTGATATATGTACTCCTCTCTGATCAAGTCTCAAGTGAAGAACTCCAAATTAAGTCACACAGACACACGTACACTGATTGAGTGTGTGTGTGTGTGTATATATATCATGGAATAGATGAACTGGGACGTCGTAGCCATGAATAATATTTCTGATGCTGCTGAACTAGAACACAACAAGTACTAAATATTAGAGCCCTCATCAGAAAGATTATGTGCACATTCATCAGTCGATTCCGTACTACTTCAGTCTCCACCTCCTCATTGCAAATGCCGAGGAGGAAGATCAAGAAGATGCATGCATAAGAGGATCGGGATCAAATCCAGATGAAGACAATGAAGATGTCCAGTTGCAGTGCGTGATTTGTCTTTACAATGTTGTTGTATCCATTGTTTTAATCAAATTATTTCCTCCGTCTCACTAAAGAAGTCATGTTTCTAATACTGTTTTCAGTATCAGAGACATAACTCTTTTAATGAGGTTCTATTTCTAATACTGAATATGATTCTTTTAGTGAGACGGAGAGAATAAAATATATATTTCCCAATTAAGGGTTAAATGAAATGATACCTTGCAATTGTTTTGTCTAGTAGGTGTACCACAAATTCTGCACCAACAGGCCAAGGTTTCTAATTAGTTATGGATAGTTGCTACTGTGATAAATGGAGTAGAAAACAGCAAACTGTTGCACAAATAGTGAGATTCAAGGAGTGTACACAAGCAGATTCCTTACCTTAATAAACCAAGAAATGATCAAATGTTTTTGAATCAGCAAAACTTTCATTCAATACATCAATCAGCAAAAGCAATAAGCACATGATATCTTAATAAGGAACATAATAATCTGGTATGTATATTAAGGACAGTAACCTGAATTTTTGATGATGATATTTAACATAAAGGACGGTAACTTCCATTTACACTATTTTTCCCCTACCCTTCCCGTGCTACTTTGAAACCGGGCCGTGCATCACTCAATACAATATATTTTAACATATTAAGACCATGTCACGTTGGGACAGAGTTAGTACAAATTAAGAAGAACAGATCTAGTCAACACCAAGAATTGGACAAAACAGATTACTAATCTTTCACAACGTGAACAGTTTAAAAGTATTCAAATTAGGTTGTCATTACAAGCACACTAAGTCACAACAAACAATAAATAAATCAAAGATAAGATGTTACATTAAAGAAACAGAAAGGAGACAATCATCACATGTGGAAGCATAAGTAAGCTGTCCAGCCCCTCCAGAAAGCAACACATAACTTACAGTTCCAAAATCAGATACATATTTTTGCCGTCATTTATAAGCTATCAACAAGGAGAATATCCGCGATTCCAATGAAACTTATGATTAAAATATATACCTCATTTCCTGAACTTACATTAAAAAAAATTCACACTGACAATAACAAGAGATAAATTAAAACATTGCAGTCAAAGCATAATCTTCAACGTTGGAGATTCCCAAAAGCCTCGGTAATGTAAAAACAAGGAAGAAATTCCTAAATAATTAAGTCCAACTAACTGAAGAATCATTCACCAGAAAGCTATCAAACTACATACTTCACCAAAAGCTGATGCAATATCCCTATAAACAAGACAAAAGACAGCGCAAGAGAATCGTTTATTGCAATCAAACTGGAATATTTCGTTGTCAACAAAATTGTCTGAAAACTAAGAAGGAAATGAAATCAAACAGGAAATTTGCAAGCATGAATTGAAATTTACTCTTGAATTGGAGTTGATCCTTGGACGGAAAATGCTTGCTGGCTTTCACAAGCACAATTGGGAACCCCTGTTTTGACAAACCCTGCAGATAAAGTTTTTTAGCTCCAAGTTCATCCTGAACTTCAGAGTCCGAAATGAATCCCAAAGGCACAAATGATGTCCTCCAATTGCGCCAATTCACAAACATCTTCGCAGCTTTATCAATGTCCATTGATCTTGCAATCAAGAACCTCATCAATGTGGGGTCTCCATACTTCTGCCAAGTCATAAAAGGCAGAAACAAAGAACTGAGCTCTATCAAAAAAAAAAAAAAAAACTGAATCTTTCACAAAAGGGAAACAAGCAAAAAAGGGGAAACTATGGGACGTTACCTCCGTCGAAATACCAAGCTTTTCAACTGCTTTCCTCAATTGGGATACCGCATATTCTTGATTTGTTGTCTCCATTTGAGGCTTTTAAGGAGGAGGAAGAAACAAAGGAACCAAAGAAGTAATGTATGGGTTCCAAGTGTTCTTTAGCTCTATTTTATACAATACAAAACAGTTGCCGTGGGAAAGATTTTCGGCTTAAGAAACAAGGAAAGTACTCCCTATGTTATTAGAAGGGTCCAATTATTATTATTTTTTTAAATTTTTACTGAAATTTAAACACACACACTAACATATCTAATATACAAATGGAACATATTGAAACAACAACTAACCAACATACAAAAACTTATCTATACAACCCTCAAATCAGTAATCTTTGGATGTATAGAACAAGCTTATATGCTAGCTAGCATTGCTTCTCACAATCAATATGGATTTCACTTGAATTTTACCTATCAACCTAGACTCACTCCATCATGTGGAGATGTTTTTCTTTTGAAATTTTTATTGAAATTTAAAGACACACACACTAACATATCTAATATAATATGACAGACACCAAAAGAAACTTTACCACAAATGAAGCATATTGAAACAACAACAAACCAACATAAAGGGTCCAATTTAATATACTATGTTCCAGTAATAAAAGTGTAGATGAGTCGAAGCGGTTTACTACCATTTTGGGGGAAAATAACGAGTGGCAGAACAAGGCAGCCTGAACTAATGAGTGGATGCTGATTTGTCTGGCGAAAAGGTTTCTTTTTAATAGAATAATTAGTTATGAAGCTTTGGAAAGTGACAATCAGAAACCATGCATTTATAGCCAATCTTTATTTTATTATTATTTTCTTTTTATTTTTAATAGAAAGCCTAGCTATTCCCACTTGCAACTGTTGACTAACTCCCGTACTTCTAGAGAGCACATTATGCCAATATATACTACCGTACTTCTAAATTTCACCTTATGCAAGCCCAGGTTCCACATTCTATTGGAATATAAGATCGTTCTTCATACACTCCTTCGTAAAGACTAAATTCAATTAATTGGGTATTTTCACATACTTCTATAGTCCACCTTATATTGTTCCACCTCTTGCTCTTGAGATCTTTTTCTATACACTCCTCTTGTTGGGGTTATGAGATTTCTCCACACTCTCAAAATCCATTTATACAAGTAGCGGTTCCACCTATTGTTGATTTATGAGATATTTCTCCACACACTCTTATGTTGTTGGGGTATGTAACTTTCTCCACACCCCCAAAGTCTACCTTCAGCAAGCACTAATTTCACCTCTTAACTAACTACTAGATCTTCTTCATTAAAATTGGGACTAATCCTCTACGAGTATGCAAGGCATCCTAACCCTCGATATTCAATGACTTTGGCATATCTTAGGGTTCAAATCTCGAATGTGTAAGTGCGCTATCGAAGTACTAAAAGGCCTTGGAGGCCATTAGCAACCATTCAATTTAGTAGTGTTTTTCTGTAGCGTATGGAATAGTGAACTTTAGGTTTGTGATATTAATAGCTTCATATCTTAGGGGTGGTTTGGTTCGGGTTTAGATCATCTTTGCAAGGCACACTATGCCATTTCACAAATTCAAGGGATAAAAATATTAAAAAATTAAAAAAAAATTTACACTCATTTTTTAAGAGAGCACATTATGCCAATATATACAAAGAATCTTACCTGAGTTTGATGTAAAATATCTTCAATCATTCCCCTTAACATCTACTATATACAACTACCTAAATTCACTACAATAATAACTTTATTTTTCAGTCTAAGTAGAATATATTGCATATAGATTCATCTTTACACTTTGTATTATTCTTTTTCTTTTTTTTTTTAGTGAACAGCAGATTAAATGGTTGGGGGCCTTGGTGACCCTTTATTAGATCAAAATAAACTCGGTACACAGAGACGAGGGGAGCATAATAACCTTACATCTTTTAAAAATAGCAACTAGAAGACAGAACCAGTCGGTGCCATTGGCCCATTTCTATCCCGAACCACAAAACCCGCGCCAATGTGCCCCAGATTACCCAAAGCTGAGCCATCCACATTCAATTTCCATACCTTCGTTGGACGTTCCCACACAATGAGGCGCGACTCTGTTCTGCAAGGTTCTCGCAAACATGGGAGCAGACCCGACGCTATCCAGTGCCCATCCGACCATATAAACTATTAAATGCCGAGCTTCTAGTACTAAGAAATACAAACTCCTAACCTCCCAAATAATCCTAAAGGTAGTAGATGTTCTGGAGTCAAAAGTCTTTCTGTTGCATGCCTTCAAACCGTCCAAACCACAAAAGAAGGAAGCAGGCACACCAGCTCAGTATGCACCTTGGAGGCTGGCTTATATCTCCACAAAAATACCAGCCAATCCTATAGCATTTTGGGATGAACCAAAGGCATCTCCAAAACACTTGCAAAAATGTCCCAGACCCTCTTAACCATTATATAGTCATTAAAGCAGTGATCCAATGCTTCCGCATGCTCACAAACACACACTTAGATGGCAATTGGAACCTAAACCCCTTCAGGACATCATCTAAAGGGAGCAAGTAGTTCATTAAACGCCATAGAAAAATCAAGATTTTACATGGCATCTTAGGATTCCAAATCGAATAAAAAGAAGGCAAAGACAGCTTCGTGTGTCCCAGCAAATTATAAGTACTTTAGAGCGTGAAATATCCATTTGTGCTAGGAATCCAAATTAGGCAATCTGTATCCGCCAAAACAAAGCATAAATTTGCAGTTCTTACCGCAACCGCAGATAGCTGTTTCGGGTCCATTGGCTCATCCATTTCCATGTCGTCGGGACTAACACGAACGTGCGTCCACGGATGGAAGTAGTCGAGGTACTCAGGGCACGACTGATCGGCCCAATGAGCCCTTCCATCCCCCTTATCACCTTATTCTTTGGGTACATTTGCGGGATCTTAAGATTCGTATCAAACACGCAGGAGTACCTTTTTATTTCAGGGCCTTTGTAACAGCTCTTTTGCTGTAAAACTGTATGGGCAATGAATAAGACCCCTGTACAAGGTTATTGCGTGCACTCCTGCAGGATTTTGGCCCAAAAGGAAGCCAATTGACCTAGTGCATGTGAAACATAGTAAGTGGATAATCGACTAGGTCTGCTATTACAATAATAAACATTAGAAAATTTAAATGACATAGAAATATTACCTCTTCGGATTTCATTCCGTCCAGGGCGCGTCTGTATGTCAATAAATCCCAGTTAGGCTCGCGCTTCCTGCCGGTTCCGATGTGCCACTTAGTTGATGCTAGCCACTCGACACCCAGGATCTCAGCTTCGTCGGACTAAACACGGGAAAGTATTCGTATATTCAGCTCTATTAAAAAAAATGAAAAATAAATTAGTCATTTTATTCCCCAGGTATAAGGACTGAAATAATTTATAAACGATTCTTATAAACCTGTAATAAAGTCAGACACCAGCCTAACTGGGCACCGTTCATTCTAGAGGCTCAACCAAGATTGCGATAAAGGTTCGCCAAACATGCTGCACCCCACGCAAGTTCGCCTAGGCTTTCTACATCTTGGAGGTAAGGCAGGAAGTGCCCAAGAAGGTGGTTTTTTCCTTATCCACGAACAGGGTGTTTCCAACTAACCACAATAAATAACCTGCGGCAAAATTGGTGGCCTCCACCTGTCCACTGAGACATTGCTCATGGAGGAGGGACATTTTGACAGTTGCAAAATCTCGATCCCCGAGCTGGTCTTCCTAAATCCCCAACAACTCTAACAGCAGTTCCTTCATCTCTGCCGGCTTAATTTTCCACCCAATTGGCGATCCCCCAATCGGAATCCGCAATATGTACGCAACGTCGTGGAGAGTGATACTCATATATCCGAATGGCATATGGAATGAATTAGTTTTCGGCTGCCATCTCTCAACAAAGGCACTTAGGAGTGCAGAGTCTAGTTCTGGATGCATAGACCAACCCAAATGTGCCAACTCGGATTGGTCAACTAGACTTTTTATTTCCCCTTAGGCTAACTCCCACCTTTGCAGATTGTTATAGCCATTATTGCACAACAATATGCACCACGTTCCTATGTAATGGAATGAATAAAATAACACATTTTAAAAGTCAACTTATTAATCATAAATCAGAAATAAATAAAAATCATATCAAGAAATATGTAATAAAGCATAAAATCGATACCTGTCGATGCCATACGTAGTAGGCAACATGACCTTTAAAACTCTGTAACAACTCAAGATCTGAAGGTCCACCGTCAATCAGACCATCTAGAGGCCAATAAGCCTTCCACCCGGCATCCCCTCTGGAACCAGAACTGGACCCAGCCCCTGACACTGACCTACGCGAGGAGCCCATTACTTCTTTGCCTTTTTCGCTCCTCCGTCGGTTGGATGCATTTTCCCCTTCATTTTCATCCTCCAATCGCCCCGAGTTCCCTCCCATGTACCCCTGCGACTGAGACATATCCATCTCAAATCTTTCCGCATTTTCCATAGCTTCCTCCTCCTCCGCATTTCCAATGTATGGTGGGGCAAATGGGATTTCGCGGTAATCAATGTTACTTTCCCTTGTCGCATTTGATAAGCGAGAAGAGCCATGCGCTCTTCCTGCCACCTTTCTCTGCCGCTCGGATGCAGTGGGATGTATTCGGCCACCTACTTCCTCAGAGGAGGACTGTGTCGCCTCAGTGCTTCTATCACCCAATTGCAAATTGTCATCCTTTTTGCTTTTGCTTTTGGTTAATTTCAATTTCAATTTCCTAAATGCTTCTGCCATCTGCAATAATATAAACGCGCATTTATCAATAGAAAATTAATTGTTAACATATAAAGAATGAGAACACATTTACAGTTACAGAAACTTTAAAGTATTGGCGCAAAAGTCGCCCCGTTTGGGCATAAAACATCCGAAAAAATCCCCCGACCACCGATATTTTTTGGGAAAATACCGATGTCGGCCGGCGGTATTTTCCTGAAAAAATACCGCAGCCGACGTCAGTATTTTCTTGGAAAAATACCGCTACTCGGTATTTTTTGGGAAAAAACCGACGTCGGACGGCGGTATTTTCCCCAAAAAAAATACCGCCGGCCGACGGCGGTATTTTCCCAAAAAATACCGCCGCCGACCTGCGGTATTTTTTTTCGGGAAAATACCAAAAAATACCGCCGCCGACCTGCGGTATTCCTGGAGCCGGCGGTATTTCCCTGCAGGAATACCGCCGGCAATATTCCTTAAGAAAATACTGCCGGTCGCCAGCGGCATTTTTTTGAAATAACGCCGGCGACCACCGGTATTTCAGTCCAGTTCGGTGACAACCGGCCGGATCTGCGAAGATCCGGAGAAAAAATTAACAATTTCGGGCAAAATATTAACAAATTCAAACATTTTACAACTAAATTAATGAAACAAACAAATACTCTCACAAATAAAACAGTATCGAAACAGATATTAATTTGAGGCACTAACCTTTAGTCGATCGTACTTGCAGTAATCGTTTTATCCGGTTTAGCTAATTTTGTGATTCCTTCTTTTCCACACAGCTCCGCAGCCTCAATTGTATTTCATTTTCTCTGATTCAGTCTATTTATAGACTGAAGCAGCGAAATTTGGTGACTTTTGTGTTTTAATATATATATATTATTTTTTTCTGCAGTCATGGGCTGCTTTTTTTTTTTGGGTAAACAGTACCCGTGTTTTCTTATTTTTTTTCCTTTTGGGCCAGAAAATTTTAATATTTTTATAAGGAAATGTTATTGCGAATAGTAAAACGGTTACTGCGTATAACAATTTCGATAAAAAATAAAAGCCAATAAAATGATGTTCTCCTTCTTTCTACAGAAACCCATTCGCAGACCTGAAGCTGGTTCATTTTTTTTTTTTTTTTTTCTATTCCCCTTTTCTCCCTTCTGCCTTGAATGTGAATCTCCATCATCAACACCACACCATCCTCCCTCGACCCTCTTCATCGACAGAGCACACCACCAACTTCCAATTTCTATCTTTCCAAATTTTAATCGAAGAAAAACGAGGGGAGGCAACATAAGTTGCAGAGCGAAGAAAAGGAGTCTGCAGCTTCGTGTTGAACGGAACCCAACTGGTAATTTTAATTCAGAAAACAAATTTTGTGTTAGATTAATAGTTGTTGAGATTAAATAGATTAGATTAATTAATTGTATGTTTAGTTCAGTCATGGTGGGTTTAGAGAATAAAAGTCACAGCTCTGTTTTGATAAGTTAAATTCGGGAACTTGGTAGTGAAGTAGTAAAAATCCTAAACTTTTCTATCTGATTGAAATATGTGTCTGCTGGGACGGAAGGCGTGTGATTCAGTTTTCTTTTGTTTGGAATCAAAACTTGAAGATTAACTTTGCAGTACTGCTGGTAATTTTTTGTTATTAATCATTTTGGGAATGGAATATGGAGGAAACAGGGCAATCTTTTGGACTGAACAATCTTCAGACATGAATCTGTGTTAAAAACTTGATTATAGTGCTGGAATTCTGGTACTGGGTGAGTTTGAAATTTAGAGTTCAGTTTATAAAAAAGATAAAAGAAGAAAGAAAAAGATGCTGGAAGACAGGAATGATTGTAGTACCTTAAATATGTTTGGTTTAAGTTTGGTGCTGGGTGCTATGTTATGCTTTTAAGACTCTTACAAACTTATCTATAGCAGTTAAGATTCTTGTCTTTTGCAAAGTCAAAATTAATCTTGGTATTATTATGAAGAAGCAGGAGTTTATCTAGTTTTGATATGGTTGACATTCTTTATCGATGGTTGTTTCACTTGCAATAAAGAGCAAAGTGAGCTTATAGAAGATCCAAACAAAATTAAGTTTAGTATAAGCATCTATGGCTATACAGGTAAGCCTTTTATGATTCCGTACCGCAGAAGAAGAAAGTTTAGTATTAGCAATTGCGTGTTACGCCAAGCTTAATTTGAATGTCAATTTTTATTTCATTTCATTTTAAGTTCATTGGAGTTTTAAGTTCATTATTCCTAGGAACAAAAAAGATAATTATGATGTTATCAGAATATTATTGCAATATTTATTGTGGTGGTCTTATGGATGCTTGAACTTGTACCGTTCTCATATGTAAAGTGCTAACCCTCAGTACTGTTCTCATCTTTTGAATCATCTATATCTATAAGAAATACAAGGGAAAAATTTTGTATGAAATTCAGCTCCAGTTCAAATTGGTTTTACTATTATGAGCCTGGGCATTTGTTTGTAATGTCAGAATTTTGGAAGCCTGACTGATTGAAGTTTATAAGGATATGGACAAATTTGTGCCACTCAAATGTTTGTGCGTGTTTAAAACTTGGGCTAAAGGAAATAATTGCTGATACAGTGTTGTGTATGTTTTTTTGTTTATAAATAAATGGTGGATAGAACTAGCAGATGAAAATGGAAGATGAACATGTAGCTTCACATACTATGAGGCTAATGAAAACATCAGAGCTGGTTTATGATTTGTTTTGTACCTTGGAATTCTCAAGCTGCTGTTTGGTTGACCATGTAAAACAATTGCTGGATTTGTTCAGTTTTGATTGTGGAAAATTAAGATCTTTGTAACACTATATTTCAAACCTGATATTATAGGATGAGTGGAAGCATTGACTCAGACACTGCACATCCCTTTGTTAACCAAGTACTAAGGATGTAGATGCCTCTTCCTCAAAGAGCATCCAGTTGAAAGAGCAATTTCACTCTGGAGGTGGTTATGATCTGAAGGTACATGTTTATGGTGGTCATAAAAATTGAAATTGAACAGACGGTATATTTTAAAATAAACTTCTATGTTTCTAAATGTTCCAATTCTTGACAAGTAGGTCACGAAGCCATACACAATCACCAAATAAAGAGAAAGGTAGACAGAAGAGGAACATACATAAAAAGTTTCTTGAAGCTTTGAAGTTGTATGGCCGAACCTGGAGGCGTATAGAAGGTGTAATATTCTTCAGATTGTAGCTTTATTCTTTGTCTTCATTGGCTGTAGAACTGATATAATGTTAACAATCTACAAAGCACATGGATACAAAAACTGCAGTGCATATTAGAAGTCATGCTCAGAAGTTTTTTTCTAAGGTTTACTGATCTTATCGATCTGCAGAGCATGTGGGTACGAAAACTGCAGTGCAAATTTGAAGTCAGGCTCAGAAATTTTCTAGTAAGGTTTACTGATCTTATACCAGTATCCGTTATCCTCTATTGTATCTATGTGCCACCTCTAGATGTAAGTCATACAATTTTATGACTTAAGGCATGCAACTTACTGACTTCTTGTTTTATCAGTTCTGTAATTCTGATGTATGATTGGTTTTAATGATTTAGGGGGTGCGGGAGTCTGGCAAAGGAGATGCAGCCACGGTCAAACCAATTGAAAGTCCTCCACCTCGCCCGAATAGGAAACCATTACATCTATATCCTCGAAAAGTTTCTGCTTCCTCCAAAGCCATCGAGAAGCCAACATGTTTTGTAGCTCCATATGCAGGCCTCCCAACAGAAGATAACGGATCTCCTACTTCTGAGGAAATTGGAGAAGGGACTTATGAGGAAGTTGGAGAAGGTGAGAAAGTTCACATAACAAGAGAGAAGGCGATCGGGAAATGTCGCCTTAAAACGACCCGGCTTCATGATCACAAGGATTACCGTCAGATTGGAGATATTCCTCCACAGACAATCAAGGTATGTACATATTCTGACTGGTTTTAATTTTCCTGTATTATGGCCCATATAGTTACAAGTTCAATGCCTGTTTTATTGCTTTCATTAGTTCTTGGTTCAGAAATTTTGATTAACATGCCCTGTGATTATGGATATTTGATACAGAGCTTGATGTATCAGCTTTGTGAGGGAGTTGCTTTCTGCCATGTGCATGGTAGATAGACCTCTTGTATTTTCAGTTGTAAAGTTACGGTAAGGAGTGAATCTTTTGGCCTTTGGGAATCTGAATCCTAACAATTTCGTGATGAACCGTAAGACAATTGCGCTTTCTATTGTCACCAAACAGGCCCTTTTGCCTGGGGATTCTGTTTTGCAACAATTGCTACAAATTTTCATGTTTAATTTGATTAATTATCCCCTACTTCACTGCCTTTATTTTGGGTTGTACTAAGTTTTAGTGTTAATCATACTTGTGTTGATTAGATTATGAGGTACTTCTAATGAAGATGTATGGCCTAGATCGGTAAAATTGCCAAACTGGCACGAATTTCCTCGATGGAGCCCTCAACAACTTTCATATGTAGTTACTAATCAAGATGAGGATGGGCTGAACCTATTAGCTGTAAGTTAGAATTTCATTTCACTTTTTTAGTCACTAACTACATCATGTCTAAACCATGTTAATATGTAACTTTTAGAGCTTTATTCCATTTATGCAGGAAATGTTGCATTAGGAACCATCAAGAGGATTTCAACAAAGAAAGCAGTGGAGCATCCATATTTCGATGATCTTGACAAGTCTGGCCTTTGAAACAACTCTGACTTCATCTAACCCTATGGATTAGTATTTTTAAAAGGTTTCATGATATACTACACTAAGACTCTCAGTGGTCTTAGTTGCTTCCTTTCATCGAGCATGTTTGAAATTGCTTTTGAGGTTTCATAATTCGTCCAACTCTTAATGCTAAAGCTTGTATATTTTATGTACTATAAGAACAACAAATTTATGTACGGTATATGTATGAATGCGTTAGTTTTAGATTTGTCCAACTTTATAACAACTTGAGAGATGAATGTGTTGTAATTTTATTTATTTTATTTTTTTGCAGATAAAACTTCACTTTACTATATTGAAAAACTTAGTACATCATGGACAAAAGTGAGGTGGCTTGTTGGTGTCCACATCCCCTTTTCAATTTGAATCTCTTTTTGCTTATCTAAAATTTTTAGATCTTGCTTTCAACTTTGTAGCAACTTTAGAAGATGAATGTGTGGTCTTTTTATTTTTGAGATAAATCTGCACTTTATTAGATTGAAAAACTTAGTACATCATGGACAAAAGAGAAGTGGCTTGTTGGTGTGCACAGTCCACCTTTGCTTTTAGAACGTTAAAAACCGTAAAACATTGAAAGCAAGACCTAAGAAATTTTAGATAAGCAAAATGAGACTCAAATTGAGGGACCAAATATGTTTTAGTCAAAACTTTTACGAGCAGTAAACAATGTGTAGACAAATGCTACACTCCATTAAACAAAGCTTGAGCAAGCCCCAGGGAATTGCCCCACCAACACTCTAAATTTTATTTTTTTTACTGTATAAAATTTTAAAAAATATGTATTTTGTCCCACAAAAATTAAAATAATAGAGGTAAATATTTATAATAAATAATTTTGCCCCACTAGACCTTCGGGGCCTAGCTCCGCCACTGGCAGCCCCTCTTATGTATGCCATTAAATCATGTGAAAAGTGGACATAGCATGGACGGTGCATGAATTCGCAAAAAACAGAACACCTCGTTTGACATATTTAATTGTCAAGCAGACGAAACCATTGACGATTTCAGTTTGAAAGCTCCATCAATATGGAGGATTGAACTAGTAACCTTTGCGGCCTGACTATCTGAAGACTCTGTCGCAGAACAAGGTAAATGGGATTGGACATTCAGATGAGATTTTAGTCTTATGAATTCTGCCTTGTGCCAAATTCTTACTGGGTTCATGGTAGCATCCATGTCCTCAGGTGGGCTACCGAAAACCTGTTGGTTGCGCGTCAACCAAATGAAAATTGAAACTAAATTTATTTGCAAAGCATATGTTGCTTCTCGCCGACTGTTACAGACCCAGCAGGTATTCATAAAAATTTGTTTCACAAATTTGATTATGTTAGCTATTTATGATACATAATTGCATTTTTGTAAAAGACAGTCACAAATCTATGGCAATTAAAATTGAATAACGTAGATTTTGCTATTAACTTGAGGCAGATCATTTTAGTTTTGCAAAAAAATGTCGCAAAATTTGTAACAATTAATTTAAATATTAAAACATTGTCGCAAATTTGTAACATACTTAAAGTGTGCGTCAATTTTGCATCGTAACCAATTGTGTGGCTACTTTATGGAAATCTATGATAGTGTCGCAAATTTAAGTCAATCAATTAAAATGTCGCAAATTATGCCGCTAATTTGTGACAGGCTAAAAATATGACGCAATTGTGCCCTAAATTTGCGACAAAATTATAATTGTGTTGTCTAATTTCGGCATTTTATTGAAGTGTCGCGAATAAATTGTTGCAATTTTGAGACAAAAAAAAAGTCTAATCTATGCCACAAAAGTGCGACGCAATAATAAAATGACGCGAAGATGTCACAAATATAAGACACAATTGCGTAAGTGTGGTATATTCACGACACCTACATTAATGTCGAATGTAAATATGTCGCAATAGGTCACTTTTCTTGTAATGTCGATCCCTTGCAACTTCTTGTGTAACATTTGCTTATCGCATGTAACATAGGATTGATGGAGACACGTTTCTTCTTTCTAGTTCCGCCTATAAATATTTTCAATCAAATTTTAAAAATAGAAATACGACTCTTTTGTTGGGATAAAATCATAAAGTTTTCGAAACATGACTCTTTTAATGGTACGGAAGGAATAATAAATATACCGTAGTTGTTTCTAGATCATTGGTGAGGCGAAAAATGAGTGAAGCATGGTAAGTAATATCCGGGAAATCTTTCAAGTATTCTTCCACATTCCCTGTCGCAGGATCAGCGACACCAAGGATCGCAAGCAGAGAAAGCAATGGGCCAGTAGAAGAAATCCATCCATTGTCAAGATACTCCTAAAGTGAGGGTTTGTAACCCTTTTTGTACCACTTGGCATCCAACAGCATTGACTTACAAATATCTGCCCACTGGCCATGGCAACCAAAGGAATCCAAAAATCACTATTAGAAACGTGATTTTTTTAGCAAGATTGAAGGAGCAATAAGACCTACCGTTTTATGCAGATAAGGAAACACATTCCAACCCTTTTTTCACGCTGAATTCCAGTTGCTCTGTAGTGCTCATCAGTGCCAAGAAAAATATCTTAATGCATTCGGGTAGATGTTCAACTTCCTCGTACCTCCACCTGAGATCGATAAATTAAAAATGCATGCACTATGGCAAAAAGAAAGAAGGGAGGCGGGTCCTAAGCCTATTAGGAGGCGGGTGCTGCGACGGGAAGGCCCCCGCACCCGCCTCCCCATATCTAGTTATTAGAGCACCCGCCTCCAATAACTAGTTATTGGAGGCGAGTGCATAGATCACCCGCCTCCAATAATGACACCCGCCTCCAATAACTAATTATTGGAGGTGGGTGAATAGTGCACCCGCTTCCAATATCAATTTTTTTTTTTTTAGTGTCGGGTTTTTCAGTTTAAAATTTTTTTTCTTCAATTTATGTCTTCGTTAGGAATCGAACTCGCACCTGCATAATCACTTAACTCGTGCACATTAAATTTACCACTAGGCTACATATACTTATGTATTTAAAGTTAAAATCGAAATGATATATTTATATATTTCTTTCTACATTTTGTGATTTTTATTACCTACTAATTTATTGTCTTGCTCGAATATCGACAAAATTTTAAAATTATTTTTAATTTTCAACAGTCCGAAACACAAAAAATTTTCGAAACACTAATAAAAATTGACGAAATACTTTTGAGGTGGGTAAAAAAGCTTTGGAGGCGGGTGCAGCAGCCTCCAATAGATACCTAACATGCACCCGCCTCCAAAAGCGTTGCCGGCCTCTTAACACCCGCCTCCAAAGGGGCGCCTCCCTTGGGTGATTTTGGAGTAGTAATGTATTATGTCATTGAATATTTCCACACTCCCAATCATTTCCCCTAAAATCGGATAGAAATTGAAAAACTAACATTTCGACGGCATTGGTGAAGCATTCTAATTCCTCCAAGGAACCATAGATGTCATAAACATCATCAACTATTATCAGCAGCTTTATTACTTTGGTCAGCCATTTTCTTAGGCTTCCATATTGAGCCTCAGAAGCAATTCCATCTGCAAACAGAAAGCCTTCCACTATTCTGTCTCTTGAAAAGCTCAGTTCCCCGTGATTCCAAGATTACTCCACCACCTGTTAAAAAATAGGAAATTAAAAACATTACTTCTCATCTCGCACTTTAAAAGAGTTGTGTTTCTAAATTCTAATGATACCGATCATCTCTCGCCTGGAGACATCCTTAAGATCTTGCTGGTGTGAGGCTTGGACTAGATTGAAATTAAGCTTTGACAACTCTATCAGCTTAGGGTTTGATATTCTTTTGTGCCCTTTTTCGTATGCATTGATGTGTTTCTTGACGTTGTACCATTCTACCCTCCATTGCAACGGAAGACTCGTGGCCTTAAACACTAGTTGTTGGGCAAATCTGGAATCTGAAATGGCTTCATAACGACAAAGGCCTTCAAAGGAAAAAAAATCTAGCTTCATTTAAGATATTTTCTCCTTCTCTTGCCATGTTTGAAGCTTCAAAAAGCTCAATTAATGTGCTGAGATTTACGTCTTTTCCCGTCGTGAATTTTCCGCCTTCAGCTAAGAAGCTCATGAACATATCTGAAACCCAGCAAAATAAACTCTTTTGTTACCTCCATCTTAAAATAAAGTCTCTACAGTTAATATATAAAACATAACTCTTTTGTTAAAATGACAAAAAATATAATAATTGGACGACACCATTAAGAGTTATAAATGGATAAATTATGCTATTGGTCTCTTAACTTCAAAATTAGACCAAATTTAATAATCAAACAGTGAATAGGAACACTAACGTTAGTTTGAAATCACATCTAATAAATAATTATTAACCATGAGACTGAACTGAATTAAGAATATCCCCGTATTCTACTAGATTTGATTTAATTTTTTATTCATAAATTAATTGTTTCTTCCTCTTCAAGTACAATACTACTTAGTAAATTAATCAGTAGCGGTCTTTAATTTGGTCATGATTTAAAAACGTCTAAGATGATAGAAAATTCAAATACGTGACCTATTAGACTACTTTTCAATGCCCTGATTATGACCATTTTTCTTTGTCGTTTCTTAATCGTCAATTATCAATTTTCTTTTGTTCTTAAAAAATCCACACACTTATTACTTATAAGCGGTGAGAGAGATTCTCTGTCGAGGGATCGGTACGGCACTTTTGCCCCCTTACACATGTGCCGCTACTGAAATAAAAGGTATTGTATGTTTCCAAAATAACAATTAAGTATTTCGCTAA
The DNA here is from genome assembly GCA_016801395.1 of Leptodermis oblonga. Taxonomy (NCBI): domain Eukaryota; kingdom Viridiplantae; phylum Streptophyta; class Magnoliopsida; order Gentianales; family Rubiaceae; genus Leptodermis; species Leptodermis oblonga. The sequence continues at coordinate 15,147,125 of CM028751.1, read as the reverse complement.
CATGTTGGAAAGAAGATTGCTCTTTCATATTTTTTCATAAATTTTCGATGATCATTTTCAATAAACATTTATTTTAATTTTTTTTTCTTAAGATTTTTAATATTAAAAAAAGAAGAAAAAAGAAAGAAAATTTGTTAGATTCGTACCTTGGGAAGCATTATGACCGTAGTGCCTAAGAAGCCTAAAACAAAGCGCCGTAGAATATAGATCATAATTCTTATTCCCATCAAATATTTTGCTACTTTGTAGAGCTTCTTGAATTTCTTGGTGGAAGTATTTATCTAAACCTAGTTTTGAAATGGTGTCCACAAGTTCCAGGTTCAACAATGAATTTTCAGCCTCACCAAACAAGCAAGACACATCCTCTTTCATTTTCTGGATTCTCCTTGTGTAGTAGTACTCCTTTTTGTGCATACAAAATAAGCAATTAATGAAGTACAAAATCTTCAATATTCATCTCAAGATGAAATTAAATTAATGGAGAATTTTCTCTTCCGAAATGCCACACTTTTTCTTTACATTTTATACTCTTGTAAGAGTAAGTGAAAAAATAGTGACAAATTACTTTTTAATTTGTTGTACCTTAACACTCATAAATATTTGCGTATTTAGTAAATCTCGAGCTCTTTCTTGGATATAGAAGATCATCAAAATAAAAAGAATACTATTTTCACGAAAAATATCATTTAAGGGATCAGAATTTCATTCGAGATACCAAAAGTGGATAGTAATTTGTTTACGCGTTAGATCCATTATCTCACATATGAAAGAAGTCACTTGTTTAAGGAGAGGATGCTAGTAAAAGAGTCCAGCCTCAAGTAATTGGTAGCAAGATATGTCTACCTTGGGTGACCGAGATTAAAGTGTCATGTTTAGAATCATATTTTGTGGAAGTCATTTAGAAACAGTTATACTATTGAATTCTTTCGATAGGACCGAAGTTGGACAAAAGCAGTAAAATATATAGATTGTTATAGTGAGGGAGAGAGGGATCGATGATTAAAAGATAAGGATGATGGTATTGTCACGGTAATAATTTTCCAAACAAGCTAGAGCCAGAGCGAATTATTATCGATCTGACGATAACATCACCTAAAAGATATATATATTAGTAAAAAAAGATTAATAGCAATTAATGAACATTAAACTTACCGAAAATTCAGTAGGAAGAGACTGAAGGAGGTCATCTTTCCAAATGTTTGGCTTGTAATTTGCAGTTCGCCTAGTTTGGACATCATGATGATGATGATCAACCTTATTCTTTGCAGCAGTTGCTAATATTGTTGGCCTACAGTAAGAGGAATGGTGCAGTACCACTGGATTAATACTACGAACTGAGAAGGAGCCAGAACAGCAGTATAACTGAGAATACATTTCTTCGATTTTCAGCGAGAAAATACAAAGGATATCTTAATTAAGCTTACCTATTATTATGTCACTAAGTTTCTACTATTTATAACGATTGGGGGAAAAAAATAAACTTTTTTTTTTTTATATTAATAGTAATTAAAAAAACAGGAAATTAGAATGCATTTGCTAACATATCGTGGCCTGTGGAATGAGCTTAATTCATTCACCAGATCCTTGGAACTTTAAAAGAGAATTGTTTGCATTTAACGAGAGCAGATCCAGATCCTCTGTGTATTTGATACACTCGATCCTCTCACATGCAAAAGGGGGTTTAAAATCCTATGTGAGAGCAGTAGCGGAACCAAAACAAAATATTTTAATCATCTAACATATCAACAAATATATATATTTTTTACAAGAAAATCAATCCAGACATAGATGTCTCCTCCCTCACGTCTCTCTCTAGGTTTCCATCTCCACAATTCTGCCTCCTCCCATGGAGGGTGGCCAGCCGCCGCTGGCTGCCCTCAATTATGTGTCGGTATTCTCCAAACATCGCTTCCCACCACTTCTTAAACCAATCGACCTCCCTTTGAAACAAGCAACGGAGCACTGCGGAAAGCTAGCACTGATCTTCTTCGAGGAGGAGAGCGATCTGCTAGAGGCCCCCCTCAAGAGAGCGCTGATCGGCCATATATCTAGGGGAAAGCCACCGATTGATGCAGTTAGAACGGATTTTTTAATAGCGGGATTTGAGAGTGGTTTTCACATCAGATTGATTGAGCCTCGCAAAGTCCTAATTCGGTTTGAGCATGATGAAGATTATAATCGCTGCTTCTTGAAAGGTGTTTGGAATTTCAGATCCTACGCCATCAGAATCATGAAGTGGGTGCCGGATTTCAACCCAAGAGCAGAATCCTCCATAGTCCCAGTTTGGGTAAGCCTCCCGCAGTTGCCTTTTCAGCTGTATGATGGATGGTCTTTGATGTCGATAGGTAACATGTTCGGACGTGCACTCAAGGTGGATTTCGCTTCTGCCCACTTATCCCGTCCATCGGCTGCGCGGGTTTGTTCTGAGGTGGATCTCCGAAAGCCCCTTTCGGAATCGGTCTATCTAGAGTTGCGAGGAAGAGGCTTCCTCTAAATTTTGGATTTTGAAAAGATGCCGTCGTACTAGGAAGAGGCTTCCTCTAAATTTTGGATTTTGAAAAGATGCCGTCGTACTATGTTGGGTATTATAAGGTAGGTCATCATCAATCTGATTGCCACAAAGGTGAGAGGCCTCCTCCAAAACAGCAATGGGAAAAAAGGCCTTCAAGCAGCATAGACCCACCACTACCGATGCCAATGAATTTAGGAAAATCAAAGCTCCTGGGCCAAGACAATCCTTTGATGGTGGTAGCCCAGGTTTTGGATCCCACAGAGCCTTTGGTTCCCACCATTTAGCCTGCAACAGCCTCTATGAGTTTGGATACAGATAGTGATATTGAAGAAGTGTTTGCTGAAGAACCAGTAGCGGGATGCCCAACAACTGTTCGACTAAATACCCCAATAATCAGGATGCCCAATCCTCAATCTGAGCAGCAGAGCACAATTGAGTCCATCGATGTAGGAGTTACACCTGCATTAAGGGCCTCCGAGTCCATGGAGAGTGATACAGAGGTTGTAGAACTGGAACCACTAGTAGCATGCCCAGTAACTATTCAACGAAATGCCCCAACCATTAATCAGGTTGCCGAACCTACAGCAGCCAGTGGAATGCAGCAGCTCTAAAAGCCATGCCCAGCTCCCCGACTGCCCTCACTGAGCCTGCCACTGTGTTACGGGGCGCACATCCCGTGCTTACCCTGCAACCCCATCGATGCTCCATGAGCATAAACTGGCATGTTGCAACTTGTGCTCAAAGCTGAGAACCGACGGAGCGGAATCGCACGACGCGTCGCACCATGTGTCGGACAAGACTGAGAGCCCCGAGCCTCTCGCGCGTGAATACCCTGGTGGGTAATGGGTAAGGTGACGAAGCGTGACTCTCCATAGGGAATGCCTATGCAGATCAAAGGACCATGGTTCTTCCACGGGGGAAGCAATCGGTGGCGAAGGTTGGTAGGTGGCAAGCTGATAGGTTCAACTTGGAGCCACTGATCTAGTGATTGTGGTCCAAGTTGGTATCAGAGCCATGAAAGAGCCCCGCCCAGGATCTCAGCGTGCGCACCCCGCGCCAGCGCCTCAGCGCGCGCCGACGACTGCGCCTCAGCGCCCGCCCCACCCCGCGACTGCGCCTCAGCCTCAGCGCGTGCGCCCACGCCAGCACCTTAGCGCTTGCCCACGCCCCAACGCCTCAGTGCACGCCCCGCACTAGCGGCGCAGTGGGCCCAGCGCCTAGCGCCCTAGCTATCCCAGCGCCCCTGCGTCTCCAGCGCCCCGCCAAGCACCTCAGCTAGCGCGCGCCATGCCCCAGCCTCAGAGCGCCCTGCAGCAGCACCTCAGCGTGCCCGCCACAGCATCAGCGCGCCTAGCGCCCAGCGCCCAGCACCACGACGCCCGAATCCAACGTCGCCCAACATTGTATATATAAATTTATGTTAGTTATTCATGTTGTAATAGTTAGTAATGTTGGGGGATGTTAGTTTTAGTTAAACAGGTGATCTTTCACAAGATCACCCATTTTGTACGCCTTGATTCCCCCTCAGGGCACTTCTTATTTTTAGCTTTTCTAGTTATTGGTGGGTTGATGTAATGCAAGCAAGAGTTGGGTTCCCACCACCCATTTAAGCTTTCGGATACTTCTTGTAATTTTCTTCTTTATTAATGAAAACCAAGCTTTGGCTTATGAGTTTGCCTTTGTTTATTTTCATTGATTCGAATGGCCTAATTGCAAGTACTTTGAGAACGTGTCCCAGATGCGGGAGTTGGCGGAAGCTTGGCTAGCAGCAGCCTTGCTTGCCCCATGGTGCGCTCAATTTGGTGATTCAAAAGAGCGCCTCGTGACAGTTGGTATCAGAGCTGGCAGCTGAAGAAATGACTCTTCAGTTGGCCCTGGAGACGAGATTGACTTGACGGTTTGGATCACAGTTCTGACTGGGTTCAAATGACAGTTGGTCTTAGAGACGGACCCATGCTTCATCTACATTTGTAGATGTGGTGACCTGAGAAGAGGCGACCTACTTATAGAGTATGCTAATCAGAGTAAACCACCGGTGAACGGAAGTGGTGACTTGAGAAGGGGTGACTTATACCTAGTGTAGGCCAATCAGGGATGTACCACCATGAACGTTGTATCATAAGTGTGGTGATTATTCAGATTTCGAGTATCACACATTAGAGTCCCTCGAGGAGAGCATCCTTGAGTTGTGGTTTAGCAGTAGCCCAGGGAGCGAGACCCCTGGTGGAATGATCGAGATTTACTTTGTGGGTTCGACTTGGTGGACAAGTGCCCCTATCATCAGAGATCAAATTGCATCAAGGAGTACTTGGAGTAAAGCGTTGCATTATCCGTTCTGTTGTGGGTCCTACTTGATTGAGCAAGTGCCCCAGTTATCGGCAGTGGAGCTCTTCGTTCTGCTACGGGTTCGACTTGGTGGACAAGTGCCCTAGTGGTCGGAGGTGAAACAAATGCTTGCGTGTGTTGCGCTTATTTCGCTGGTTCGACTTGGTGGACAAGTGCCCTAGTGGTCGGAGGTGAAACAAATGCTTGCGTGTGTTGCGCTTATTTCGCTGGTTCGACTTGGTACGTCAGGGGAGGTAGTCAAGTGTTCCAGAGTTGAATGGCATGAGGTGCAGCGTTGATTCCATGCGTGGTTCAAGTGGATGCGCTCATGGTACCAGGTCAACAACCGCTAACTTACGAGTTGGTGAAAATTCGGTGTTGTTGCAAGATGCTAAGTTCAAGGATATTGTTTCTTCTGATAGTGGAGCAAACGGTTGTGAAGACTTATGCTGAGATGTGAAGCACATTTTCCAAACATCAGGCTGAAGGGCAATGCTTCTTTCCGAGACGGAATGTAATCAGTTGTGAAGGCCAAATCTGAGTTGCGAGCTTTCGAGGAGGTAGGCTGAAGGGCAATGATTCTTTCCAAGGGGGAACATAATCGGTTGTGAAGGCCAAATCCGAGTTGAGCAAGCACGAGGAGAATTTTGAGGATAATTGGTGTGCAGAAATGAGCGAGGCTATTTTTGGGCATAACGGTAAGTTGAAGGGCAACAATTCTCCCACGGGTGGGGCAATTTGGTTGCGAAGGCTTATCACATTTTGTAAGGGTGTCAGAAACATTCATATACCTTCGTTGTAAATAAACAGTGGTGACATCATGTTTGTGGCAATGAGCTTAATCAAAAATCCATCTAGCTGATGGTCAACATTGGAGCTATGCACGACTACAGGGGTAGGGATGCTGGGTTTCGTGTTGAGAAGTGCTAGCAGAAAGGGAGTTGCAGAACTACAATGCGCAATTGTTCGTGAGTGTCGCAATGGTGCATGGACATGTTTGCCCTTATCGCCACCCCAAAGCTGGTGTTCATGCCGTGAAGACAGAGTGAAAAAGTAATAATCCGTGGCATGAAGTTTGATCGGGATTGCTTGGAATCTAGTGGTGCGAGCCTTGTTCTTCACTGCAGCAACCTTGGTAAGAGAAGCAAAGATTAATGGTGAAGCCATCAGTCAAGCACAGATGGGTAGAGATCCTAGTGCAAGATTTATGGTGAAACTAAGTCGACAAAATGGTGATTGGTCCAGTGTTCATTGTGGGAGATTGATAAACAACGCCCTAATCAGTTAAGCCGTTCGTCAAGCAGAGATGCATAGAGACTCTATTTGCAAGATTTATGTTGAGATTGAGATGGTTAACATTCAGAACATTCCACACCCGACCGGTCCAGCACACCTAAGTGGGAGATTTGATAAGCACAGTCAATCGATTACGCCAATGGTTGAGCGAAGATGGGTAGAGACCCAGAATAGCAAAATTGTGGGTGAAATTGAGAAGGCACACGTCTAGGACTTCCCACACCCAGTTCGAGATTGGTTATGAATACTGAATTTTATATCTCGTTCAGGGAACGCTAGTTATCAGGATTGAAGAAACCACCAACCTTGTCCCTATGGTGGTACGCTCCAGCAGAAACAATGATGAACTGGGTTAGAATTCACAGTGGGGGAGAAGAATATTGTGGCAAAACGAAGTAAGATTGCTCAGATCGAGTCATCACTTTGGGAATTTTTTTTTCTTCCTCCACGGGACATTTTGAAGTGCAGGAAGTTGCAACACCTGATGTGCGTTGAAGCCAACCAAGCAGAAATTTTGTGTCCTGCTGATCATGGACTCAAACTGAAGTGAGTGAATGTTCAGTGGGTGACTCCTTTCGGATGGTGGCGATGCACAAGCAGAAGTGGGCACAAGGCGAGAAACCTCGATGCTTTCCAAGTGGTGAAGTGTCAAGAAGAATATTGATGGCGCCAAGGACGTCGCCAAATCAGGTGGGGGAGAATTTTACGGGGCGCAACTCCCGTGCTTACCCTGCAACCCCATCGATACCCCATAAGCATAAACTGGCATGTTGCAGCTCGTGCTCAAAGCTGAAAACCAACGGAGCGGAATCGCACGACGCGTCGTACAACGCATTGCACCATATGTCGGACAGGATTGGGAGCCCCTAGCCTCTCACGCATGACTACCCTGGTGGGCTATGGGTAAGGTGACAAAGCGTGACTCTCCGTAGGGGACGCCTATGCAGACCGAAGGACCATGGTTCTTCCAAGAGGGAAGCAATCGGTGGCGAAGGTTGGTAGGTGGCAAGCTGATAGGTCCAACTTGGAGTCACCTTTCTAGTGATTGTGGTCCAAGTTGGTATCAGAGCCACGAAAGAGCCCCGCCTAGTATCGCAGCGTGCGCGCCCCACGCCAGCGCCTCAGTGCGCGCGCCCTGCCACCCTCAGCGTGCGCGTCCCCCGCATGCCCCGCCAGCGCCTCAGCGCGCGCCGACACCTGTGCCTCAGCGAGCCTACCCTGCGCCTCAGCGCGGGCGCCCACGCCAGCACCTTAGCGTACGCCCACGCCCCAATGCCTCAGTGCGTGCCCCGCACCAGCGTCGCAACGCGCCCCAACGCCCCAGCGCCCCAGCGCCTCAGCGCGTGCGAGCCCCAGCCTCAGCGTGCGCCTTGCAGCAGCACCTCAGCGCGCCAGCCACAACATCAGCGCGCCCTGTACCACAACGACCAAATCCAACGGCGCCCAACATTGTATACATACATTTATGTTAGTTATTCATGTTGTAATAGTTAGTAATGTTGTGGGATGTTAGTTTTAGTTAGACAGGTGATCTTTCACAAGATCACCCATTGTGTACGCCTTGATCCCCTCTCAGAGCACTTCTAATTTTTAGCCTTTCTAGTTATTGGTGGGTTGATGTAATGCAAGCAAGAGTGGGGTTACCACCACCCATTTAAGCTCTTGGCTACTTTTTGTAATTTCCTTCTTTTATTACTGAAAACCAAGCTTTGGCTTATGAGTTTGCCTTCGTTTATTTTCATTGATTCGAATGGCCTAATTGCAAGTACTTCGGGAACGAGTCCCAGATACGGGAGTTGGCCGAAGCTTGGCTAGCGGCAGCCTTGCTTGCCACACAGTGCGCTCATTTTGGTGATTCAAAAGAGCGCCTCGTGACACACTGTGCAGCAAGCTGCAAACCCATCGCCCCCATCCCCTACGCTAGTAACAACCTCGGAGCCGAGCCTAGCACCCCCAGTTTCAGAACTAACCTCAACGCAGCTAACAGAGGAGGCTACTCTAGGATCGGCTCCAAAAGTCCCCGCCACAGGTGTGCAGTAGGCTTCTGACAACAGCCCTCCATGCAACAATACACCATGCTCACTACCTGCTCGACAATGTGACTCTGTGTAAGTCCACTCACCATCTCATTCAGCCCCCATCCTAAGTTCAATTATTCGCGAACAGCCACAATCCACCACCCAAAATTTGGAACAACCCCGCAAATCTTTCCAGCTCCTCCCCAAAGTTAAGCCGATCAAGAGAATGCTCGGCCCAACGCAACCGTGTAGAGTTCCGACGGATAGTGAACTCATAGCCCATATGCCTACTGAACTACGGGCTCCATTACCTTTCAATCCTTAATATCCACACGATCCACATAGTGATCGTAGTATCGAAAATGATGAGGTCTATGGCCCCTGGGAAACAGATGACGAGAATGAGGATGAACAAGTAGCACAATCGCGAAGAGGTCGAATGCCAGAACTTTCGTTGAGTATGAACATTGGAAGTTGCGAGACAAGCCCAAAATATATAGACTACCGCAGATTCAATAAACGCGGGCACAAATTGTGAGGGTTAACAGCCCGTTTTTATTTACTTTTCTTTTATTTTCTTGCATTTTATTTTATTTCTATTAAATAAGAGGGGTAACCAATCCCACTTTTAATAAATATATATATATATTTTTACAATATAATACATATATTAAAAAAAATTCATTGAAAAATACACTAATAATAAGGGTGGGAAAAGAGGTTGGAGGGGTCCGGAGACAACCCCACCCCCTTTGGATCCGCCTATGTGTGAGAGGATACTGTGTATCCAAAACACAGAGGATCTGAAGTGGTAATTAACATAGCCTATCTCATGATGGACAAACAGATATAGACATCATAAATCAATTAATGATACATGAGTAATATTTTCATGAGTATACAAATATAAAGAAAATTAATAAAAGAATATTGAAGTAGGTGATGAATTAAAATGAATTTTACTACTAGTAGTAGTCCAGTAGTGGCCTTAGAGGGGATTTTTTTTAAAAATAAATATTCCATTAATGACGTTAGAATGATTGATAGAAAACCAAAAGATAGTGAGTACAACTATTTACAAAAGATTTGATCCGATAATATATATCTTAACATTGTAGAAACATAAAATTTCCTCTTTTGCTGAATAAATCTTGTACGACAGTCACATATGTTCTACTAATTACAAATGAAGGCGACAAGACTGAACTTTCAACTGAGTACTCATACACTATGGCCAGGAATATATAACATCACAAACATAAATAAATAACACCAAGATTGGGAAAAATAATTATTAGAACTACTCGGACGAAAGAGACTAAAATTTAAAACTAAGTGAAGTTAAAACAAAAATCAAAGTAAAATTATTTTTCTCATCCTGCTATATATGAAAAGATGATGAGAGAAGAAGAGCGGAACTTTTTAAGGTTCGAGATGGGGAGCGATTTGGGGGGCTAGCATGATGATTAAATATAATCCTAATTCATTGATGACACAATTATGAACCGACAGAATCAAACCACATCTCTTGATTACCTACAATTTCCACTAGTGAAACGTTATAATAAGCTCAAAATTCCATAATCAACACAATAATGCCAAAACTTTCTGAAAGCTATAATTGAAATGGTTATTTTATTTGAAACTGGATAGTTGGTATACATCAAGCATTGAGCTACTGAAGAATGACGGACCTTTTTATAGGTTAGGATGGATTTTTGGTTTTTTACAAATTTTCGTGGTTCATAATTTACTCATTTAAAAGTGATTATTTAAAGTATTAACTTGTCTGGTGGTCTAAGAATATACGTATCGAATTTTAGCTCTAAAGTATTGCGATTATCTTAAAACAAAAAGTATTATGTATTTTCAAAATACGTCAACAATTTTTAGGTGTTGAAATAGTAAGTTATAAACCTTTGCAATATCGCGTGCATGTTAAAACAATAAATATTGAAAGTAGAAGTTTGAATTTATTTGATGAAGTATCGCGTATTTAAAAATAATAGGTATTGAAAGAAAACATGGGTATTGAATTTAGCTGCTAAAATTTTACGAACCAAAGCTCTTATTTTCATATTTGTTATTCCTTGTCTTAAATCTAGATATATTTCTAGGAAGAAAATAAGTTTCTTGAATTAGATAGAAACAACAGTTGTAAGGAGTCCTATTAAAACCAAGAAATATAGGCTTGCCTGCCATCCACACCAGAACAAATAGAGTTTTCCGAAAAAACCTGCTAGTGGAGGATGACCTCCTAGGGATAAGAGACATAGGGCTAAAGAGAGAGCAAAAAAAAGGATCTTTCGTGTATAATCCTGCATAATCTCGAATGTTATCCGTTCCGGTACATAGACCAAATAATACAATGCAAGCAAAAGTTCCTAGATTCATAGAGATATAGAACATCATATAAGTTATCATGCTTGCATATCCATGATTTGAGTCTCCAACAATTATTCCAATAATTACATATCTGATTTGACCTATGGGTTCGAATCCTACCGAGAGGTCCACTAGAGATCCAAAATTGTTGAAGAAACAACAAGATCTTTCTTTTGTCCCTTACGTTCTCGCATTTCTTTTTTTTGTAGAAAGCTTGACCAGCGAGAAAAAGTGTTTGGCTGAAGCCAAAAAGAGGTTGACCCACTTCATTCGCCAAGCGAATGATCTTCGCTTTGCGGGAACAAAAAAAACTACCATCTCGCTCTTTCCTTTCTTCGATGCTACCTTTTTTTTTTCTTTTCTAAGGGAACTCAAGCTATTAGCTTAGCTAGCGTTCTGGGAGAATCTAGTCATTTAGTCAGTTTATAACAATCTCTGTAAAGCAAGAGGTAAAGCTTCTACGAGAGCTTCCCCCTCGTGTAGTCGTCGGCCTTCCCCAGCCCCCCTTCGTGTCATACCCATTCGTACCATCTCAACAGCTCCCTTTCCTTACTTCCATAGGCCATAGTTAGAACAGTTAGAGTAAGCCTTAAGGCAGAATTAGTCTCAATAAAAAGATCATGGTCTTAATAAGGGGTTCGCTCCCGCACTAGGAAGAGGGTTCTCCCCACAACCCTGAAGAGCGTTTCCAGCTCTTGGAGGACAGAGTAAAGCAAGGAATTGATGCGAGCTGTTAGCATGTTAGTACTTTCAATTTATTTTTAATCCCCATAGTTCTCGGGCAGTAGAGGGAAAAAACAAAATTGTTTCTAACAATTTCAAAAGAAACAAAAACATGAACAGCTAGAGGTTCGGGAGTTCCGATACTCACAGATAAGTAACTACCCAGCCCTATTGTCATCAGGTAGGCTCCTCTTCAGGATTGATTCTGAAATGATGTCATTCCTGTTATCAATCCAGAAAGGGTGTGGATCGAGTTGGTCCATATGGTCTACGACTTCTGGATTAATCAGAAGATCCTTTCAGTTGGCTAGAATCCGTTACTTGAACGAAAACTCAATTTTGTGGAATTGTCAAGGGCCCGGGCTCCCTGTCCCAACCAATCTCCTTCTGGTTGAAGGACAGACATGACCCTGATAATATCGACCTTGACCTCAAAGCAAAGAGGCAACTTGAGGAACTACCAATAAGATATCGATTGCTATCAATCTTAGTGATATACTAGCCGCATCCCCTAGTTTGCACCCTAACTCTCAGTCTCGCTCAACTCAAGGTGAAAAGCGAAAGGCCCTTGTCGCAAGGCGCATAGATTTTACAGTTTTTCGGAGCCTGAACCATAGTCACACTGGGGGTTGATCTCGAGTTCCATGCCTCTCAAAGAATATCCGAAGCAAATTTTAACTCCCGTTTCAAAGTTTTATTGTTCTATCACACGTGGTGATGATTCACATAGCACATTAATAACCTGACCCTCTCTTCCTAACAAATCTACGGCAACCAAGGGGGAGATGAAACATTCAATTTCAAACTTTAATGCAAAAGTATTAATTTCTAATATGACATTAAAATACGAAACGAAGTCAAAACATAAAGGGTATTTCTCAACTTATACATTGAACTAAAAATACTACAAATTCAACATGTTTAAAATGACCTCTGAACCTCATCTATTTTCAATTTTTACATTTTTACTACACGTTAAAATGGTCAACCACAGTAATAATACAACAAAATTATCGGTTTTGTTTAATACTGGCTCTGTTCTTTTAGGGACTTGGAATGAGAAATTTTTTGTTTAGGGAAGAAATTTGTTTTGGATGGAATTTATTTTGGGGACTTGAAGTTGTGTAGGAAATAAAAGAAAAAGTGTACTGATTATATTATTTTTTGAATTTATGTGAGTGTGAATTGAGAGAGAATTTTAAATTTTGAATTGTGAATTAAGTAAAAAATAATGTTGTTTTTTTGTGTAAAATTTTTGAGAAAAAAGTGATGATTTTCTTGAAATGGAATGCACAAATAAGAAAGAAGACAAATTAAGAAGCGACCGACAAATTAAAGAAAGAAGCACTGCCAGAAGGTTTTTAGATGAAATCAAGAAAATCCAGGCTGCCCTGTGTAAATGAGTGGGCAGCCTGGATTTTGTTGATCGGTGGTTGTTAAATGCAGTGCAGCATTTAATATTAAAAAATAAAAAAGATCAAAATATCTTTATGTTTAATGGGGGTGTTTTTCTCCTTTTTTTTTTCTTGTAGTCTTTTTTCAGTTTTTTAAAATTATAAATACATTTTAGATTATTTTTTTAAATTTATACATTTATTAATATTTTTTATTAAAATGTGAATAATTAATTTATTAATATTAGAATACAACTAGTATGTAAAAATCACAGTTATCATAAAATATTAATTTTCTATTACATAAACTCTAAATTCAAAAAATTCATAAATTTTAAATAAAAAATATTTATAAATGTCTAAATTAAATATTAAAAAAACACTTTTTAAAAATGTATTTATAAATAAACAAATTTTTAAAAGATGATGGTGTGCACTTTCTCCTTGAATTCACAAGAGTACCTACCGATTTTGATGAGGGGGTTGCCATGAAGGCTGGGGGCTTTACTGGAAGAGGAGGTCCTTCTTTCTACTGATTTAGACAAGCTAATTTGGAAGCCCAGCTCAGATGGAGAGTTCACAGTTCCGACAGCTTACGAGCAGATGAGGCCAACCCGAGAGAAGTTGCCATCCTATTTATCGATTTGGGATCCACGGGTCCCTCCAAAAATTTCAATATTTCTTTGGCGATTGCTAAACTGTTTGCTCCCACTGGATGATATATTAATGGGGCTTGGTTTTCCCCTTGCGTCGAAGTGCGCATTTTGCGATCATGTGGAAAGTATTCAGCACACTTTTGCAGATTGTTGGATAGTAAGTCACGTATGGGAGGAATTTTCACATATTCTTGAGATCCTAATTTTGCAACCGCTTATTTGGGATAAGTTGGCCTTTCTGTGGTGGTTTCAGGCTAAGTCAAAGATCCAGAGGGAGCTGGTTCACTTGCTTCCATCTTTGGCGGTTTGGTCAGTCTGGAAAGCGCGAAATAGCTGGGTTTTTGAAACCAAAAGAACAACGTCAAGGGGACTGATTAGAGAGGTTTGGGGGCTGTTTATGTCGATTTTGTAGGCAAGGCCAATGGAGGGGGACCTTCTAACGGAGGGTGTTTGGATGAACAAAGGGTTAGTCCAGAGTTTGCAGCAGCTGCGTAGAGTTGAGGCAAAACTCATTGCTTGGGTTCCGCCAATGGCCCGTTGGAAGCTAAATGTGGATGGATTAGCTCTAGGGAATCTAGGGTACATTGGCTCAAGTTTTGTGATCCGGGATGGATATGGGACTGTTGCGTCAGCTGGTTCTGTATATCTGGGATATGGGATAAAATTTGAAGCTGAGGCAAAGGCTTTGTTTCTGGGTCTAAGGGACTGTAGTAGATTGAGCATTCCAGGGGTGGAAGTTGAGTCAGACTCTTTAGCTTTGGTGCAAATGGTCAGGCGCATCTTTAAGGTTCCTTGGGTCAATCTCAAAATTTTGCAGCAAATATGGCACCTGATGGAGTCACAACACAGGATTTCGCATGTCTACCGTTAATGTAACTCAGTTGCAGATAGCTTGGCGCGACAGACAAGCACTACCAGGTCTACTTTTATTTGCGGGGCCTTAGAGCTCCCTAGGTGGGTCAAGGGGCTAGTTGCACTTGATAGCCGTTTGGTCCCAAATCTTAGGTTAGTCAAGATTTGAATTTTTTTGGAATTTGCTTTTTAACGAAAGAGGTAAGGCCATTATGTCCCCCTCATTTATTTGTATTCGCAATATTTAAATTATTTAATAAAGGGTTACCAAACCCCCCAGCCATCTAATTGGCTGTTCCATAAAATAAAATAAAAACAATTTTCTAAAAGAAAAAAAAAAGAGAAAAAAAACATCCCCAGATTTTCAATTATGAATGCTTTTTAAAAAAACACCGCAGCCCACCGGTGGCCTGGGGTACGGATTACTCCAGGCCATCTGGGGATGTTTTTTTTCTCTTTTTTTTTTTTCGTTTTTTATGTTTTTTTTTTTTCAGTTTTTCAATTATGAATGCTTTTTAAATTAATATTTTTTAATTTAGAGATTTATGAATATTTTTTATTTAGAACAAGAATTAATTATTTTTACAACGTCCTCCGTTCCATTAGAAGGGTTCATCTTTACTTAGGTACAACTTATTATGGATGTCAAGGTACAATACCTAAAATACTTAATTTGTCACCATTTGTTCTATTTATATCCTTACTTAAAAAGTAAAGATTAATTGTATACCACACATAATTATATTAGTAAGAGTAGGAGATGTAAAAAAACTTAAACTGGACCCTTCTAATGGAACAAAATTATTTCTCAAACTGGACCCTTCTAATGGAACGGATGAGTATTAAAATACAACTAGTTTGTAAAAATACTTATTTTCTATTACATAAATCCTAGACTCTAAAAATTCTAAAAATATTCATAAATATCTAAATTAAAAAAAAATACTAATTTAAAGAGTATTTATAATTAAACAATTAAAAAAGAAGAAAATAAAAAAAAGGAGAAAAAAACATCTCCAGGCCATGGTGTGCTAGAGTAAAATCCATACCCCAGGCTGTAGTGGCCTAAGGTAATCCATATCCCAAGCCGCAGTGGTCTGGGTGTTTTTTTTTCCTTTTTATTTTTTTAATTATAAATGCATTTTAAATTAATATTTTTAAAATTTAGATATTTATGAATATCTTTTATTTACAACATGAATAATTAATTATTAGTAATGTTAAAATACAACTGATATGTAAAAATACCCCCATATGGTAAAATACTCATTTTATATTACATATTTGATATATCACAATAACAATTTTACATAATTAGTATTTAAGTAAGTGTCCGAGTATAGTCCGAAACCATAAAAATACTTACAGTTATTATTAAAATACAACTAGTTTGTAAAAAAGTGAATATGAAATGTTTGGGGAGGAAAAGTGTTTGGAAGAGAAATGAAAGTATTTGCTTTCGGACTAATGGGTATATGGGGTTTTTTTTTTATTAATAAATTTGGGATTGCATTTAGTAAATTGAGAGCTGCATTTTTTTTATTAATAA
Source organism: Leptodermis oblonga (assembly GCA_016801395.1). Classification (NCBI taxonomy): domain Eukaryota; kingdom Viridiplantae; phylum Streptophyta; class Magnoliopsida; order Gentianales; family Rubiaceae; genus Leptodermis; species Leptodermis oblonga. The sequence continues at coordinate 15,131,415 of CM028751.1, read as the reverse complement.
AATTGGCTGAAAATGAGGAAACTCAAAAAAAAAACAAAAGAAAAAGGATTTTTTTCATTTTTTAAAATTAAAAATACATTTGAAATTAGTATTTTTTTAATATACATTTATAAATATTTTTATTTGGAGGGAAAGGTGAAAAAAATAAAAAGAAAAGGAAAGGTGGGAAAAAAAGAAAGGAAAAATGTAGTGCAGTAAAGGAATGGGTTGTTTCGTCATTTTATTTTTTAATATTAATTGCTGCACTGCATTTAGTAAATGCTGCAAAAAAGAGCGTGTTAAATGCAGACGCAGACAAAAATTTTAATATTAAAAAAGTGAATAGTTAAAAATATTAGGATAATTACACAATTATTTCTCGTGGTTTAGAAAACTTATGCATCACCCTCTCATGGTTTAAAAAACTACCATGCACCCCCTTTAACTTTTGTGAACTACGTAAAGTGGATGAAAATGACCAAAATACTCCCGCATCTAAACTTTTTTTGGTCATTTATACGATTTAGACGCGGGGGTATTTTGGTCATTTTTGTCCACTTTACATAGTTCACGAAAGTTAAGGGGGTGCATGGTAGCTTTTTAAACTATAAGAGGGTAACGCATAAGTTTTCGAAACCACAGGGGGTAATTGTGTATTTACCCAAAATATTACTATACTTTTCATTTGGGTTTGTTGGTTACTGTACTATTTTTTTAGTCACAAATGTCATCATGCTAATTTAAAGGGGCTAAAATGTCACTTGCTGTTAACCCACCGCTTGCCTTGACAAAATACCTTCTTGTATCTGTCACATGCCTTTTTTCAGAAGCATTTTTGTTTGTTCACCGTCCATCTTCTTCTCTTTTCCTTTTTTTTTTTTTTTTTACCTTCTTCCTCGAATTTACTGTTCACCATTTAGGGGAGATCACGAACAGAAAAAAATTATTATTATTTTTTAAAAAAGGAAGAAAATGAATAGTAAATAGACAAAAATGGCCATAAAAAAATGCATGCGACAGGCACTTGAAAGCCTTTCTATCAATGATAAGTGAAAAGTATAGTGACATATTTTAAGGATAATGTTGGTTGCACATATTATGTGCAAATTATTGTGCACATAATAGAATCTTTATATTATATTTTACTTTATTACCCTTGAGTACATAATTAGTTATTTCCTTAATTATGGGCTTAATAGTATTCATTTTTTCTAATTATTTCCCTTTTGAGTTATGCATGATTGATTCTTAATCATTAATTTATTCTTCATTATTTATTTCCTTTTTGAATTATACATGATTGATTTTAATAATTAATCTATTCCTTATTAATTATTTTCTTTTTGGATTATGCATTATTAATTCTAAATCATTAATTTATTTCTTATATTCTTTTATTAAGTACGCACAAACTCGCATGAACCAATTAAATAATGAAGTTTACAAAAATAAACTTATGATCAACATGCATCCTCTGAAAAAAATGAGAAAAAATCAGTAGTAAGTGGAGACGCAATGCGCATTTTTGTCCAAAAAATTATTTTTTGGCCCCCATAAAATTACCCAAACATGAGTTATTCTCGAATAAGGTTAGGAAATTTTGATCATAAGTTAATTCCAGTAAACTTCATTAGTTAATTGGTTCATGCGAGTTTGTGCATAATTCATTAGTTAATTGGTTCATTCGAGTTTGGTAAAATTTACAGGGGGAAACTTTACAATGATTTTTGTTTTGATTTTACAATTAACTCTTGATAAATTAATTTTCTCTGCATCGGAAAAAAGATATTCATTTAGTGAGGTTAGTTATTGACCGCTAAATGAATGAATTATTCGTTTATCGATTAATAAATCTTTATTATTTTAGAGAGATTCTTCACTATAATATCCATTCAGGCGCGTTTCGTACCGGCATCAACCTATTTCTATTTTTCGCCTCTTAACTAGCATGCATGTATATGAGATATACAGAAACAATCGAAAATTATTAAAAGTATACATGGATACGACATTGAGTACTTGTACCCAATTGTAAAGAGTATTAATTAATTGCCGCTATGAATGATTTATCTTAACATAATTGCAATTATTGATTGCCTTTAATTATTAAACTAGAGATAATTAATTAAGAACACATAAACTGAATAGTACAAAACCTACCATAAATTCAATGAAAATTCTTTATTTTTAATTGGTCCTATAATTATTGTGTATTAGATATTTAAATTTATTTGCGACCCCAAAACAGTTAATTGGTTAAATGAAAATTTGAAATTTATTAATTACTTCTTTTTTCCATCGGTATAATAGGTGTATCTTGTATATAATTAATAAATAAAATGTATATCACTGTAAAAATTGATCAATATTATATTGCATATTAAATATTAAATGCGAAATATTTTTGGGGTTATTTTACAAAAAAAAAAGAAAACCTTAATTTCGGACACTTTCTACGGCGGTTTAACATAAACAGCCTTAGAAAGCCACTTTCTACGGCGCTTTAAATTTGAACCGCCGTAGAAAGTGGCCTTCTACGGTGGTTTATGTTAAACCCCCGTAGAAAAATGAGGCAGTTATGGAATTACGCCCCCCCCCCCCCCCAAAAATCTATTCATATTAATACCTAATTTTTTTGATTTGTAAATTAAACGCAAAATTTTTGGAACTCTATTACTGAATATGCAATTTAATAATGATCAATCGTTGCAAGTAAATAAAATACATTATATTGAGCAACTTAATAAATTTAATGTATTTCACTATAAATATTTGATTAATATTAAAGTGCACATTTACTATTTAAACTTAAAAATATTTTGGGGTTAATGTACGAAAAAGAAAACCTTGAAATTAAGCGGAATAGAGGCGCCCGCGGGAATGTTTGTGAAACTTACTGTCGCGGAGAAATGATTGCACGTCCTTACATATATATAGCTAATGAAATCCAGTAAGTATTGCTTTATTTTTTTATTGGGCCCTTAAGAATTCATTTTTCTTACACTACTTAATGCATTTAGCGATTTGATTATTTTATCCCGTTCGCCCAAGTCGAAAACGCAGAAAATTTATAAATATAATGAAGCTTATTACTTTGTCGAAGCTTACATGTCTTTAACGAAATTTATTAATTTTGAGGTTTTCCTATAATTATTATGTAACAGTACATGAAATATTTTCGGTGGAATGGTTCATGGGAAAATTTGAAATTTAATTATTAAATGTTTCATAAAAGGCGAGCTTCTGTACATAGTTAATAAATATAATATAAATTGGGTATTTAATATTATATTTACAAGATTGTGGGGTTAATTTATAAAAAGGGAAAAAAAAAAGAAATTAATAGAAACATATGCGCGCGCGGGAATTGGCTCCAATTTTTTTCACTTTTCTACGGCGGGTCAAAAAAAACCGCCGTAGAAACAACCATTCTACGGCAATTTTTTCTGACCTGCCGTAGAATGGTTGTCGGGTCTAAATTCAAATTAGGCGGTCTAATTCTCTAATTTTCCTATCTTTCCCTTGCTTTCCCCTGCAGCCCCCTGTTTCCCTCTCCCCTCTCCCGACCCGTCTTCATTTTCTTCGCCCGGGAGCCGTTGCCGGAGCCACCCGCAGACGTCCGACCGTTTCCCTCACTTCCCTGCGGCTGTTTGGCATTGCTGCTTGAACCTAGCTCACCAAGGTCCGAGCTGTAGGTGTTGCGGAACCCGGTGCCCATTTCTTCCATTTTCCCCAACAATATTTTCGGCTATAGGGTCGCTTGGTTATAGGATTGCAATCCTACATAAGTTTAGCCGACTTCTATGCTTGCATTTTAAAGCTTTTCAAATTTTACCTTCCTTTTTTTACTTGCGATTGGACTAGGGTTTTTTTCACAATGTTGCTTTCGGGTTTGTTGATAGTGATGAATGCTTAGATTGTTTTGGGTTTGCTCGATTGGTGGTTGAATTGGTTTCGTTGAATTTCGTGTTTGGTTTTGAGTAAGTTGAGAACCTAGGTGTTTGATATGGATTTCATTTAAGTACCTTTTCAATTCGGTTTTGCTTCATTAAGATGAGAATCTTGGTGTTTGATTTTAGTTTTGCTTGATTAATTTGAGAACATTGGTGCTTGATTTCGGTTCTTAGGTGATTTAGTGTTCCTCCTTTAGTGATAATGAGGAAAATGCTTGGTGGTTGAGTTGAAGTTGTGAAATTTAAGCTTTATAGGGTTCCTTTTTGGGGGCTCCTTTGGTTTAATGTCTTGAATGCCCCTTATCTTTTGAAATTAAAGCTATTTTTGCATCAATTTAAAGCTTCTTTATTGCAAAAGCACGAAGTACCTTTTGAGTGTAGCTTGTCTTGTTTTAGGGAATGAGAGTTTAAAATGAGTGAACTTCTCCTTAAAGCTTTTACCTTTCTTACTATATTTTGTTTTTATCCTTTAGTGAAATGATTGTTCTCATTAGTTGAAGTTGTGAAATGTCAAGTGCTTTATCAATTTTACCCTTTCTAAGTCCACTTTTTTGGGGCTCCTTTGGTTAAAATTGGATAATGGCACTTGTGTATTGCAAATAACACTTTCTCCTCCTCGTGAAATGAGTGAAATATGCTTTGTGAGTCGTTCTCCGTGATGAGGGTCATTTTTTTTTATAAATGTAGAGTGTGAAATATCACTTCTCCTTAAATCTTTTACCTTAGGCGATTTAGTATTCCTCCTTCAGTGCTAATGAGGAAAATGCTTGGTGGTTGAGTTGAAGTTGTGTTCCTCCTTTGGTTTAATGTCTTGAATGCCCCTTATGTTTTGAAATTAAAGCTATCTTTGCATCAATTTAAAACTTCTTTATTGCAAAAGCACAAAGTACCTTTTGAGTGTAGCTTGTCTTGTTTTAGGAAAGGAGAGTTTAAAATGAGTGAACTTCTCCTTCAAGCTTTTACCATTCTTACTCTATTTTGTTTTTATCCTTTAGTAGAAATGAGTGAAATGTTAGTTCTCATTAGTTGAAGTTGCGAAATGGAAATTGCCTTTTAAATTTAACGATTCCAAGCATTCTTTTTTTTTTGTCTCCTTTGGTTTAAAGTGTTCAATGGCGCTTGGGTTTTGAAATTAAAGCTTTCTTGAAATGAAAAGATGTTATCTTGTTTTCTCTTTGTCTTTACAGAAAGTTTAAGATAAGCTAATGGCCCGAAAAAGAAAAATGCAATGAGGAGCATAGTGATGAGGGAAATGGCAATGAAGATGGTTCTTCTACTGTATCTAGAAGAGGTAGAGGGCCTACAAATTGCAATGAATTTTTGGAAATGCATATGAAGGGGAAAACTCTTGAGATTTCATTCAATTCCAAAAATGAGCCTAAACATTATCATACGAAGTGGATTACATTCGTAGCATTCACTGCCCGGAGCAAAGTGGACATTATGGAATATGCATCATGGCCCAAAGTCCCTGACGAGATCAATAAGAGAGTGTGGATGGAAATACAGGTATTCTACAAAATTATAATGCATTGTTTGTTTACCCATTTATACAAATGAACCAAATTTATCTAAATTTGTACTTCTATTGTTTAATGTAGGCATTATTTGTTTTTAAATCAACTGAAGAGCTCGAAACCAAGTGGATTTCTTATGCCGGTAAACGTTGGAAAGATTTGAAATCCTTTTTAGGTAGATATGTCAATGGCGACTTGAAGGGTGAGGACCCATGCCTTGAATATAAATATCTCCCTAGGGAGACATGGCTTAAGTTTAAGGCTAGCCAAGAAACAGAAGAATGGAAGGTGGATTTTTGAAATTCATTTCCTTCTTCTGGATATTTGAAATTGCTTAGTTTATGGATAATCTCTTTTCATTTTATTTTTCTCTAGGCAATTCGTGGAAAAGCTCAAAAGAATGCCACTTTAAATTCTTTTCACCATAATTTATCTCGTGGTGGATACCGACGACTAAAGAAGAATTTGCATGAAGAGGCTTTGCTTGAAAATGGGAAGAAGGCTTTAGAGGACGGTACGTCCGAAGAATAAGGAGAAGAACCTTATGCAGGGCTAGGCCGGCATCTACTTTGGAGACAGGCTCACACAAACAAAAAGGCAAATACTTTACCCCAGAGGCTGGTCGTGTTAGAAGTGAAATTGTAAGTTTACACCATACATTTTCTTATGTTTCAGTTCTTTAAGCTACTCATATAATTAAAACTATAATTGATCTATTCACATTTCATATTTTGGGCAAAACGTTTAGGAAAATCTATGTTTGCGCGAGTCCTAAGGGGAGAAAGTTGCAGAGGGTAGGAATGACATTCTTGTCAAGGCAACGGGAAAGACCGATCACCCCGGTCGTGTTCGCGGCCATTCTACCAGGGCACGTATCATAGATGTTTTTCCGAAAACAAGCCCGTCGCTTAAAGCTGAACTACATTTAACTAAAAGAAAGCTTTAGAAAACCACTGCCCAGCTCGATGAATGTCAAACAGATCTTAAGATGATGGTTGGGTTTATATGTACTAAGATGGGGACTGACTATGGTACAGCAAGAGCCACTGTCCTCAATAGTGCCAAATCTCATAGCTTGAACCCAGAAACTACCAGAATGACCCCAGAGATGTTTGAGGTACATGGTAGCCATGTTTCCACTGTGAGTTCTATGAGTTTGCCTAAAGAACCTCGTAGTCATAAATTTTCTCCTATTATCCCTACAAGTTTGCCTGAGTTACATACGATCCCTGTTTCATCTATGGACCCGATCAATTTGAATGAGGTTCAGAATAGCCCTATTCCAACAAACTTGGAAGATGTGAGTTCTTTAGGGGATTACAAGGTAATTAAAGTACATTTATGTCTGTCATATTTGTTTGTATAATTTCTTTCATATTGTCAATGCTAAAGAAGATTGATATTGCTTTTCATGATTACATTTAGTTTTTGAAGTTAATGGAAATAGTTCAATAATGTTCATTCGCTTGCCTATTATCTCAGGACGGGTGTGACTGTCATCTGTTCATCTCTGAGGATACATGTAAGAGACGTAAGCTTGTGGCCAAGGGAAATGTTTATAAGCAGAAAAAGCACCACGGCGGTAAGTAAGGAAAGGTTGCGCGAGGGTTACAATTAAAATTTCATATGATGACTTTGCCCCACTGCCATTTCCTGAGAAAGAGGCTTTAACTGTGGGAATGTGCCAATCCTTTTTCGTGGAATGGCCTATACATTTGATTGAGCTTATTTCCGATCCAGTAAAACATGTATATTCTTACACTTATTTGTGAAATACTTCATACCTTTTTGTATATTTAATTTTATTTCAAATGGTCTTAGGTGGATAAATGTTCAAAAAGGAAAAAAGGTTATTTGAATTCTATGAATGAGATAAAATCTTCTTCGACCACTCCAAATGAAATGGCATCCTCTTCGACATCTAATCCACTGCACGAGTTAGAACGCCAAATAGAGAAAGATTCGAACTTCACTTGCTTCTTGTTTCAATTGACAAGAGATATAATAGGTGTGGATCATCCTATTAGTATGGATCGAATGGATGTCGTTGAATTATTGTCAAGAGAAAATATGGTCACAACTGTTGCATGCAATTGTTCACCAAGTGAGTTTCCACTTAATTTTATTTGTATTTTCAGATTATTGTTGTGTATAGTATGCATTCCATGGGCCTAGACTAACCAATGATGCATGATAATGTAAATTCCCTAGAGCTTTACATGATTTGGTTGAAAGGAATGACCGGAAGGGGATAGGGTTTCCCTCAGATGATCATGTCACAGAAGTAGGAAACACATATGAAGATAGGGTACAATACATTGCACGAAACTTGAAGGATCGGAGTAAAGAAATTTATCTTTTACCATACCTTCACAGGTAAACACTGTAAGTGTTTCTCTAATTTTTGAGAAACACTACTTTAAAGATCTGAGGTCATTGAATTTTTGGTTTGCAGTGGACATTGGATGCTTATAGCCATTAGACCGATTGAAAATGTTGTGTACTAGTTTGATTCATTACAAAATTCACAAACAGATGAGAAATTAATACTTATAGATGAGTGAGTTATAGTAACTAATATTAGATTGCATATATAATTTATAATGCCAATCATATATACCTATGTTGCTAATTATTTTCATTCCTCATTCATTTTTTATAGGGTGATGTTGGATTATCAAGCTTTCCTAAATGTGCATATGCAATCTGAATGGATAGTAGTTAAGGTAAAATTGGTTCTTATTGAATTTTTTTTTCAACGTTGTGTTGTATACAATTGTATGATCTTCTAACTCGTATAATAATATTCATTAGCATAAAAAACAAAAGTCTACCTAGGAGTGTGGCTACTATGTCATGCATTACATGTACCACATCGCAATGAAATCCGACACATTAGCACTCGAAAGGTATTTGATTTCATTTTGCTACTGAATTACATTTGAATTTATACTCTGTTGCAGTAATTCAAGATCGACCGCACTCCATTAAGCAATGTGGATATAGATGCTATGAGAAAAATATGCGCTAGTTATATTCTGGAGCATCAGCCATATTTGATGGTTGTTTTGATAGTAATGAAACTTGTTGATATTATAGTTGTATAAATTTTTTTGGCTATGCCACTATAATATAATAGCGATTTCAACTTTTATCTCGGTGATATTTTGTATTAATTTTAAACTTTTAACAGCAGGTTTTGCTTTAAACCAGAGAAATTCCTCACTTTCTATCGCGGTTCGGGTTTGAATGTCTTGGACTTTCTACAGCGGTTTAGTTAGAAATTGCCGTAGAAAGTTCCTACTTTCTATAGCGATTGGGAAGAACCGCCATAGAAAGATGGACTTTCTACGGCAGTTTCTTCCCAACTACCGTAGAAAGTCCCCACTTTTTATAGCGGTTCGAAACAGCCTTAGAAAGTCCATAAACTTTCTACGGCTGCCGGATAGATGGCGGTTCAAAAAGGCTGAAAACCGCCTTTAAAAGCCCTTAAAAACCGCCATTAAAAGTCATTTTTGTAGTAGTGATTGGAAATAATCTCGTATGCTAATTTTGAACACTAATTTTTCGCTTCGTTGTGAGCTTTGAAAAATCAAAACTAGACAAAAGTGTCTTCATGAAAATTTTCATAGCGAAAAGAATCATCATATTCGAAATTGTGTAGCTTCGGCTATGGCATTTGAAATATATGTACTTGAAGAGAGTAATATATATACTCTCTTCAAGTAGTAGTTACTTGAAAAGAGTATTATAGATTGCAATTTATCTTCTAATTTTATTAATATCCCCTTAAAGTTTGTGAATATTACTAATACTTCTAGGACCGTTCAATTACTAATGTCACTACATTTATTTTTGTGATGACAATGATTGATCGGTAATTTAATTAAATCATGAAAAAATTTGTAATCTTAACTAGAGTGAACTGCCAAAAATATCACTTTAATTTTTCAGAATCTCTCGTTTGGTCACTAAACTCTTTTTTCCCCAAAAATGTCATTATACTTTTAAAAATATCACTTGAAACGCGGTGGCTTTGCGGGAAAAAACGGTGGCTATGTAGGCACACTATTTTTGGGAAACAAATTAAAATCGCCGATTCATCGGTAAAAAGGCAGCTCAGACCCCTTGTTTTGGGTAATTAGATCCACCAATATCAACACAGATAATAAATTAAACAGAATTTATTATCATTTTTTTCAACCCATACATGGTACATCAAAATAACATTAATATTATTCACTATGTAATACGACACATTTGTATGGCAATAAGTAGTTAAATCATATAGTAATATAAACTACAAACAGAATCACCCATAAAATCATTCCTTCATATAAATTGCAAAATCGGTCTAGTGTAGCCATTGTTCAAGGAAATCAATTCACCACTACATATGCCCCCATTTATCTTGAACAGCGTCCGATTGACTTTGTAGTAATGGGCTCGGATCCTGTTCAAAATACTGGAACACCACAAAGGCCGTTGTAGGCATTGTTAGTCCACAAACAATTTCAGGGACACTCAAAATAAATAAATTAATCATAATCCAACATTTTTTGAAGTAAAAATCAAACTACAATTTTAAAATATCCGAATCAATCCAACTTATTCTAAATTGAAAATCAAAACTACAAGTTTAGAATATACCAACCAATCTAACACTCCCAAAGTCACAAATAACTCCTAACACTAATTACCAATCAATAATCGACATTTAGGCATTACAAACCTCACATGTTGGATAGCATGAAAGTAATCATACCTCTTTTAGATCAAAATTAGGAGCTACGAATGCGATTTGATACATATAATGCATCACATAATACCCACACTCCCAGTTCTCACGTTGTTCTTTATGCTACATAAACAAAATGTACAATAAATTAAATAGCTCTACTAGACTTTAAAATTAAATACCTCAATATTTTGATAATACCTGAATATGTATCCAATTGATCTCAACGTTCTTTTTGGATGTTGTGGAACCCAAAGGTGATAATATTTATTCATGGCCCTGTGAAAAATGGATAACTGAGTCACATAAACCATTACCACATGCATTTCTCTTAAACTTGAATGAATGAATTTATATTCTTTTAAATATTCAGTCGTACCGTTGTACAATGGGTTTTATATTCTTATTAGGTGGTTGCCATAAAGAATCAAACCAGTATACAATATGAGAGTCTAATTTGAATGCCATTAACATCCAATGTTCCTTACAGATAAAATTCATCATCGACCTATAATATTCGCACAATCCAAAGAATTCTCTAATTTACAGGGTAACTTAGGGAGACACTTACCTATCAAAATATGGTGCCAGGTATATACTCTTCTTATGCTTGTACATCATGTTGGCTATATATGCAGGACGTTCATCTGCATTAACTTTCACTTTCCCCAAAGTCGACACGTGGTCATTGGACAACAACCCAACAACCTGTTTGTGATTACTCCTTTTGAGCAAGTTAATGAGAGCCCTACCAAACCATGAACAATTAGACACATAGTATAAACATGATCTAGTCCAATAAACAATTACACAATAACAAGCCAAAAATAAATTGTCTATGCTACTTAATAGCTTACATATTCCACAATTGCATACATCCCCTTTCTGTCCATTCTTCTCGACCCACGAACTCTTTGACATCCTTTACTAACAAATGTGTGTGCATGGGTGTTTCCAAAATCTCTATTGGAGGATGAAAGTGAAGATATTGGTCATCTGATATATCTTTAATCATTTGTTGTAGCCCAGAATGGCTCGAAAGAAGCAGGTTGTCATGATAATTAGAAATTAATGCAAAATTATGTTTTAATTGGCATTAGTAAAATGGTATAGTTTAGCTCGTAGACGAACAGATATAAATACACTTAGCTCGTAGAAGAACATATATAAATACTCTGTAATAGACACGGTAGGGGCATGTTTTTGGGTGTGTTCTTGGATTGAGAGAGTAACTGGTTTTAAAGGGGGCACTGATAGTAGTAGGAAGTTACATGGGAACTAACTTTGTGTTTCAATGAGGCTTGTTCATAAATTACTTGAAGTTAGTTCAATGGATTCTAAATCAGCTTGGAAAAGTCTTGTCAAATTGATGATGGAAATTGAGTATGTGTTTTTAACTACTGTAAACTTGGAGGAGCCAAATTTTGAAGGAATAAGTAGTTTTGGCATTATGGGAACTGAAATAGGTGTGCTGAATATCAACGGATCTGGATTTTGGTTGAGTGATAGCTTGTATGCTATTAGTACTCTGAGTTAATTGAATGTTGTGAGGAAGTTTCAATGAATGTTCGACATTCAATTTTAAGTTATGGAGGCCCTAAGTTTGTGAAGGTTGCTGGGATAGAACATGACTTGAGTGATATTGAATTGCTGCTGAAATTTGAAAGGGATAAACAGGATTTGGGTTCTGAATCAATACTTAAAGGAACTAATGGGTTGGAAGGAAACTCTTGGGTTAAATTAGCTACTTGTTTTAAAGGGGGCACTAATAGTTGTAGGGAATTATCCTTGGAGTTCAGTGGTGTTTGTTGACAAAATGCTTCACTATAGTTCACTGGATTTTCAAATTTTTGGGGACAAGAATGATGGGAGCTATAATGAACATGTTCATAATGTTTGTGGGAATTATGCTGGGGATATTCTTCCTAACACCTTTTGGCCTTGGGGTAATGATGAGAAGAACATTAAATCTGCAATGGAGTGGGGCAAAAATGTACTAAATGAAACTCATGGAAATCTAGTTGAAGCCAACACTAAGGGGTGGGAAATTCTTTATAGTAAGAGAAAGAATGGAGCATTTGGTTCTTACAGTAGTGATAGTAATAGTTGTTGGGAGGATTGCATGTTTGGATACTTTGGTTGCCGTGAAGATATCTCACCATTTCTGATCTTTCTGAAAACTCTAAGCATTGCTTATTAGATTACTTTGATGATCATCAGAAGGAAATTGTTTGCTGGAGATCAACAATTGAACCAAGTGTGGATGAAATTTATCCATATGAAATTTTAGATTCCATGTCTGCATCAAGAAAGGAAATGAGATTCCGGGTCTGCACAGACACAACACCTGCCTCCAAAGCCCCTAAAGACCCGCCTCCCATCTTCATTTTTGCACTAGTGTAGTGTTAATAAGTGGCAAAACTATCGTCAGGTATTATATGATAATTGGATAATAATTCTTAAAGTTAATCCGATAAGAACTATTAGTGTCATGTTCCCCTAATATTTAATACTGGTAATTTAGTTAATAAGGTGTCATATGGAGTCCACGGCCTATTAATTAGATTAGTTAGAGAAGTAATCCTATTGTTGGGAGCCCACGGGGATTACCAATACATTAAGGGGGGATTGGGTTATGTCGTTAGGAGGTTTCGGTAACCTATAACTGGCCGATGCTATGCTAGTTGATATCTTGAAGTGTTTATTGTTATATGCGTGAGATTAATGTGATTTACATAATATTGGAATATTTTTTTTACTTGAATTAATCTATCAGTTCATAAGCTTTACTTCTACTTCTATATAAGTGACAATTCAAAGTTCTCTTAAGAGGCACAAAGGTGATTGCTAATCAAAACTTCATTATCATGTTTTAAAAAAATTATTTTTTAATATTAAAATATTAAAAATATAATTTAATAGTAAATAATTATATTCGAAAGGATGAAACAAAACAAAATTAAAATACAAACAAAAAACGAGTATTCCCTCAATGTAATAAACTTTTCATGGTCGTGGCTTCTGAGATACTATTTTTTACTAATGAGTAGAGAAGTATAATTATCATGGACCATACTGTTTTATTAGTTTTTTTTATTTTTATTTTTTTATCTACTATTGCTTTTCTTTGTACAGGGAAAAAAAATTGTATCAAGGACATTTGGCGATCAAATAGCACACATACATAATTATCTTGTCTATTTTATTATAGGAGTCTACTATCAAAAATATTTTTAGTTTTAAAAAAAAAAGAGTTCATTTTCAAATTTCTTACTCTGTTTATCCTTACTAATATAATGATGTATGGTTCACAATCAACCGTTGGATGAACTTGAACATTATCTGAAATATCAAGATTGCATCCGCATATGAACCGTTCGATGGATTTCACCCTCTTCTCATCCGTTGATATAAATATCTACATCATCTCAACCTTAAAAAAATTTCCTATAAATAGCAAAACTAATGAAGGCATTTATTCATAACATTGAAAGCCAACTCTTCATAATCTCTCATTCTATTTACATTTGTTACTCTGAAAAAATGAACTCCAACTTCGGGGGTTCATCATCTTGGGTGCCGTCGACATCATCTTTGTCTTCAGATGACATAGAAGACATGAACATTCTGAATGAACTTGAAGAGGAGGATGCCATTATACAAAGGGTGTTGCACACCCACGAAATGGCATTCCACCAACACATCGGTCCACAAAGGAACCGGTGTAGACATGGTACATGCTTCAATTCCGGGTCACCTCGTGGTACATCGAGATCTTGAAGGTGCGGCTCATAATTTATTTCTTGATTATTTTTCAGATACTCCACACTCCAGTGAACATTTTTTTCGCCGCCAATTTCTCATGTCTCATAGTTTATTCCTACGTATCATCGATGCGGTCAAAAATCATGATAACTATTTCGAACAACAAATTGACGATGTGGGTAGAGTTGGATTATCAACCTTACAGAAGATAATAACAGCATTTCGAATATTGGCATATTCCTTACTGGGAGATGGTCTCAATGAGTATCTTAAACTTGCTTAGTCAACTGCAATTGAAAGTTTGAACAGGTTTTGTAGGGCAGTTGTGGAAATCTTTGCAAAAAGATATCTACGAGAATCGAATTCTAATGACATTGCTTTGCTGCTCCATATTGGCCAGCAACTCGGTTTTCCCGAAATGTTAGGCAATCTAGATTCTATGTATTGGAAGTGGAATAAATGTCCAACAGCATGGGCCTGACAATATGCGGGTCGGAGTGGTAAGCCAACAATAATGACATATGTTGGAGTCGTCACACTTGTTTTCCCTCTTGCTCAAGGTATTGCTCCTTCCGCTAACTATGTCGTTCAGGGAAAACAGTACAATATGGGTTATTATTTAGCAGATAGTATATATCCAAAATGGGCAACTATTGTGCAAACTATCCATGAGCCCCACACTCCGAAGCTAAAATATTTTGCTGCAGGACAGGAGTTTTATAGAAAAGATGTTGAGCCTGCATTTGGAGTTCTACAATCACACTTTGAAATTTTGGCAGGACCAAGCCGATTTTGGGCTAAAAATGTGTTGTATAATATAATGACTGCATGCATCATAATGCACAATATGATATTTGAGGATGAGCGTGATCTTAACATACCCTTCCGGGAAATAAGCATACCTCATATAGTTGAAATGACCCGAGATGATGATACTCAGTTCCAAAGATTTCTTTCTCGACATAGGGAAATCAGAGATAGAGCTGCCCACTTTGCGCTCCGTGATGATCTTATAAAGCATCTATGGGAGCATTATTCTAATGTGGAGGATTGATTAGTTTGGTTAAGGGTTTTTAGCGTGGTATTATTATTCCACATGTATCGTTGTTTGCTTTGCTTGTATTGGTTATTTTAATGTTTTTAAAATTGTATTACTAGTTGTCTAATTTAAGTTTTATTTCTTCGTTTGTTCCGTTATTGAAAAAAAGTGTGTTAATTATATTTTCGTGAAATTAATTAATTGTTGTGTTCATTGTATTGAATTAATACGTAACATTAAAGAAATTTTAGGGTTTGTTTTGTAATAAAATGTAATAGTATACAAGTAATAAGAATGAATATAAAAAGGAATCTAAATGAAATATTCTTTTTTTGTGTGAAAAATAGAGTGAGCGTTTGAGTAGAATTACTGTAGCTGCGCTAAAATGGTGGGATGGTGTACATCAAAATAGCGGGAAGGTTAGAGACGCCCTTATATGTTAAAATAACAAATATCTCATTAATTGAATTTATGTGTTCAAGTATTCAATTTAGTTTATGAAGTATCATATGCACATTATACCAACAACTATTATGTCTTTTCAAATTATGATTACCGTTTCTAGGTACTTAAATATTTAATTTATTGAAGTATTGTGGTTATGTCTTTCACCCATTTCACTCTAGTTCTTCATCAATAATCAGCCATGTCTTTCAGAAGAATGTCCCTTTTTATGGTGGGTTCGAAGCCACAACCTAGTGGTTAGTACATTAGGCTGGTTTCCCACATATCGTAGGTTTGAAATCCATATGAATGGAAAATTTGTAATAGGGGCGAGGGGCAGTGGGCCCCAAATTCAAAATTCCAAAAAAAAAAAAAAACTGCATTACTATATATAGAGCCCTAAGATCATCCAAATTCTGATTATTGGGCCTCAATTCTAGTCCAGTGGATTCAATAGATAATAGAGTCAGCCGGAAATGAATTCCAACTTCCAAGTACATTAACTCCCTCCATCCCATTTGATAAACCGTCGTTAGCCTACCAAAATATAGGAAAAGTACTGTTTAATCATGCAATAGAATTGCTAAAAGTAGCACAGTGAAGATATGGTCGATCCATAGGGACAGTGACTGAGATCACTCTTATTCCTATTGATTTTTGCAATAAGTTTTTGATTAGCAATCACCTTTGTGCCTCTTAAGAGACTTTTGAATTGTCACTTATATAGAAGTAGAACTAAAGGTTCTGAAATGATAGATTAATTCAAGTAAAAAAAATATTCTAATATTATGTAAATCACATTAATCTCATGCATGTGACCATAAACACTTCAAGCAATCAACTAGCATAGCATCGGCCAGTTATAGGTTACCGTGAGCTCCCAACAACATTACCCAATTCCCGCTTAATGTATTGGTAATCCCCGTGGGCTCCCAATGACAGGATTACTTCTCTAACTAATCTAATTAACAGGCCATGGATTCCATACGACACCTTATTAACTAAATTACCAGTATTAAAGATTAGGGGAACATGATACTAATAATTCTTATCGGGTTAACTTTAAGAATTATTATCCAATTATCATGTACTACTTGACGATAGTTTTGCCACTTATTGACACTACACTAGTGCAAAAATGAAGATGGGAGGTGGGTCTTTAGGGGCTTTGGAGGCGGGTGGTGCATAACTTGTTCACGGAGTTTCCATAAAATAAGGGAGAAAAAACAGATGTATGGCTTTGATTTATGCCCAGTTAACGTTTTCGCGGACTCATAGTCCACCAGGGAAAGGAGCTAAGTAAACAGGACGACCAAAGACCTTAATTTCTAGCACATCTCACATATCCACCTCCGGTCTTTCTAGGAAGTATGATAAATTTTCTATCCAAGTTAAATTATTCTATCTTATTCTGAATAAATCAGAAATTGATGTAGTTTCATTTAAGAGTTTTAAATTATTATTTTTTTGGTAATTTGGACCCAAAAAATATATAATTAAATAAATAATAAATTGTATCAAATGATATTTTTTGTCTAAATTAGTATATTGTATTTTAATAAAATTATGTAGTTTCACAAAGAAAATAAAAATTACTTAAAGCCACATAATTTCACTCAAAATTTCAATAGCAATGAGATCATTTTAATTGAAACTACACCATCCCATTTTTTCAATAGGGGATCCCATTTCAAAACATGTGAAATTTGAAATTTTGATGACGCATAGACCCTTTCTGTTCTACCTGTTCAGAGTTTCAGTTTCTAAACTTTGCTTTTCCTCTTTCTACCGCTTATGTTTTAAGTACAATCGATAAGATGATGATGTAACCGTGCTAAGTTAAAAAAAATAAATAAATAAAATTCCCTTGCCTGGAGAAAAACAAAAATTAACTAAGACCTTTATGTATTTAATCATGGAAAACGGACAACATTCTCGAATCCACTTTCTGATATATAGGCATGCCGAGACAAGAACATCAACATCTATGAAATTTCTTCGTAGAAATTAAGGACGAGATTTAAACGCACACGCAAGATCGATCACAGCACAGCCATTTCACATTCATAAAACCTCCATATCCATCATTCCAATTCTAATAAAGCTCATTCATGAATCGCACGTTTGAGCTCTTTCCGTCACCCTACATCTCACCTTAACCGACGCTGCAACTTTCTACATCACAAACCAATGGAACTACACAGTCTGGGCGGCTGCCACCCCAGGAGGCGGCCGGCACCTCGACCCCGCCCAATTTTGGACCCTAGAAGTGGCTCCCGGAACTTCCCCGGGCCGAATCTAGGGCCGCAAGAACTACAGTTTCAATGCCAACGGCCAAGGCCAATGTCAAACCGGAGACTGCGGCCGCCTGGAATGCCAAGGCTATGGTAAGGCGCCACTTACCCTAGCCGAATTCGCCTTAAACCAGCCGAACAACATAGACTACCTCGACATATCCCCTGTTGACGGGTTTAATATTCTGATGGAATTTAGCTCTGTTAGTGGTTCTTGCCATGTGAGGATTAGTTGCTCGGCACCGATCGTGGAGGAATGCCAGCCCGAGCTGAGAACGTCGGGCGGATGCAACAGTCCGTGCAATGTTTTCGGCACGGATCAGTACTGTTGCACTGGTGGCGTCAGAAGCTGTGAGCCCAACACATTTTCCAGGTTCTTTAAAGAGAGGTGTCCTGATGTTTATATTGAGCCTACGGATTCTCGACCTTCTTTGTTGAGTTGTCCAAGTGGTACAAATTACAGGGTTCTTTTTTGCCCATAGAAGAAATAAAGAAAAATTACAGTTCTGTTAGGAACCATTTATCATTGAATTTGGCGTTGGATAAATAATAAAATTACATATGCCAAATCTAATAATTTAATGGTTCTAGTAACAAACATCCGAATAAATATAGTGATTACTAGTTGTAGTTAATTATGTGCCAGAACTACAAGAACTTTAATTACGTACCCAGAATAATACAATAAAATGTATAAGCCTTTTTATATAGAGCTCAATTGGGTTTTGGAAAAATTGAGCCCACATGTAGAATTGTACGTGAATTCAGCATCCATACGACGTTTTCTTTTTCAAATTAAGCCCAAATTGAGTACTACATAAGAAACAAAACAATTATGAAGCATGATTGCACCTGTCTAAATAAGTGAGTCTCGTGATTGAGTTGGTTTCTGTAAAATGAGTTTATGCATTCGATAATGTTCATGTGAATAGTATATGTGTACACTTTTTTCTCCATAATTGGTAATTGATCAAAATAAAACTGATACTTGTGAACGATAACATAATACTTTGTTTAAGTATGACTGTAATGAAAAAATAAATATTAATTTTTTAAAAAAACACTAATACTTGTGAACAATAATAATAGTTTGTTCAAGCATCGCTATAAAGATGGAAAAAAAAAACAAATTTCAAAAAAGTTGAAGTGCTATTTCAAAAAAGTTGAAGTGTTATTTCAAAAAAGTTGCAGTGCTACTTTTAACACTTGCACACTAGACATATGATATTGTCTTACCACAATTCTTTGCAAAGTAGACTTAGTAAAAGTAGGGATGTTCAAAAATAATGTTGAACAGAAAATTAAACCTATAAATCGCTTAGAAATAGGTTTACCAGTTCTAGGTCACTGATCTAACCAGTTAATTGGTCCGACTCCGATGGGAGAGAGATTTAAGTACCGGTTAATTGATTCTAAATCTATACATATTCAATTTTATATAGACTAAATATAGTAGAATTATAATCTTTATTGCGTTGGACAAATTTCGTATCAAAAACTATGATCTCCCTATGAAAGCTTCTAAAACTGAATATTTACAAGGGAAGTAAATTCTCACCTATGAGGAGGGGAGATGGAAACTGCACTTATTGTATGGGAGATACATCTCTACTAATTTGTATAGAGAAGGCTAAAAACTCAACATTAAATACCTGATGAAAAAAATAATTAAAAAAAGGATAATGTTGGTTGCACATATTATGTGAAAATTATTGTGCACATAATAGAATCTTTATATTATATTTGTAATAAACTAGAGGCAGCAGAGTAGATAGCAATAGACAGGTCTCATTCTAGACAGAGAGGGTGCTAAAGAGAACGATAGATGGTAAGGGTAGAATAGAATTGAGGGCAAAGAAGTTAACTTTTCTATTCTATAAATTCTCTGTTTGTTTGGAAAAAAGCGTATTCCCATGGATTAAACCATGTTAAATTTAACTGCAGTGTTCTTATTGAAATATTTCTTCTAATAAGTGGTTCAAAGATCCTGAGGAAGTGTTTTTCCTAACAAGTGGTATCAGATCCAAGGACTAGAGGAATCAAAGATCGGATCAAGAAGGAGAAAACAGGAAAAGGGAAAAATAGGAAAAGGGAAAAGGGAAAAGGGAAAACTTGCGACTTCCGTTGATTGGATTGTTGAAGAAGAGTTCCGTTGAGAGTCCCGTACA
Organism: Leptodermis oblonga; assembly: GCA_016801395.1. Lineage (NCBI taxonomy): Eukaryota > Viridiplantae > Streptophyta > Magnoliopsida > Gentianales > Rubiaceae > Leptodermis > Leptodermis oblonga. The sequence continues at coordinate 15,111,518 of CM028751.1, read as the reverse complement.
AGAATCCCAATGCTAACTGAGGGTGAATCAAATTAAATAAGGAAGGAGTTTTTAATTTGATTGTGGAGTTCGATTTTGGAAGAAAAGAAGAATTCCCTAATTTGGTTTCCGCCGCCGACTAATTTAGTTGAATTGAATTGGGTTGGAGATCATTGAACTTGTTTGCGGTGTCAAGCCTTGGTATGTTGGTTGCTTAATTCTGATCAAGGTAAAATAGTGGGTTCCACAGCTTTACAACAAAAATAAAGAAGTTAATTTATTTGTGTTTTGGAATTTGATCAGTGCATCACAAATAAACCAGATCAATGTTGCAATTTGTCTTTGTAAGCCGTCGATGGAGAAGTTGAAGATTCTAACCGGCTATTTGGATTTTGTAGAAGATGTTTGAAACCCCACTCTTCGATGGGAAGATGAATTTTACGTTGTGACAGTGTACGATTCAAGATTTACTTGTGCGGGATAATCTTGATTTGGCGGTTGAAGATAAGAAGCCCGAAGGGATGACTGATAGAAACTGGGATACAATGGAGAAGCATGCAGTTAGTACGATTTAACTTGCTAAAAAATAAATACAGTGTCATGAAATAGAAGACACCGAAGGGGATCTGGGACAAGTTAAAGAGTATTTATGTGTCGAAATCATTAACGAATAGGTTGTGCATGAAGATGGACCTCTACACCTTAAAGATGGATGAATGAGGGAATTTTCATAATCATGTGAATGTATTTAATCAGCTAGTATGCCGACTTCAAAACACGAGAGAGGAAGTCGAAGATGAAGAGCAGGCTTTGTTGTTGTCTTCTTTGCCATTATCTTATAAATCAGTTGTGCAAACAATGTTGGTTGGGAGGAAAAGTTTGACATTTGATGATGTGGTTATAGAGCTGGGGGAGAATGAGAAGAATATGGGAAAGAATACTACACCTAGCCTTGATGAAGCACTAGCTGTTGCAGAGAGTTCGAATCGAGGGAGGAGTCATTCGTGAGGGAGGAGTGACGTTCGTGAAAGATATCAGGCGAAAGGCTACAACAATTTAGAGTGTTATTACTGCGGGGAAAAGGGTCACATCCAATACACAAGCTCTATCATGAAAGAAGATTTGAAGAGTTTGAAGGAGATGGAGATGAAGAGCAAAGAGAAGATAAATGACTCAGCAAGCACAAATATTGTGCATGATGATGATGTGTTGATAATGAAGGACACTGAGTTAATCAACTCAGGTTGAGTGATGGATTGTGCAGCGTCTGCACATATTTGTATAGATAGATCATGTTCTAATATTTTGCAGGCTGATGAAGTGTTTGGACACATTGTTGTGGGGAGTGGTCAGAAGATAAAGATTGAGGGTGTTGTACTACACTTCTCAAGACTCACAATGGTGTTCTGAGAAAATTGACTGATGTGAAATATGTGCCTACATGTGCTGATAGCATAATTTCGTTGGGAAGATTATGTTCTCGTGGGTACAAATTCACAGGTGATGGAGACTACAACAAAGTATTCAAAGGAGATAAGTTGATTTTGCAAGGGACGAGGAGTAATCATCACATTTTCTATGTAGGTGATTCGAAGAATGGGTCTTGCGCTGAGTTTGGCATTCAAAAAGAGGAGTTAAAGCCGAAGAAGAAGAAACAAGTCTCATTTTCAGATGATGTTATTGTACATAGGACTTTGAGTCGAGGGAGGATTTGTTGTAATATCTCCTCAAATTTCTAATACAATTAGTATTGGGCCAGACTTTTCTAATTTTGAATAGATTAGGAAACTAAGCCCAATAGGTTTTCCTAATTTTATTATAAATAGACGTTGTTTGTAATAGACTATAGGCAGCAGAGCAGAGAGCAGTAGACAGATTTCATTATAGACAGAGAGGGTGCTAGAGAGAACAAAGAGGTTAACTCTTCTATTATGTAAATTCTGTGTTTGTTAGAATAGAGCGTATTCCCGTGGATTAAACCACGTCAAATTGCTGTGCTTTTCTTTTCTGTTTTCAATTCCGCTGCAGTGTTCTTAGAATATTTCTTCTAACAAGGGTTCAAAAATCCTGAGGGGGTGTTTTTCCTAACATATATAAATTGCAACCTGAGCTTTGCTTTTCCGAATGAATCATTAGTCATAGATGATCAATGGATTGTCGTGTTGTGATCTTTGAATTTAACTAAGAGGGATTTTTTTTTTTTTTTGGGGGGTGGAACCGAAAGAGGAAGAAGGAAATCAAAGGAGAATTTCAGTTCAAAAAAGATCAAATTTTCTATGTCAAAAGAACGTTGCATTAATAGCATAACCAAAATTAACATTTCTTTCAAACTCAAGGGAACAAAAACAGTAGAAAAAGAAAAACAAAACCTGCAACAAGAAGCAAAATCCAAAAGTAGGAACTAAAAAAAAGCATAAGGGTCTGAGACTGAGAAACAGAGAGTAAGAGTTGAGCGCGGAAGAAGAAAACGTAATCAGAGTGAGGTTGTTTGATAGGATAGGATATCTTTTTTCCTTAAATGCAAGGCTAGTATTGTCTATAAAAATAAATTTTTATTATCTTATATTAGTTAATAATTAACTGCCCCTCTTAAGAATTATATGAAATTTGTACTCTTCTTTTTAATTTTGAAAACTCCACTACCCCTTATAGAAATTTTCTCCTTCTTTTTTTTATTGATTTTGTTTTTAATTTTGATTCTAATTATTTAATTTATTTTTTTTGATTATTTTTTGGTAAATGCCATGTCCTTTGATACAATATATTATCAATGGATTAATCATTTAGTTTCTTCACCGTTTTATTTTTTTTTGTTTCGATTTCTTTCTCGCATATTTAATCAATGGAGGAGTGCTTATTTATTTATTTATTTTATTGACTGTGTTGTTAATTCTGGTCTCAAATATTTAATTTATTGTTTCGATTTCTTTATCTACAATAACATATTTTGTGTTTGGCTAACCTCGCCGAGATTAAGTAATCTATGGGTAACATTCCGAGAGCAAGAAAAATATTTTTCGGACCGAATTGAGCACTACCATCCCATTTAATACTGATTGCCCTCCTTTTTTCAAAGTCTGCCCTTTCTCTGGTTACTAATTGCCCTCCACCTCATTTATTCATCAAAATGAACTCGAAAATAATTTTTTATTTTTGTTCCAGAGTTGGGTAACAAAGTTCCAATACTTCACCAAGAATAAGTGAGCTATGGGTAATATTCCAGAGCGAGAAAAATATTTTTCGGACTGAATTGAGCGCTGCCCTTCCAGTTAATACTGATTGCCCTATTTTTTTCCCAACTCCCGAACTGAAATAAAAAAAATAGTTTTGAGTATATTTGATTAAAAATTGGCTTGGAGAGCAATCAGTAATAAGATAAGGGATAACCTTTGAAAAAAAAGGGTAATCAGTATTAAGTGGAAGGGCAATGCCCAATTCGGTCCAAAAAATATTTTTTTCGCTCCCAGAATATTAGCCATAGGCTCACTTATTCTAGGCGAAGGATTGGAGCTTTTTTTCCCAATTCTGAATTAAAATTTAAAAAAAACATATTTTTGAGTTCATTTTGATGAAAAAATGGGGTGGAGGACAATCAGTATTAAGAGAAATGGGAGCCTTTGAAAAAAAGAAAATAAGAGGGCAATAGTATTAATTGGAAGGGCAGCGCTCAATTCGATCTGAAAAATATTTTTCTCACTCCCAATATTACCTAGAGCTTACTTAATCTCAGCGAAGGTTAGGGAATTTTTTCCACAACTCCCAAAATAAAATAAAAAATATTTTCGAGTATATATTGATGAAAAATTGGGGTGGAGGGCAATTAGGTTTTAAGAGAAGGGGCAGCCTTTGAAAAAAAGAAGGAAATCAATATTAACTAGAAGGGCAACACTCAATTCGGTCCGAAAAATATTTTTCTCGCTCCCAGAAAATTACCCATAGCTTACTTAATCTCGGCGAAGGTTAGGAAAGTTTTTCCACAACTCTCGAAATGAAATAAAAAAATATTTTTGGTATTTTGATGAAAGATTGGGGTGGAGGGCAATCAGTATTAAGAAAAGGGGCAACCTTTGAAAAAATAAGGCAATCAGTATGAACTGGAAGGGCAATGCTCAATTCGGTCCGAAAAATATTTTTTTCACTCCTGAAATATTACCCATAGCTTACTTAATCTAGGTGAAGGTTAGGAAATTTTTCCACAATTCTTGAACTGAAATAAAAAATATTTTTGAGTATATTTGACGAGGGCAATCAGTATTAAGAGAAGGGGTAGCCTTTGAAAAACTGAGGACAATCAGTATTAACTGGAAGGGCAGCGCTCAATTCGGTCCAAAAAATATTTTTCTAGCTCCGAAATATTACCCATAGCTCACTTATTCTAGGTTAAGTATTGGAACTTTCTTTCCCAACTCCAGAACTAAAATAACAAAATATTTTTGAGTTCATTTTGATGAAAAAATGGGGTAGAGGGAAATCATTAATCAGATAAATGACAACCTTTGAAAAAAGGAAGGCAATCAGTATTAACTGGGAGGGCAGTCTCAATTCAGTCCGAAAAATATTTTTCTCGCTCCTGAAATAGTATCCATAGATTACTTAATCTCGGCGAAGTTAGCCAAGAACAAAATATGCTATTCTAGATAAAGAAATTGAAACAATAAATTAAATATTTGAAACCAAAATTAACAACACGGTCAATAAAAAAAGCACTCCTCCATTGATTAAATATGTGAGAAAGAAATCGAAAAAAAAAAATTTAAACAAATAAAACGGTGAAGAAACTGAATGATTAATCCATTGATAATATATTGTATCAAAGGATATGGCATTTACTAGAAAATAATCAAAAAAAAAAAAAAGAATTAGAATAAAAAATAAAAACAAAATCAATCAAAAAAGCACCATTGCATCAATTAAAATAGGAATGTTTTTTTTTATTTACCATGAATATTTATGTACACCATGTAAACATTTTCCGTTTATGGAAACTAAAATCTAATTAAATAATTCACATCATTTTTATTTTTATTATTAATTATATTGGTGGCATTCCGTATTGAAATTATACTCAAATGTAATAAGGTAAAACATAGCATAAAGATTTTATTATGTGCACAATAATTTACACATAATATATGCAAATAACGACATCCTTAAAAAAATAACAAAACTCCTTCCCCATTCTTCCATGGTGGAAGATAGGGAAGAAAAAGATAAAATATGGAAGACCTTTAGGGTTAGAAATTGAGAGAGAAGGAGGGCGGCGACTAAGAGAAGAGTTGTATAATCACATAAGTTAGGAGGACGTTTTACATATTCTAGAAACATAAATTAGCACACCAATTTTACTGTAGTTTGATCTCAGCTAATATATATATATCCACAGGAATACACATTGCTCCAATAAATGTGAAGAATCGAAAAATATAATAACTTACAATATATGTACTCGCCCTCTCATGATATAATATCTCTCGTCACGTGAAGTGAATTCTTTTATCTCTTCTCTCCCTTCCACAAGTCGAAAGGTTTTCTCTCACAACCTCTAATAACCTCCACTGAAAATACCTAATTCTACTCAACAATTAATTTCCCAAAACTCAAATTGAAAACAACTAACCAGATTAAGCGTTTCGTTTTCCAGCATTTTTGTTGTTATAAAAGATACACTCCTCCAATTTGTTTTTTGTCACTCTTTATTTTACTAAATTCTTTATTGGGTGAGAAAAGTTTCATTTTTATTTTTATTTTTATTTTCATTTTCATTTTTATTTTCATTTTTAGTTTTTGCCCTTTTTTTTCATAATTTTCAGCTGTTGGCTTGGTTAGCCAGAATTTTGTCCATTCTCAATAAACAATAAAAATTTTAATTTTAACTTTATTTGTATGCAAAAAAAAAAAGTATTTATTGGGCCTGGCCCAATAAGCAAAAATGAACATAAACAGCAAGAAGCTAAAATGCATAAACGGCCAAAAACTGTACTTAGGTCGGAAAGTTCCCTATAAAACCGAGCCAAAGAAACAGGCTTAGGTCATTCATTACATTAGGTAAGTTCTACAGGATTTTCCTATTGAGACAATAATAATTTAATATAACTGAGCCAGGGATAGTTAGGTCGGAATAACGGTAACATTGACATAATGGCTACTTGTCATGGTAGGACCAGGAATCTTGTTTAAATATTTGCCGGAATTATGGAAAAGGAGCCGAAAGTGAAGCCATGATTGCAGGAACATTAAAGTCATCTTAAAAAGTGCAGTAAGTGGAAGTACAGTTCATCATAGCTCAACGGACATATCAAGGTAAAAGCTATAAATATTCAGTCATCAGGCTTAATTAGGTACTCAATTCTCATTAAGCTTAAGCTCTTTGTCAATACACTTTAGCATTTATATTTTGCTAACTTGATCATCGGAGCTGAACAGGGGGGATAGCCCCGCTTGTTTCATTTGTCCCTATCGCCGGAATATTCCTCAATCAGATCCTATCATCCTCCTTACTGATCCAAGCTATTTAGCCTGGGTTCCAGCTTCACTTTGAAACATCCAAGCTGCTGCATAACAAGTTGGGTCTGAATATTCAAGATCTTATTTGGTCCAAACAAGAGCATCCAGATCCAGACATTTTTGAGTCGCATCAACTGGCGCTATCTGTGAGGAACATTTGATCGAATTGTTTCATCAAATTTTCTCATATACAAAGAAATTTGTTGAAATCATGACACAAGATCATTCGCGATGGATGCTTCTTCCTCCAGCTATATCATAGTTATTACTGCCACTACCACTATTGTTCCCACCTCCGTTGTGGTTTCTACCACCGAAACTCCTCCTGTTACCATCACTATTGATGCATCCTCCACCACTGTGTCCCTCACCCCTTAGCAAGAACAGGCTGAGCGAGAGAAGTTTTATCGCTTATTTCAGCAATTATTTCGCTTTATTAGCCATGACACTAGGGCAACCCCTACTTTTACTTTGGGACTCCCTGTTTCCAATATTACTACTGTTGTTTCAAATGTTGGTATTATTGAAGATTCTCCCATTTTGCAGGTTACTCCTACTGTTTCTTTGCCAAGTACCTCTCATGCTTGGACCCACTTTTAATCCAGTAGTTGATCCATATGTTATTTTAGTCTCTAGTTTAACTCCCACTTCCGGCTCTGCTAGTGTTATTTTTGGTTGCCCTCATTATCCTGGGTGGCCTTACCTTTTTTTAGGCTCTAATCATGGTGTTAGTCTCCCTACTCTTTCTGCAGCGCCTCCTGTTTATACTACCTTAACCCATACTCAGGTTACCCCTACCTTTCTAGGTCCTTTCACAATTCCTGCCTTTCAATCTAATACTTACCCTCCTGTGTCGGGTTTGTTGTACCCTTTTTGAGGGGGGGGGGGGGGAGGGGGAAGGGTAGGGGGTCATTTAGGTCAGCAATTAGGTCAGCCCAGTCCAAGTCAGCAGCAGGGTTAGTTAGGTCAGCTTGGCCAACTGGATCCATGGTTTCGTTAAGTTTGGCTCAATTTCAACATTAGGGCATGGGTATAAGTCGGGTTTTGCTGCCTCCTATCGAGTGTCCTCCCTTCCTCAATCCGACCTATTATACAGGAGTTGGTATGGCAGGTTTGCTAGCTGGGGGTTCGCTACATAGTTATCCTGGAATGGGGGGTATCAATTAGGTCAGACGGGATATGTCCAGCCCCGTCCGTTAGGTTAGATGGGATATGTACGGCCTGGTCTGTCAATTGTATTTGGGTTGGGATATGCTCAACAGGGATGAATTGGGCTCACTTCTCGTGTTTCTCATCTGTTTGGTTGGGAAATTCAAGTAGCTCCATTTCCACCGGGCTATAAAAGCTTAGGTAAGGTTGACAAGTGTGATGGTACCGTAGATCTAACAACACATTGGATGGAATACATGAGCAGATGGATGTTGCTAATTTAGCTGATGCCAACCAATGTATGACATTTCATCTTACTCTTAAAGGTCAGACTATTAATTGGTACTGTACTCTGCCACGTAATTTTATTCATTCATTAGATCAGTTTGGGGATTTGCTTCTATCTAATTTCATGGGCAACAAAATATTATCTAAGTCTATTTCTCATTTAATGAACATAACTCAGAGAGGATGGGGGAAGGGTTGCAGGCCTTTATAGATCGGTTTAATGTAGAGTCTAGACAATGCCATGAAAAAGATGATAAAACTATGATGGGATCATTTATTAATGGGTTACGGTCGGGACGTTTAGCCACTGAGTTAGCTATAGACCCCCACATTCCTATTTTGAAATGATGGTTACTATTACTAATTTTGCTGTTATTGAGGATGCCATAGCAATTAAACTGGAATGAGAGAGAGGGCATTCTGATTCTTATGGTAAGCGAAAAGCTTCTTCCCCAGTCCCTAATTCTGGAGGGGGGAAGAAGCAAAACTTTGTAGGTATTACTAATACTGGTCCAAGGGCTGGGGTCGGTATTAATGCTTTGCAGGTGGTCGAGCCATTTTCTGTGCCACGAGCAGACATATATGTGGCCATTCAGCATCAAGGATTGTTGCCTCCAACTCGTCCTATACCGGGCTCCATAGATCAGCTCAACCCTAGTAGGTATTGTAATTATCACAAGTATATTGGTCACAATACTAATGATTGCAGGGATTTAGTCTCCGAAATAGCAAAGCTTATCCAAGCTGGAAAGTTACCCCAATATACACAAATAGCTCCTATGCCTAAACCTACAGTTTCTGCAGGATGAGAATGACCTACAGGATGTTACCAATGTGGGGAGCCCGGTCATTTTGCTCGAGAGTGTTCTCAGCCCAATCCCTGGGCCTCAAAGGTAGGTATTAGAACCGACCCACCCATAGCTGGAGTTGTTAATACCATAGCTGGAGGACCGACCCAAGGTGATTCCAACCGACAGAGAAAACAGGTATATCGCCAAAGGGAAACCTTCCTAGGTAAGCGCAAACCAGGCACAGTGGCTCCAGTCATTACTTTTGATGATAGTGATCACTTCTTGTCTTATAACTGTGATGATCCATTGGTCATTGATTGTTATATTTCTAATTACCAAGTACAAAGGACATTATTAGACACTGGTAGCTCTAGTAATATAATTAATACCAAGGCATTAGCAGGATGTCAATTGCATAAGGCTTGCTTAAATTCAGTACATACACTATTGATCGGTTTTGGCAACCACCATGTTATTCCTATGGGGCAGTTAAGCATACCAGTCACCTTAATAGCTAGCCAACTAAAACCTATAGAAACCATTGATTTTGTGGTCATAAATGAGCCATCACTTTACAATGTGTATTTAGGCCGGCCAGGCTTAAATTAATTTCAGGCAATTGCTTCTACCATGCATATGCTTTTAAAATTTCCTACCATGGGTGGCGTGGCTTCTCTTCGTTGTGATGTTAAACAGGCTAAGCAATGCTATACAACTTCCCTAAGAGCATAGATACTAGTGGATTCCAAAGTGCTAGCAGTCTCACTAACCCCCCCATCCCAGTCCCCACCAATTATTCTTGAGGGCCATACTTCCCACATTATTGACATCACTGACCTAGTAGAACCTACAGGTCAGACCAAATGATTCATTGAGGCTGGATTAGAAATTAAAGCTATTCCTCTAGCTGCTGACCCAAACTAGGCAATCAAGGTAGGAGTGTTAGCCTTGTGTGCTCAATCATAGTTTTGATGATTAATTAACAAATATATGATTTTAGTTAATGCTTTGCACTTGAAGTTATTGTGTAGAAAAGATGTAGAAAAAGTACAGAAAAGCAAAGATCAAAGCCAATCTCAAAGTCGGGTATCGATAGCTTCTCGAAGTTGAAGCTAAACCCAGAAACCCTCGAGCTCCAGTGTCGACAGCCCTTCAAAGTCGAAGGTTGCCCAAAAAGGTTCGAAGTTGAAGCCTCAACATGCAGTCGACAGCATTCATGCTCTCGGGTTGAAAAACAATGAAGAGACGAAACCGGCATCGATAGGCCCTCAACGTCGAAGGTCCTCCAAAAGTTTCAACCGTGCCAAAGTAGACAGCATTAGTGCTCCTGGGTTGGAAATTATCAAAGCCACAAAGACCGAACTTGACAGGCTCTCGACGTCGAAGCCTACGAAGCAGAAAAGTGCGAAGGACAATTCAACTGCAAGAAAATCAAGTCCAAACAAAGATCCGTTAAAGTCTGAGATTTGCGGTGCCCATTCAAATTTTTTAGATTTGTGTAATGAACAAGTCCATCTTGAGATGCTGGCAAAGCTAAGAAAGACAAAATCTCGAGACTTGTGTCAAGATTTAAGAATGGAACAAAAACCACCTCAAAAGTTGGGCAAGCCAAGAAAGTTGAAGATTTACAAAGCTTCAAAATCGAGCTTCGAAGTCGAACCCGGATCCGAACCTAAAAAAGCTGAAGACAGAGACAACACGCATGCTTCATTTCACAATGAGAAAAACAAGACAGCTCAACTATAAACACTCCCGAAGTTTAGAGGTGTAAAAAAAAAAGAGCTCTTCCCAAAAGACTCAAACACTTAGAATCATTTCAAGCTTCATTTGATGTGTATGTCAAGTTAGCTAGGTTAAGTTAGATTGTCAAGAGGCCTTTGTGCCCTGTTTATGTGTCATGTTGTAAACTGCATTGTGGAGTTATTTTGTCATTGTAAAACACATCTATAAAAGTCCTAACTCATGAGTTTGAGTGTAGGCAATTCGTATTAGGGAAAGTCTAACTCTTGTTTGAGAGTTAGGCAAGAAGAAAGGGGGAGCAAGAAGAGAAAGAGAGTCCTTATCAAGAGTTTGGTGAGGCAATTGTAAAAGTCATATCCAAGAGGTTGAATTAGGCAAAGGGGTAGAAGTCCTAGTTTAGAGTTAAATTAGGTATTGGGGAGGAAGTCTTGATCAAGAGGTTGATTGAGCAAAAGTCCTAGTCTAGAGTTAGGTTAGGCAATGGGGAGAAGTCCTGTCAAGAGGTTGATTGAGCAAAAGTCCTAGTCTAGAGGAAGATTAGGCAATTGGAAAGTCTTGAGATTAAGAGCTTAATCTTGAGCAAGTGTAAGGGATTGGAACACTCATTTAAGTGTTTCTTAGAGCAGAAAACAAGTTGTAGAACTTGTCTAGTGGACTAGGATTCAAGGGGAATCTGAACCACTATAAATTTGGTGTGTTCTTGTCTTGTTTATTTATTTGCTTATATGTTTTGCAAATCATTAATCACACACCTCACATTGTAAAACTGTTTTTACACTTATCTTTGAAAAGATTTTCCAAAGTTGTTTATCTTGTAATACTGTTTTTACACCTGTCTTCGAAAAAGGTTTTTCAAAGTTCATCTTCCTTGTAGAAGAAATATTTTTAAAGGGTCAAGAACCTAATTTAGCCCCTCCCCCTCTTAAGTTGCTATTGAATACACTGAGATTTCAATTGGTATCAGAGTTAGTGCTCAAATTTATAAATTTAACAACCTTTAGTTTAAGATCATTTTTGCAACCTTTGTGATTTTTAGAGTCTTACTTGCTTGCTTGACTATTTGTGCTGTATTTTCCTATATTTGCACAAAATGGCTAAAGGTAATATTGCCACAAAGAAGGTGATGAAGCTAGCAAGGACATGGGATGATTCCTCAAGTGAGGAAGAGAATGAAATCACACAAAGAAGCCTCGTTGGAAGTAATCTACAAGAGGTAAACAAATCTTCCAAATCTTCTTTATGTGGTAGTGTGCATAATAGTGATAATGATGATGAAAATTTTGATATGTATGAGTATATCGCTAAATTGCATGAAAAATGTATAGATGCTATGACAAGAAATGTTGTACTTAAAAAGAAAACTGATTCTTTAAAAATTCATATGGCATCATTAAAAGAGGAAAACTCTACTTTGAAATGTGAAAATAATGAATTGAAAAACAAAGCAGATTAAAGAGTACTTTGCTAGAGAATGAAAATGCAAAGTACATTGATTTGAAAACTTATTATGAGCATGCCTTTGAAGAAAATGTAGAGTTGCATGAAAAGTCTCATGAAAAGCTAAAAAATGAGTATAATGAATTAATGAAAAAGGTTGAAGACCTTAATTCTAGCTTAGAATGCATAGTTTGATTTGCATATTGTGCTTAAATGAGAAAGTTGACTTGTATGTTAACTTAATATCCTGAATCATTTTGATTGAAAGCATGTTTTGATGAAAGCCTTTAGGACTTTGTGAGTTTTAAAGGAAAATATCCAGAAGTTTGACTTTAGGTTGACTTTTAGACATTTACATGCTTAGAAGATGAAAATTGGTCTAATGTACTTAGAATGACATCTGAAATATGCTAAGACCAAGTTTGAAGTTAAAAGACTCAAGAAAATATGAGTTAGGAAAAACAGAGAAATTTTGAGAAAATTTGAAATTTGCCTTTAATTAATGAGTCTTTCAGTGATATAATTCTAAAATGCCATATTAAAATGATGCATAAGGATCTATATCATTTTTGGTATATTTAAATTCTTGCATGATAAAAAGAGTTGAAAAGTTTCATATGAAAATTGCAAGAATTAAGCATGTTTGCATTACATGACAAACAGTTAACTAAGTGGTTGACTTACATAATATACATGTTGTAGCTCATTTGATATTTTAAGCATGATCTTATTGATGATTTGAAGTTGCTTGCATAAGAAAACTGAGGTTATATGATTAAAAATAGCAAACTTCAAAGAATGTATGCTTAAAATTGAATAAGCTTGACCAAGTATTTGACTTTGATAATATGCATGTTTTCAATGGTTTGAATCTCTATGCATAAACTACTTGAGTATGTAAAGTTGCTTGGAAGATGAAATTGCATGATGAAATTGAGAAGTTTTAAGAAAATAGGCATTGCTTTAAGAAAAAGCTTTAACTTTCATTTGAATTTCAAGAATGTGCATGAAATGTGAAATCTTACATTCTTGAAATGCTTTATATGCCTAGTGGAATTTTCTTGCATAAAGAAATTGAGTTTTTAAACTTAAGATCAGCAAATTTCATGAAAAGTTGAAAAGTTTGCAAGTTTGACAAATGAGTTGACTTTGACATGGTGCATCCTAATTTGTGTTAGATGCATATAGATTTATCATTAGGGTTATTTGAAGTTGCTTGCATGTTTTCAACTTGTTGTTAACATGAGTTAATGCATATTTCAAAAATCTTGAAAACTCATGTGTTTAAGAAGGGTCATTCTTTGGTGAGAATGAACTCCTTTGTTTGTCATAAGCTTAACTTGCTCTTTGATTGCATGAAGCTTGTATGCTTCTTACTTGATTGGTTAAGCTTTTTGAAATGTATATGCTAGATTTTAGTGGGAGATAAATTAGAACGAGCATAGACATTGAGTACTAAGGTTAACGTAGAGTCACATAGGCTTAGGAGTTGAATGAACCTTGAAAATGCATTTTGTAAGGGGGAGAAGATGCTAAATGTGACTTGGGATAAATGTGCTTAGTTGCTAAATGACTCAGCTTGTGCTTAATTGTTAAAAATGGCATGGCTTAACATTGTGCTTAATTGATAAAAGGCTTGGCTTAATATAAGAACACTCCAGTATAGACTAAAATGATTTAATGTTGACAAAAAGGGGGAGAAGATGTGATTTATGCTTCACTTTGCCATCTTGCATGTTTTGGAGTTTCTTAATTTAGAGAAATATGTTCTTAAAATGTCTTATTTTATATCTCTCTATAAAATAACATATTTGTTTTGTCATCATCAAAAAGGGGGAGATTGTTAGCCTTGTGTGCTCAATCATAGTTTTGATGATTAATTAACAAATATATAATTTCAGTTAATACTTTGCACTTGAAGTTATTGTGTAGAAAAGATGTAGAAAAAGTGCAGAAAAGCAAAGATCAAAGCCAGTCTCAAAGTCGAAGCTAAACCCAGAAACCCTCGAGCTCCAGTGTCGACAGCCCTTCGAAGTCGAAGGTTGCCCAGAAAGGTTCGAAGTCAAAGCCTCAACATGCAGTCGACATCATTCGTGCTCTCTTGTTGAAAAATAATGCAGAGATGAAACCGGCATCGATAGGCCCTCGACGTCGAAGGTCCTCCCGAAAGTTTTGACTGTGCCAAAGTCGACAGGTAGTCGACAACATTCATGCTCGCTGGTTGGAAATTATCAAACCCACGAAGACCGAGCTCGACAGGCTCTCGACGTCGAAGCCTGCGAAGCAAAAAAGCGCGAAGAACAATTCAACGGCAAGAAAATCATATCCCAAATAAAGATCCGTTGAAGTCCGAGATTCGCGATGCTCATTCAAATTTGTCAGATTTATGTAATGAACAAGTCCATCTCGAGATGCTGGCAAAGCTAAGAAAGACATAATCGTGAGACATGTGTCAAGATTTAAGAATGGAACAAAAACCATCTCAAAAGTCGGGCAAGCCAAGAAAGCTGAAGATTTACAAAGCTTCGAAACCGAGCTTTGAAGTTGAACCCGGATTCGAACCTGAAAAAGCTAAAGACAGAGACAACACGCATGCTTCATTTCACAATGGGAAAAACAAGACAGCTCAACTATAAACACTCCCGAAGTTTAGAGGTGCAAAAAAAAAAAGAGCTCTCCCCAAAAGTCTCAAACACTTAGAATCATTTCAAGCTTCATTTTATGTGTATGTCAAGTTAGCTAGGTTAAGTTAGATGTCAAGATGGCTTTGCACCTGGTTTATATGTCATGTTGTAAACTCCATTGTGGAGTTATTTTGTCATTGCAAAACACATCTAGAAAAGTCCTAACTCAAGAGTTTGAGTGTAGGCAATTTGTATTAGGGAAAGTCTAACTCTTGTTTGAGAGTTAGGCAAGATGAGCTAGAGGAAAATCTGGTTTGAAAGTCTAACTCTTGTTTGAGAGTTAGGCAAGACTCTATAGCATGAACTTACTGTGAAAATCTGATTCTTGTTAGAGGAAAATCTGATTTGGATGAGCTAAAATTGCAGCAAATGGTATCTGAATAGGATGCCTCTTACATTAGAAGGATACCAATACCGCAGTTCCCAAGTCCTGACTCATGGCAGTGGCATTACACTCCACATGGAAAATTCACAGTAAGTTCATGCTATAGAGTCATTACTGATTCACCGTCTTTTAATCTTGCAGATCGCATTCCATCCGGGAGTTCAGGTCCATTACGAATTTGGAGACTCCAAATACCACCAAAAATCTCACATTTCCTTTGGAGAATTTGCACCATCTGCAAAAATGTCCAGTTCACAAACACCAGAATAATAATTCCAGTTCAAAAACAGTCTAGAAAAAATAAAAAACTGTCCAGAAAAAAATGTACACTCCACAAACATTGTACAAAACAAAAAAACAGCCCAGAAAAATAAATTCCAGTTCTAAAACAGCCCGATGGAGTGGACATGATTTGGTCCAATTCTAAAATCGAACCGAATTCGATTTTACCGAATTCGTATAACCCAATTCAAATTAGGTTTGGTTTGAAACCGAATTCGAATTATGAATTCGCTTTTAGAATCGGTTTTCGAATTTGGAATCCAACCCGAAAACCGAATTGGTAAATATGATTTCTATTTTTTTAATTCCTCTGCCCCACTACATCTCTCTT
Organism: Leptodermis oblonga; assembly: GCA_016801395.1. Classification (NCBI taxonomy): domain Eukaryota; kingdom Viridiplantae; phylum Streptophyta; class Magnoliopsida; order Gentianales; family Rubiaceae; genus Leptodermis; species Leptodermis oblonga. The sequence continues at coordinate 15,095,948 of CM028751.1, read as the reverse complement.
CCCCCCCCTCCTTCTTTTTCTTTCTTTTCTTTCTCCCTGCGAACCCACCTCTGTTCCCTCTTCTTCTCTTAATCTATTTTTCTTTCTTCTCTTCATTATCTTTCTTTCTTTACTCTTCCTATTTCCTTCTCCCATCTCTCTTTCATTTTCTTCAAAGCCTTACTGTGTTAAACTATTAATTTTGGAAACAAATTTGTGAATTCGATTTCCACGGTCCAAACCGAATTCGAATTAAGAATTTGATTTGGTTTCTTCAGTTTTAAAACGAATTAGGTTCGGTTTTCAAATTGGCCAAAAAAAATTTAAATTCGAGGAAATCGATTCGTGCCCACCCTTAGTCTAAAGGGTTTATAAAACATTTCAAAATGATTTTCTAGATTCTCTGGTTAGTTACCCATTTCTATAACTTAACTATTATAACTTATAGCTTTATGGAATCCAACTAGTTGTGACTGAATTCTTCAACATAAGGACGGTCTTCAACACATAAATATGCCACATTCAGATATGATAAACAATTAAATTCACGCAAGTTGTGTAAAGCAAATACATGACTTACTAGTAGCAAATGTCCAGCACTACTGCAACTGAAATACAGCTAAAGTTCAATTAAATACAACCAACACAAATCGTGCTTCTTTCACATGACGAGTGGAGAAATAACTGCAAATTTTTTCCTTTTGTGAAATAGTGCAATTCAATTCGCTTCAGAGTCTTTCAAATATTACATTATAATCAAAATGCATGTATTTGAAAGAACTTTCATAACTAACTATTAAAGATGACATATTGGAGGCGGGTGCAACCGGCCTCCAATAACATCCAATAACCATTATGATAATGGTTATTGTGCACCCGCCTCCAATATCCTCCAATAACAATTATTGGAGGTGGGTGTCCCCGCCTCCAATAACCCCTAATTAAGGGAGGCGGGTGTGGGCACCTCCTATTGGAGGCTCCTATGTGTGCACCCGCCTCCTAAGTGGCCAAAGACCCGCCTCCCCTAATTAATTTTGGGGTAGTGATTTTAAAATGCTGTTATAAAATACTAGTCCAAACATTTTTTAAATTATTTTTAATTCTAAAAATAGTTTTATAAAATACTTTGTCCAAAAGCATATTTATGAAACAAAATCAAAATCAAAATGGTTGTCTCAGTTCAAGTTTATAAGGCACTGAGACCCTGCAAAATCTGTAGTCCAAATATATATATACCAATGAAAAATCAAAGTTGCAAAAATTAAACCAATATATATAGTAACATCTATGTGAATTTATGCAATTATCCACAAATACTGAAAGTGTCTACCAAGGTCTCAGGTCACCAGGAGAGCCCGCAGTCCAGTTGAAGATCTTCTCCCCGGGCTTGAGGTAAACGCCGCCATCATGCGGCAGTTTCCGGGCAAGCCGATTCAAAATCCGGTGGAAAGCGTCGCCGGGTAGCGCTGGTTGAGGAAACAACATAGCCAGCTTCAATGACGGATCGACGAGCAATCTCTGCTTCCTCAGTATCACTTCCGCCGGGATCGACGTAAGAATTGTATCCAACTTTGTCACGTCTTTCTCCGCCACAATTACTCCGATCTCTTCCCACGGGACGGCATCGTCGAAAGGTAAAACGATGTCGTCCGCTATGATTACGGGGATGCAACCAAATATGACCGCCTCAACCAGCCTCGCGCTCCACGGGGCCCACCCCAAGGGGCACAGGCAGAAAATAGCTCGTTGCATGTCTTCGTAGTAGGCGGGTGAACGGTTGATGGAAATGTCGAAGAGAGGGTTGTTTTTGAAATTCTCCCACAATGACGCTCGAGCACCCCTGCAGGGTCAGACATGTAAATTCATTTATACATCGATCTCACCTGATGCGTGCTTTAACCGATGATGGGATCATTTGTCCCACATTTAATATATCATTTAGTGGTGAAAATGGTCCACTTAATGTCTAATGAGGCAAGATATTGTAAGACTTCATACTGAAATAATAATTTAATTTATCTTTAGTTTTTTTTCTATTTTTATTAATTTTGGGAAGGGTAAAATTAGCTATTTTCGTAATTTTTACACAGCACTAGAAGTATTAAAAAAAAAATTTTGCCCCACTAGACCAAAGGGTGGCTTTGCCCCTCATACCATTGTATATTTTGGGCTGTTGTATTGCTTTGGTCAATCAACTTAAAAATAAAATCATTTCCGTCCACCACTTTTAAACAATTTTTAATATAGTTTCAAACCCAAATTCAAACACCGTCCAAACAGTTTTCGGCTATCACTTGAGGTGTATCTGGCGAAGTTAAGTGGCAAACAAAGTGATTTAACAATTTTCTTTTTTCCTTCTTCCATATCTCTCCCAGTATGTGTAAATCTCACGTACTAATCAAGAATAATCCAACCGTCATCGAAATTTAAACTTTAGAACGATTTAGAAAACTAAAACAACTTTTAAGTTGAGAAACAAAAAATAAAACAACGTTAGAGATCAAAGCAAAAGACAAGACAATTAAAATTTAAAATGAATGTACCTTGCATAAAAGCCTATAGTTGGGTCAACGCTGGGGTCAGTAAACATACCCCGGAAGTAAACGAAAATGGAACGAGGAGTGTTGGGAGGAATCAAGCGAGAATCACTACCACAAAATGCCCCTTAGGAGGCGGGTCCTAAGGGGCATTGGAGGCGGGTGCTGCAGTTTTGCACCCGCCTCCACTGCGGGCGCCTCCCTTTGGAGGTGCCCGCACCCGCCACCCCTTAGGAGGTTATTGGAGGCGGGTGCAAAACTGCACCCGCCTCCAATAAGGGGCACTGGAGGCGGGTTCAGTTTTGCACCCGCCTCCAGTAATCCTTATTGGAGGCGGGTGCAGTTTTGCACCCTCCTCCAATAATGGTTATTGGATTGCACCCGCCTCCAATAACCCTCCGAAAAAAAAAATTTTATTTTATTTTTGCACTTTATGGGTTTGATAGGAATCGAACTCACGCCTTCAAATTCACTTAACTCTTGCATATTAAATTTACCACTAGGCTACATATATTTATGTATTTCATATTAAAATAGAAAATATATATTTCTATATTTCCTTCTAAAAATTGTAATTTTTATTACTTACTAATTTTTCGCCTCACTAGAATCCCGAAAAATTATTAAAATTATTTTTAACAATCCAAAATTTTTTTTTTTTTTGAACTACTATTAAAAATTTTGCAAAAATGCACCCGCCTCCTTTTCATATAATAAAATTGGAAAATTTGCAAAATACTTTGGAGGCGGGTTTTGGCTTCACCCGCCTCCATTGAGCTATCCAAAAAAGATTTGGAGGCGGGTGCAACATCCACCCGCCTCCAATAACTAATTATTGGAGGCGGGTGCAATATCCACCCGCCTCCAATAATTAGTTATTGGAGGCTTAATTATTGGATGCGGGTGCATGTTGCACCCGCCTCCAAATCTCTTTGGAGGCGGGTGCAATATCCACCCGCCTCCAATAATTAGTTATTGGAGGCGGGTAGATGTTGCACCCGCCTCCAAAGACTTTTTCGGCCCCTTTGGAGGCGGGTTTTTGTACACCCGCCTCCAAAGGGGCGCCTTCTTTGATCATTTCTGTACTAGTGAATGCATCTTTTGAGGATGAACATATGATGGAATTACGATAGAGCCCTCCTTTGAGCAAACGTGATTTCGTTGCCCAAATGCTTGAACTAAGGTAGCACGCTGAAGCAAAGGTAGAATCCCTCTTACAATAGCTCTTTCATCCTGCCATATATAAATATAAGTAAAACTCTTAGGATCAAAATATAATTTTAGAAATTCTCTCAAATTTATTTGTCTTAAGAAGTTGAAAATTAACAGAAAATTTTGGTTCAGTTTTTGAGGGAGAGTCGAACTGGCTTGCCAGGTAGTGGCGGAACATAAGCCACTCTTAGGTAGGCCAGGTCCCTGCAATTTTTTTTTTTTTTTAGTAGTAAGTATCTATAGTTTATATTTTGTCGCATTTTTTGTTACTTTATACAAACTCATAGGGTATTTTACTATTTTGATGTTTTGTTAATCTAGAGAGGGGGTATGGTGTTAATTTCGATAGTTGCCTAAAAATTTATACTCTTTTAATGAAACGGGAAGAGATCGAATAACCAATGATTTAATTACTATAAAGAGATCGATGGAGAACACTGACCTTATGGTGAAAACAAGCACCAAAATCATGGGGTACAATGAAGAAATGATCGGCACCTTCAGTTCTGTTCCAATACGGCAATTTGGACGCAATGTGTTGTACTGCACTCCGAATGATGCACGGTGATCTGTGGAAATAGGGATGGCCATGGGGATTCAACTCACAATTTGAGTAGACCGGGGCGTAGAACCAGTCTGCTTCCTCGGGGTTAAGGGTTCGGACCGGTCTCGATAAAAGAGAATGATGCGTATATATTTCCGAAGCGAACACGTTCGTTAGGCATTGTGGTTCCTTCTGCAGAAGCTTCTTGTTGTATTTGCTGGGTAGATCATATATGAATACTTTTAACTTCCCAATTCGGTCATCTTCTAACGCATCGCCAGGCCTTGTAACACTATCTAAAGTTTCAAATATATATGTAAATTTCAGAGAGATTGTGCATGAAAACGATTGATCTAAATTCCAACAATAATACTGACATTTAACATAAATGTCGTAAGTTTATTTGGACACTTCTGTATGTGTACACACCCGATGCATAGATGCCGGGTGCAAAGGTAATTTTGAAAAGTATAACTCTCGTGTTCATGTTTAGAAACATAAATTTTTGCCGTCAAAGTATCAAGTAACTCGTGTACAACAGTTTTTGCGTTAAGTACAATATTTACCTGAAATTATTTCAGTGTATTCATGTTGAGCCATGCAAAACTTCCAACCTTCAACTCTAATCGCCAAAACAAGAAAAAGAATCCCAACAAAACCCCATCTCCAATTCCCCATTTTCCTTTCTCCACTACTCAAATCTGCAACTCAAAAATCACTACAAATCAAGCACAAAATTCCCCCAGAAAAAGGCATATAAAACGTCAATTTACTTTAAAAAAAAAAAGAAGAAAAAAAAAGTCTTGCAAAACCCTTTGAAGCACAAACAGAGATATGTGGAATTGATAGGAGAAAGAATTATAAATTGTTGATTTCTAATTTTGTAGAATTGTTGAAGTTTAATTGTGGTTAGGTGTATAAAAATTTCCAAATTAAGATTTGCTTCAAAATTCATTAAAAATGTGCGCCTTTTATAGCTTAATTGGAAGTGAGATAAGATAGAAAAGTTGGAAGGTGACTAGATATATGTGGTCCTAAATTGTTAATTCGTTTGAGATATTTATTTATTTAATTATTTCTAAAAGGTAAATTACAAAGAAACCATGCAAATTTGATCTAAATTATTAAAGTGAACATTGAAATTTCAGAAATTACCAAGTAAACCTTGCATATAGTCGATTTTTTTTGGCCTATCCATAGGATCCACTTAATAATTTTTAAAATCTCAAATTTCAGTTAGTAAATAAGACAAATTCCAACAAAGAATGTTTTAAATTTGTCCATTTATAAAATCATACGCGACTATATTTTATTGGGAATATATCACATGTATTAATTACTTGGCGCATGTGCCTTTCTCACGAAATTGGGAATAAAATTAAAAGTTACATTTTATTTTCCTGAATTTTGTGAGAGAAGCACATGTGTCAAGTAACACGTACCAATGATCTCACCTGTTTTCCTTTTTAAAAACAAACATTTAATTTTATTTCTCAATTATACACAACTTTTTTCACATTTTCATTTATTATCAAATGAAAATCGCAAGGTGGCATTTGTTTTTGTGTGATAAATAAATAGTACGTCCTCTGAAAATACTAATAATAATATGATAGAATTGACATGAAAATAATATTAAAACTCATATAAAAAAATTGAATGATCCTAATTTATTTTTCAACTCTCTAACTAAACAATATTGTTAATTAAAGACCAAAAACTTTGAACTTTAAAAGACACTTTTTTCGAGAACAGAGAAAGTACTAAATAGATTGACGATTAAACACATATAGATATCCATCTTTGTCAATAAGATAACAAATATTACATGCCCTACATATTAATTAAGTACCCCTCCGGAGGGCCAGGCTAGCATTAAGTGGTAAGGTGAAGAGTTAATTTGTGGAGGTCCCATACATATAAATTTGATGCCGACACTAAAATAATGTCACATATATCACGTATTATAGTGTACCCTTATTATGGTGTACCGATGATGTGTCATTAGAGTCGGAAAATTTAACGACGACTCTACACGATTATCCGGTATTCGATTGTTAAGCGACAATATTCACCGAGTTGCAAATTTGATCTTTTAAATTCCTCATAAGAAATATAGTTTTGAAACATGAAGACTAAAGAGTTTACATACGTTTGAAAATGGGTAGAGACATTAAAAAAAAAAAAAAAACCCTCTATTCCACTAAATATTTTCGCAATGAATATGTGTACTTCAACAATATTATATATATTTGTTAATTTAGATATAAATTTTTATTTTGACTGAACCAAAATACAAGAATTGGATAATAGTTGGCGTTCATGAATGAACTATGAAGTCATTTGATGGATGCCGATATTAATTAATAATAATAATAATAACAATAATACCCCACATGAAAAGAAATTGGGTAGATTGGTACGAAACAATTGCTTTGCGTAGTAACTAGTACAGTAAGTAGGCACCCTTCTTAAAGGCTCTCTGATATCTTTCATTTTCAGAAAAATCACCATTTTTACATAAGAAATTATGTTCAATTTTTTACAAAATTTAAAAATTTTTACTCACATTTTTTTAAAAAATAACATGATCATTACTCCTTCAGTTCCAGTAGAAGAGTCCATTAGTGTTTATTTCAATATTATTAGTTTAAAAAGGCATATTTTAATACTACTTTTAGTATTAAAACGTGACTATAAGTACGATGGAGTAGTTTAATTTCTTAAAAATATTTTTTTGGAAAGTTTCCAGTATTATTGTTAGTTAGTTTGGTAGACGAAATAATAAGTTAATAACCATTCTTTGAAATGTCCAAGCATGATCCCATTTGAATATATATTGGCGTCTCGTTAAAATTTCTTTTAGTTTGAAAGTCAAAGCCAGTGAAAAGGTTTGTTTCCTTAATGATTTCAGGTGTAAAATATCCTCATTAATCTTGTCAGTAAGGTAAAAATAAAATATTTGATTATTAAAGTTGGACTTGCAATATGCTATGTTAACTGTACATGAAATCTCCACAGGTCCACATTATACTCAAGTTTCTGTTCTTTGTTTGGAGGTAAACCAAACTTGACACACACTGATTTATGTACTCCTCTCTGATCAAGTCTCAAGTGAAGAATTCCAAATTAAGTCACACAGACACACACTGATTGATCAAATCAAGAGATCGAGATAAGAATCCTTAGTGTGTGTGTGTGTATATATATATATATTTACATATCATGGAATAGATGAACTGGGACGTCGTAGCCATGAATAATATTTCTGATGCTGCTGAACTAGAACACAACAAGTACTAAATATTAGAGCCCTCATCAGAAAGATTATGTGTACATTCATCAGTCGATTCCGTACTACTTCAGTCTCCACCTCCTCATTGCAAATGCCGAGGAGGAAGATCAAGAAGATGCATGCATAAGAGGATCGGGATCGAATCCAGATGAAGTCAATGAAGATGTCCAGTTGCAGTGCGTGATTTGTCTTTACAATGTTGTTGTATCCATTGTTTTAATCAAATTACTTTTCTTACCCACTAAAGAAGTCATATTTCTAATACTGTTTTCAGTATGAGAGACATGACTCTTTTAGTGAGGTTCTATTTCTAATACTGACATGGACTCTTTTAGTGGGATAGAGAGAATAAAATATATGTTCCCCAAGGGTTAAATGAAATGATACCTTGCAATTGTTTTGTCTAGTATGTGTACCACAAATTCTGCACCAACAGGAGGCAAAGGTTTCTAATTAGTTATGGACAGTTGCTACTGCGATAAATGGAGTAGAAAACAGCAAACTGTTGCACAAATAGTGAGATTCAAGAAGTGTACACAAGCAGATTCCTTACCTTAATAAACCAAGAAATGATCAAATGTTTTTGAATCAGCAAAACTTTCATTCAATACATCAATCAGCAAAAGCAATAAGCACATGATATCTTAAGTCAAAATAAGGAACATAATAATCTGGTATGTATATTAAGGACAGTAACCTGAAATTTTGGATGATGATATTTAACATAAAGGACAGTAACTTCCATTTACACTATTTTTCCCCTACCCTTCCCCAAGCTACTTTGAAACCGGGACATGCATCCCATTTAACCAATCGTGTCTCACTCAATACAATATATCTTAACATATTAAGACCATGTCACGTTGGGACAGAGTTAGTACAAATTAAGAAGAACAGATCTAGTCATTTCAAAAAAAAAAAAAAAAAAAAAAAAAAAAAGAAGAACAGATCTCGTCAACACCAAGAATTGGACAAAACAGATTACTAATTAATCTTTCACAACGTGAACAGTTTAAAAGTATTCAAATCAGGTTGTCATTACAAGCACACTAAGTCACAACAAACAATAATAAATCAGAGATAAGATATCACATTAAAGAAACAGAAAGGAGACTTGGAAGGAAAAAGGTATGCCAAATTCAAACTTCTCTAAAAGCCAAGGAACTAGCTACAGCAAGCACCTCATTTCTGGGTCCAGATTCATGCCGTTAGACTCTTTGCATGAAGATGAAGCTACCAATACAGAGCCAGTCCCTGAACACGATATTGCAGTTATAAAACAAAAGATCAGGTATGTTCCTGGACCATCTGAAAGCATCAGATTTTCAGCCACAAAAAGCCCAAAGCCTCTGAACTCTCAGCCGAAAACCTCCATGCCAAAGAAGGATGCTCAGACATCTAAACCAAAATCTTTGCGATTCTCTTCAAGTACTAGTCTACTACCCAAATCCACCACACACACAGTTTCTGAGCAAACCATCGCACCTATGCCCCACGATATCAGTACTACTACTACTAACAATCCTACAACTTCCAAAAACCTCCAAAACCACAGTGGTAATCTCCCTCCAAATGTACCCCCTCAAGATAGACCACCTAATACAGACATTGTGGCGAATGAGCGTGATAATGTTGCAATATCTGAAGTTAGGCAAGACATATGTCCATCCCCACTTGAACAAAGTGCAGAGGACTCTGCTACCTTTGTAGAGGATGTGTATATGGAAGAAGGGGCTGAGACCCCTACAAACTAAATCTATCATTTTTATGAAGATATTAGTATGGAACTGTCAAGGTGCTGCAAACTTACCTTTCTGAAGAAATTTGGAAGAATTGGTTCAATTTCATAAACCGTGTATGTTGGCCTTACTCGAGACTAAGTCAAAGGGTGTGGTGGCTAAACAGTTATCACGTAAATTGAAGTTTTCTGATGTTAAGGTTGTTGAAACCAGTGGTTTCTCTGGAGGCATTTGGCTATTCTGGAAAGCAGCTGAAATATCATTGGAAGTTATAACCTCAAATCAGCAATCCATTACAAGTTTGATATCACAGAATGGTGGTAACCATTGGATCTTTACTGCTGTTTATGCTAGCCCAGATCATAGTACACGAGAAAGTTTGTGGAATTATCTTAAGAGGGTTGGAGATAGCAATAGTTTACCATGGCTCTTAACTGGGGACCTCAATGACATCACTACTGGAACAGAAAAACAGGGTGGCAGAGACATAAATTGGCGAAGAGCCGATAAGCTTAACGACTTCATTGATTACTGTAATTTGGTTGACTTGGGTTTTCAGGGTACCAGATATACATGGACTAACAGAAGGCGTGGAAAAACTAATATTAAACAACGACTAGATCGCAGTTTGTGTAATCAAGAATGGCGACATCTGTTTGAAGAAGCTGTCCTAACACATCTACCGCGAACTCACTCAGATCACCATCCAATTTTGATTGACCTAGAAGGGATAGCTCAACCAACTCATAGCCGCAGACCGTTTCGAATGGAGGCAGCATAGCTTACGCACCCAAAGTTTTCAGAATTTGTAACAGAAAACTGGATTTATTCTGAGAATATCTCAGATTCTATTAATCACTTCACAGAGCAAGTTCAGGAATGGAATGCGAAGGTTTTCGGCAACATCTTCAGAAGGAAAAGACGTGTTCTAGCTCGAATTAATGGTCTACAAAAGGCTTTGTGCTTACAACCCTCAAGATACTTGGAAAAATTAGAATTGAAACTGAATGAGGAGTACAACCAAATTCTTGAACAGGAAGAGATTCTCTGGTTTCAAAAATCAAGAACAAATTGGATCAAATTTGGAGACAGAAACACACGCTATTTCCACACAACTACCATCATCAAAAGAAGGAAAGGAAGGATTAGATCACTCAAGCTGCAGAACGGTGAGTGGTGCAATGACCAAACTGCTCTTCATCAGGTAGCTTTAGATTTTTTCAAATCTTTATATTCAAAGGATGACTCATTAGGGGGTATCATCTTTCAGGTATGTCTCTACCTTCTATTGTGCTTACTGACAATGAAATTGCTGCATTGAATAGACCTTTAACTACTTATGAAGTGAAAAAGGCTATTTTTTCAATGAAACCATATATAGCTCCTGGACCAGATGGAATACAACATTTCTTTTATCAAAAATTCTAGCCACTTACTTCCCACTCAATTTTTAAATTGGTTGAAAAAGCTCTTTTAAATGGATGGTTTCCTGAAATTATTAATGGAACTTTAATTTCACTCATTCCTAAAATAGAAAATCGTGAAAATATTAATCAGTTTCGTCCCATTTCTTTGTGCAATGTTGCTTTTAAAGTAATTACAAAAGTTTTGGTGCAACGACTACGACCTTTTTTGAACAAACTAGTATCACCTTGGCAAAGTAGCTTCATTCCTGGACGTCAAACATCAGACAACATCATTATCCTACAGGAGGTGATGCACTCTCTAGGGATCAAAAAAGGCAAAAAAGGGTCGGTCATAGCAAAGATGGATTTGGAGAAAGCATATGATCGAATTGATTGGAGTTTTCTTCATGACACCCTTATAGCCATGAAGTTCCCTCCTAACTGGATACAACTTATTATGACTGTGTCACGACTAGTCAAATGCAGGTGCTATGGAATGGTGAAAAATCCACGTCCTTTGGCCCTTCATGAGGACTGAGACAGGGAGATCCACTATCCCCTTATCTCTTTGTTTTCTGTATGGAAAGATTAGGATTACTTGTCCAAAACTCTGTTCAGAACAAAATATGGAAACCCATTATGTTAACAACTCAAGGTCTTGAACTTTCTCATTTGTTTTTTGCAGATGATCTCATCCTCTTTGGTGATGCCACTTTGGCCCAAGCAAACACTATGAAGGAGACAATGGAGGTATTTTGCGGGGTATCAGGTCAAAAGATCAATATGCAGAAATCCAAACTCTTTGTTTCAACAAATGTTTCTAGAATCGAACCTAGAAGATTGAGCACTTGCACAGGTGTGCCACTGACTTCAGAGATTGGGAACTACCTTGGTGTACCAATCAACCAAGGTCGTGTAACAAAGAGCACATATAGGTACTTGGTTGAACAGGTTCGTAAAAAGCTGTCCAACTGGAAGGCGAAAAACTTATCATTTGCTGCATGAACAACACTTGTCCAGACAGTCACATCCACAATGCCTTTCTATACGATGCAAACCACCAAAGTGCCGGAAGGGATCCTTGAAGAAATAGAACAATGCAACCGCCGGTTCATTTGGGGCGACACTGAGGACAAAAAACACATCCACAATGTTGCTCGGAAAACAATATGTCAACCAAAAGCAAGAGGAGGCTTGGGCATCCGCCAACTCCACTTCCTCAACCAAGCAGCCTTAACTAAAACAGGTTGGAGGCTTCTAAACAATGATGGGGCACCATGGAAATCAGTTCTCTACAACAAATATTGTGGTCAATCGTCAACTGCAACATCCCGCCCTTCCTTCGCATGGAAAAGTATTTGCAGAATTTCGGACATAATAACACAAGGCATTCAATGGAGGCTTGGGAATGGTAGAACAATTAACTTCTGGTTGGATCGATGGCTTTTAGATACCCTATCAGCGACTTAATGGCAGATTCCCGCATCCCACAAGCAGCTTAAACCAATCAGCTATTGGAAACAAAATGACAGGGATTGGAATTTTCTAGAGCCAATTCTTCCACCACATATTGCTTTGAAGCTAAGGAGTCACATTATTGTTGATTAGCCAAACAACCCAGACTCTCTACAATGGATTCACTCCAAATCAGGTATTTTCTCGGTCAAATCTACATATTTTTAGTTAACAATTCACTTGCAATACATGACAGCTCCCAATGGAATCAAATATGGAAAGAAAGGGGTCCTCAAAGAAACAACTTCCTTCTATGGTTGATTCGTCACGATCGCCTCTTAACAGCCAACCTGAAGCTAAGAATGACAATAAAATCTGATGATACCTGCCCAATTTGCAACACTGCAAGTGAATCTACCATTCATGCTATTAGAGATTTGTACGTGGGCAAAGCTTATATGGAAGAAACTTGTTAAAGACCAAGATTGGAGCCATTTTTGTTCACTGCTTTTACCCCTTTGGGTTGACGAATCTTTAGCAAATAATATTGGGAGAATTGAGGAATTAGACTGGGACATCACCTTCAGGGTTGCTCTACACCACATATGGACTTGGCACAACTACTTAATGCATGAGGGACGCTCATTACCTACCCACAAACATGTGGAGATGATATTGAAGGATGTACAACAGATTCAGGACACCCAAATGAGAACAAACCTAAATGTAGATGGTGCTGCTTCGGGCAACCCTGGCACTGCAGGAGGAGGTGGCTTACTTCGCAACGAGCAAGGACTTTGGCTATTTGGATTTAGCGTTAACATTGGACATGCCACTAGTCTATTAGCTGAGTTGTGGGCATTATGGCAAGGACTTCTTTTAGCTTGGGACCTTGGGATTAAGCACCTTGAAGTTGAATCGGATTTCTAAATTAGCTATCACTTTGGTCCAACAATCAGATGAACCTCATATTCACTCCAACATTCTCCGGAGCATTAAAGAATTGTTGAGCAGAGATTGGCAATGCAAAATCAACCATTTTTGGAGAGAAGGAAACAAATGCGCGGATGCTTTAGCTAAAGCAAGCTTAACTTTAAATTTAGTATTACTTTATTTTCGGATCCCCTGATATAGTTAAGCCATTATTAAATATAGATATAATGGGTATATCCCAACCTAGACTAGTTATATTGTAATGAGCTCTTGCTCTCCTTTTTCACCGAAAAAAAATAAATAAGCTGTCCGGCCCCTCCAGAAACCATACATTTTTAGCCAATTTTTATTTTATTATTATTTTTATTTTCAATAGAAAACCTCGATGTTCCCACTTGCAACTAGTTGACTAACTCCCGCACTTCTAGAGAGCCCATTATGCCAATATATACTCCCGCACTTCTAGAGAGCACATTATGCAAGCCCAAGTTCCACATTATTAGAATATAAGATCGTTCTTCATACACTCCTTCGTAAAGATTAAATTCAATTAACTGGGTATTTTCACATACTTTTATAGTCCACCTTATGTTGTTCCACCTCTTGCCCTTGTGATATTTTTCTATACACTCCCCTTGTTGGGGTTATGAGATTTCTCCACACTCTCAAAATCCATTTATGCAAGTAGTGGTTCCACCTATTGTTGGTTTATGTGATATTTCTCCACACACTCTTATGTTGTTAGGGTATGTAACTTTCTCCACACCCCTAAAGTCTACCTTCTACAAGCACTGATTTCACCTCTTAACTGATTATTAGATTCTCTTCATTAAAATTGGGACTAATCTCTCTACGAGTATGCAAGGCATCCCAACCCTCGATATCCAATGACTTTGGCATATCATAGAGTTCAAATCTCGAATGTGTAAGAGCACTATCAAAGTCCTAAAAGACCTTGGAGGCCATTAGCAACCATTCAATTTGGCAGTGTTTTTCTGTAGCGTATGGAATAGTGAACTTTAGGTTTGTGATATTAATAGCTTCATATCTTAGAGGTGGTTTGGTTTGGGTTTAGATCATATGTGCAAGGCACACTATGCCATTTCACAAATTCAAGGGATAAAATTATAAAAAATAAAATAAAATTTACACTCATTTTTTTAAGAGAGCACATTATGCCAATATATACAGAGCATCTTACCTAAGTTTGATTTAAAATATCTTCAATCATTCTCCTATTTGATAATAACATCTACTCGTTACCACTACCTAAATTCACTACAATCATAACTTTACTTTTCAGTCTAAGAAGAATATTGCATATAGATTCATCTTTACACTTTGTATTACTTTTTGTCCTTTTTTTTTTTAAGTGAACAGCCGATTAAATGGCTGGGGGCCTTGGTGACCCTTTATTAGATAAAAATAAACTCGGTACACAGAGACGAGGGGAGCATAATAACCTTACATCTTATAAAAATAGCAACTAGAAGACATATTAAATCCTAACTAGCCTAATGTTTGGGACAAAACGGCTATCTAGACTCACTAGGACCTTTACCTTGCGGGGAAGATTAAGGAAGCCTCCAACAACCGTATGTCTAGTGCTACTAGCCTCTCTGGCCAATCCATCTGCTACCGAATTCGCTTCCCTAAAGACATGATTAATGCAAAGTTGAATCAGTGCCCAAATCTCTCTCATGCTGTGCAGGAAGGCCCAAGGAATCTGGAAAATGCCTTGGACCCTCTTCACCAGAGAAAATGAGTCAGACTCCACCTCCACATCTGTTAAGCCCATTCTCCGACATTCTCTCAATCCGAGCGAAAGAGCTAGAGTCTCTGCAAAGAAATTGGACCCAAACCCAAGTATACTGAACCAGTCGCTGCCACAGACCCATTTCTATCCCGAACCACAAAACCTGCGCCAATGTGCCCCAGATTACCCAAAGCTGAGCCATCCACATTCAATTTCGATACCTTTGTTGGAGGTTCCCAAAAATGAGGCGCCCATCTGTTCTGCAAGGTTTTTGCAAACACGGGAGCATACCCGACGCTTTCTAGTGCCCATCCGACCATATAAACCCTTCTAGTACTGATAAATACAAACTCCTAACCTCCCGAATAATCCCAAAGGTAGTAGATGTTGTGGAGTCAAAAGTCTTTCTGTTGCGGCCTTCCAAACCGCCAAACCACAAAAGAAGGAAGCAAGCGCACCAGCTCAGTATACACATTGGAGGCTGGCTTATATCTCCACAAAAATACCATCCGATCCTATAGTGTTTGTGGCTGACCCAAAGGCATCTCCAAAACACTTGCCAAAATGTCCCAGACCCTTTTAACCATTACACAGTTATTAAAATAGTGATCCAATGCTACCACATGCTCACAAACGTACAATTAGATGGCAATTGGAACCCAAACCCCATCAGGACATCATCTAAAGGGAGCAAGCAGTTCACTAAACGCCATAGAAAAATTGAGATTTTACATGGCAGATTAGGATTCCAAATTGAATAAAAAGAAGGCAAAGACAGCCGCGTGGGTCTCAGCAAATTATAAGTACTTCAGAGCGTGAAACATCCATCTGTGCTAGGAATCCAAATTAGGTAGTCTGGATCCGCCAAAATGGCAATCTGCTCACCCAACATTGCACCCACAGAAGCAGCCAAACCTTGCTGTAAAATTGGCATCTATAAATTAGGAGACTACGCAAATTCCTTAACCTCCAGTAAAGGAAAAGGCTGCTCATCGGCTTCCTAATGGTCTACTAAACACCCCTCTCCCAACCAGTTCGAGTCCCATAAGCTACACTCCCCAGAACCCACCAAAACTCTTGCCTTAGCCAAAACAATCTCATTTACCTGTGAAATCCGGCCCTTTGTTTGTGAGTTGCGAAAATGGGCTGGCAATGACCACATAAAATTTGTCCACAGGATTCCCCCAACCTGCAGCTTCCACCATAATTTACGTGAGAAGCTACGTATAATCACCGCCATATTTCGTACCCTGAGTCCATTCTCCTTCATCGGGTAAGTTAGGCGAGGCCAAGCTCTCCAAGCCTTCTTAGGGCAAAATTGAGACTCCCCCAGAAAAAGGAGGTAAAAATCTTCTCCAATTGCCCCACTGTAGCCTTTTGGGGTTGTAGTACTGCCCAAATGTGCAACAACATTAATGTCAGAATGTGCTTAATAAGAATCAATTGGCCCGTCTGGGACAACCATTTATTACTCCAAGAACTTAGCCGAGCGGACATCTTTTCGAGCATTGGCTGAAAGAACACCCTTTTATTCAATTTTATTACTTTTATATTATTTTACTTTTCTTTAAAACAAATTCCAATATTATGTAATGTTTAAGTGTTTTAATTTATGTTTTAAGTTATGATATTTATTCTTGGGATGGTTTATTATATCATTTTCCATATTAATTTATAATAATATTTTTCATTTAATTCACACTAATTAGTTATCTTTTAAATTTAATTAGTATTTTTATTTTTAAATTTAATTACTATACTATAGTTATTTTTTCATGACAAATTAATTGTGACGTGACACAAAATGTACCAGAACGTGATGCCCCAGCAGCTTGACAATATAGCCCGGATCTGGTTGTTCCTTAACCCGGATGTGAATTCTTGCTGCCGAGCTATTAAGGTAAAACACAAGACAAGCAGGGCTATCTCCCTTGTTCCACTTCGACGGTTAAGTAGTATAGAATATCATATGAAATGTATTGACAAAGTACTTTTAATATAAGAAAAATTGCATACCTCCTTTGATCCAAAATGCGAATATATATAGCCTTACTTTGATATCCTGCTTGTTGCACCTTTCTCGGGCCATAACCTTTAATGCTACCCTGATTTGCCTCCTTCTTAAGTACAGATCTGGTCTTGAATTCTTTCCCAGTCTGACGCCCCCTTCATAGCCCGGATCCTTCTCCTTTGCTTTAAGTGTCATGCGTAACTCCTGCCCATGATAACAGCCTAAAATCTCGCCCTCTCTTTATAGTCTTGGTAGCCTAGCATTGTGTTTACAATCCGACCTATGTTTCAACTATCGACCTGGTCTATTTTAGCCTAGTTTGCTTATCATGTCTTCTGACCTACCATTATTCTTCTTTCCTTTTGGGCCTTTTCTTTTATTTGTTATTTCCTCTGGGCCTATCTCATTCTATTGGGCCAGGCCCAATACCTTATTCGTTATTAGGCACATCAACAAGCCCCCCAGTATTATGCTCTTAATCTGATTAAAGCTAATACTTAGCCCATTTTTTGTCCTAATATAAGCCCGAAATTTTTTTTTGGATACCTCCCCCAAAAAGTTCTCTGACCTATACATGCTTTCTAACCTAGGACCATGAAAGTTTGCCGACCTAAATTCATGCTCGAATATCCCCAGCCCCTTATGATAAATAACTTGTACATTATTTACTCTACCTTTTCTGGCATTATATAGCACATAGGCCTCCAAGAGAATGCAAACTTTATCTACCCTCCCGGTCAACGAATATAACTTAAGCCCCTCAAAAATCGCGCTAAAATTGAACCAAGCTGGGACAAAGAGAAAATAGCATATAGTTTAACAAACCACTGGTAGAGTTAAGGGTGCATGAAGAAAATATACCTGGAGTGCCGGGATAAGTTAACTGTTCCCAGCCAAGACATAAGTCAGATAGTCCCTCCACGTTGATTAACCGAGACAAGGGTGTTGTTTTGAAAGTTACAAGAGATCGTGCAAAGCTCCTCTAAAATCGCAAAAGAGTAATCATGTTACTCCGCTGCACACGTTTCTTCCCTCCTGATAATTGATTCCACTTCCCAATTTTTTGATTCAACTTCCCACCAAGCTTTTGGATTTTGTCTTCTCTCAATATTAATTACTTTGATTTTAAATGGTTTCCACGACTTCTAGGTTCTCTTGGTTTATCTCTCCTCAACATAGTTATTAATTTTCATCAATTTGCCAAAAAATTCCTCCATTCTTTCTGGCAATTGGATTTCATCTTTCTCAAATTACATAATAGTTTTTTCCTTTTTCTTCCTTCCCTTGGAACAACCTTGCCGTATATCCCTAAATTTCTTCTAGTTTCCTTATTCTAGTCCCTTGTTTCCTTAAATAGTTGCACTTTCCTTAATTAGTATTTCCCTTAATACATTCGCATTTCTTCCTTCAAATCTAGCATCACTATGGCCAACGAGAAGAGCTCCGCTACCAACGTCATCTGTAGCATAGGTCAGTCCTCTATTCCTATTCCTACTAATACTGTTAGTTTGAAGCAACTTTGAGTCAATCGCACCATAGATCCCTAGTTTGTCATCTTACTCAGACAACACTACGCTTTCAACCTGTTACTGAGATTGTGCCTATGGCTGATGTGATTATCGAGGGGGTTTTCGATGTGAACCCTTCAGTTTCTGGGACTCCAGCAAAGAGGAAAAACCTGTCTTCGTCAAATTCGATACCATCGAAAAAGTCAAAAAAACTTCAACAGTCTTAAGGTAACTCAAATCCTTCTGGATCTGTACCAGATGCTGCTTCGAAAAAAACTCCACTTCACTTCCATGTGGACGAAATTCCTAGTGATATGACGATGGCAGAGTTAGAGGCCCTTAGATCCAGTTGCTATTTCTGTCATGGAGTAAAGACGAGGATTCCTACCGCTGAGGAGAAGGCCAACACCACTAAGGATAGCTGGATAGCCATTTATGAGTATCACGTCTGAGCGGGGCTAAGATTACCACTTTGTAATAGGGCTGACCCATGCTCCAAACGCCTAACGATTTGTGATAGGTCTCCTCTGCGAGTGTGCCCGAGCAAGTGTTCAACCTACAGTGAATCTGCTACTTCAATATTTTATGATTAGGCAATATAGCCATGGGCCAGGATGGGTGACCCTTCAAAAGTGAAGGAAAGGATATGCCTTAGTAACTAATTTTCCTGATTCTGTGAAAGGTTGGAAGGAAAAAATTTTCATGATCAAGGTAGATGAAGCCAACCTGCCCGCTGCTAGGAAACCTTGATTGTGCCAGACTCCAAAGCCCAGATCGAAGATGAACCCATCCTCTGATCTTACTGCCAAGTTCTTGAATCCTTTAACCTCCGTTGCTCTAGCCCCTTCCCTGCAGAACCCTTTTAGTTTGGGCTAAACTTATCTTGGCCCCCTATGTTAAAGGCCAAAGCACTTTCCCTATGTTTTTTCCTCCTTTCCTTTGGCCTATTACTTACTGTACTAATGTATATTTTTTCCTGTTGTAGGGGGATTTGGTGGATATGGTAGCAGGAGAAAATCAAACTGGCAGTAAGTTCCTCCTGCTACCACTGGGCCCAAACCCTTTACCGGCCCTATCGACTTAACTGAAGAAACAAAGATAGCTGTGACTACCGCCTCTTTCCAGGCCATAACCCCTGCTGTCCCTCAATTGATATGGCCTACCCCAAGAAGGTAGGCCCTTCTGCGGAAGAAATCTAGGAAGCTAAGTGGGCTAAAGCCCCATTAACAGAGGAGTCCCAAGCCTTAACTTTGACTACCCAAGGCAGCATGGATGTTCCTTGCCCGGAAGACATGTTCGGGCCTATTGATGCCGACACTCAGGAGCATATGATCGTCTTGAGATATACAAAAAATAGGACTCCATCTTTAGCCCAACCGATACTGCAACCCCATTTATCTGAACTAGACTTTGGTGACCCCATGCTATATTCCGTGCTAGTGGCAAAACTCTCACAATTCCCTAAAGGAGGTTATATTAGCTAGTCAACTAATCCGTCTAGATATTGAGAAAATGAGGGACTTGGCTCTCCAAAAAGATCGCCGTGAAGCCCACATTACTGCCCACATAAACCGGATAAATATGTCTTCTATTCCCTTTAATTATGTCCCAACCTAAAAAAACTATTAACACCTTGTTTCCTTAGATTGGTCAAAACTTTATTGCAGTGACTAGAAGGACAACGGCCTTAGATGAGAAAGAAAGGCAAAAGCAACCGTCTGATGAAATTGAAGATTTGAAACTTTGATTGGGCATGGAATCCAGCAAAGTCACTGACTTACAATACCGGAATACCGAGCTTCACCGAGAAAACCAAGTTCTAAGTATGAAGGCCAGCCAGGCAAAGACTAAGGTATGCGGTTTGGAAGGGAAAGTTGAAACCTTGGAAGAAAAAGTTAAAGCCCTAGAGAAGCCTTTAACGGAAGAAAATGAGGCCATGCAGAATAAGGTCACAAAGTTGGAAGAAGCAAATAAGTTTGCCCGGGAGAATTTTCGGCTCAAGATAGAGGAGATAACCGCTCAATGCCAAAATACAGTGACTGACTTCAAATAAGGAGCCCACTAGAACTGTTAAATCGGTGCTAGTTGGTTCACTGTGGGTTTACTATTGGCTGGGATGAGCTTCGTGGCCCCCGGTTACTAGACAACTTGGCCCTAGATTCAATGGCCCCCAAATCCTCGCTGGCGGAAAGCATTGACCCCTTTGAGCTGATCGAATAAGTTAAACAAGAATGCTGGGACTTGGGTATCCCTTTGCCTGAAGAACCAGCATATGAGGAAGAAGAAGAAGCCGGGACAAGCCAGCCCAAGGATGAAGAATCTACTTCCAAGACCCCTCCCCTTTGATTTTGTGAACGTTTCCACTTGTTACCAAGACTTTGTTTCCATGTAGTATAGATAGGTTGGGCTGGCAAGTGGGTTTTCCTGCATATCCCCAAGACTATCTTCCATATTTTTATTTATTCTCCTTTACACTTGCTTAAACAAAGAATTTTCATAAGTGAACTGCATTCCAAGCCCGAGGAACCAAAGTCCCCTCCATATCTTCTAGAATATAACTTCCAGTTGACCGAGCTTCAATCACCCGGTAGGCCCTTCCCAATTAGGGACTAGTTTACCTTGATCCTACGATTTATTGATTGCCCGGCTGCGTAGAACCAAATCCCCCATAACGAATGACCTTGACTTAACCCTTGAATCAAAATATTGCCTCACAAGATTCTTATAATTAACCTGTCACATATACGCAATGTTCCGTTTTTCTTCTAACTCCTCCAGACTTAAATTCAATCCTTCTGAATTTTGTTCTCAATTAAAATATAACACTCTAGTAGCTTTTGCTTGAATTCCTGGGGGAATAATTGCATTAACCCCAAAAACTAACCCAAATGGTGTGTCACCTGTAGCCATTTTCAAATTAGTGCAATGAGACCATAAAACATGAGGTAACACCCATCATTTTCCTTTTCCTTTTCCTTTTCCTTTTCCTTTGAGCCGAGTCTTGATTCCATAAAGCAAAGTTCTGTTGGTTAATTCTACCTGTCCATTATCCGGTGGATGAGCTACTTATGCAAACCACTGATTTATCCTCAACTTTTTACATATTGCAACAAATTCTCTATATTCAAACTGAGTGCCATGATCTGAAATAACTAACCGCGGGACTCTAAACTGGCAGATAAATTTCCTCCATAAGAACCGAGCAACCGTTCTTCCGGTAATGTTTAGTAAAGCTTTTGCCTCTATCTATTTGGTGAAATAATCAAAAGCCACCACCAAATACTGACAAGAATCGACCCTAGGAAATGGTCCAACTAAGTTTATCCCATATTCAGCGAAAGGCTAGGGAGCTAAAATCCCTGTAAAGCTTGAAGGTGGTAACCGAGGAATTGGAGCATTTAATTGACAACTTGGACAATGTTGACTAGTTCAGCTACCTCATAAAATAACAGAGGGCAATAGAACCCTGCCCCAATTATCTTTTTGGCTAAATTATAGGCCCAAATATGTGCCCCATAGTTTCCTTGATGCACCTCTTTTAACACTTCTTTAGCTTGTAAAGGCCCCAAACACTTTAATAAGGGTATCAAATGACCCTTCTTATATAAATCTTCACCCATATTCTGATAATGCTCTGCTTTTTTCCGAACTCGTTGAGCCACTTTCTAAGACTCGGGTAAAAGCTCATCATGTAAAAACCTCTATATGTGCACCCTCCAATCACTTATTTTGAATAATGGGAAAACTGTTGGCTCTGTTGTGCTTCGTAACCGAACTTCCTCAACTAGAACATTCTTGGTCAAGTGTGAATAAACCGAAGAGGCTAACTTGGAAAGTGCATCAGCATTTGTATTCTTTCCTCGAGGAACTCGTTCTATAGACCATCCAAAAAAAATGTCTTAGTAATCCTTGGACTAGTGCTAAATATGCCCCCAGCTACCTGTCCATAGCCTCATACTCCCCCAAAATTTGTTTGACTACCAACTGCGAGACAGAACAAATTTTCCAACATGCACCCCTAGCTTCTGGGCCAATTTTAAGCCGGCCACCAGGACTTCATATTCCGCTTCATTCTTTGTAGCAGTAAAACAAAATCGCAAAGCATAAGTATGAACCTCCCTCGAAGGACTAATTAGAATTGCCCGACACTGGATCCTGAAATGCTAGACGCCCTATCAACAAATAGAACCCATTGATCAGTTGGCCTTGATGTAGAAGAACTAGAATGTGCGGGGACCAAAGAGGATGCCTCAGCAGCCTCCAACACTCCTTCCGCAATGAATTAAGCTAATACTTGTCCTTTAACAGCAGTTCATGGCTTAAAAGTGATATCGTAATCCCCCAACTCAATGGTCCACTTAGTCAATCGCCCCGAAACACCGTCCTTTTGTAAAACTGCTTTAAGGGGTACATTAGTAAAGACAGTGACATGGTGAGCATCAAAATAGGGCCATAGACGCCGGGTAGAATGGACATAGGCCAGGACCAATTTCTATAAATTGGGATAATTCCGCTCAGCAGCCTGCAAAATTTTACTAACAAAATATATGTGCTTTTGTACCCCACTATCCTCACGACGTAAAATAGAACTAATCACAGAATCTGTAGTGTCTAAATACATGTATAATTGTTGCCCCGAGACAGGCATGGTTAAAGACGGCAAAGAAGCTAAATAAGTTTTTAACTGTTCAAAAGCTAACTGACATTCTAGGCTCCAAACAAAATTATCCAATTTTTTTAAAACGTTAAGGAAAGGCAAAACTTTTTCAGTGGACCGTGACAAAAATCTATTTAAAGCAGCTAATCTACCGGTTAATTATTGAACCTTATGTATAGATCAAGGAGGATGCATTTGCAAAACGGCATTAACTTTCTTACGATTAACGGAAATACCTCCTTCTGAAACCATAGACCCCAAAAACTTTCCTAAAGCAGCCCAAAGATACATTTTTCTGGATTAAGAAGTAATTTATATTAAGCCATAGTTTCTAAATTTCCCACAAATTTGATAAGTAAACAGATTCATTTTCACTTTTAACTAATAAATCATCTACGTAAGCTTCCATATTCTGACCCAACTATTTTTTAAATAACTTATTAACTAAACGTTGAAATGTAGCCCCAGCATTCTTTAAACCAAAAGGCATAGTAATAAAGCAATAAGTACCTTTGTCTGTAAGGAAAGAGGTTTTCTCCTCATCTTCTTTTGCCATGAAGATTTGGTGATAACCTTTGTAAGCATCCAGAAAATTAAGAAATCTAAACCCTGCTATGGCATCAATCAAGATATCGATCAAAGGTAAAGGAAACAAATCCTTTGGACAGGCCTTATTTAAATCTATAAAATCTACACACATTCGCCAAGTACCATCTGGCTTCGGGAACTAAGACGGGGTTAGCTAACCATTCCGGATAATCAACTTCATGAATTATTCTTACCTTTAGTAAAGCATTAACCTCGATTTCAATATATTTGATGTG
The DNA here is from genome assembly GCA_016801395.1 of Leptodermis oblonga. Classification (NCBI taxonomy): domain Eukaryota; kingdom Viridiplantae; phylum Streptophyta; class Magnoliopsida; order Gentianales; family Rubiaceae; genus Leptodermis; species Leptodermis oblonga. The sequence continues at coordinate 15,072,092 of CM028751.1, read as the reverse complement.
TTCTCCCCTAAATTAGCACTTCTTTTGCCGCACCAGCTTATGACTAGCATCAATGGATAACCTATGTTCAATGATATCTCGAGAGATGCCCGGCATATCCTCCGGGCCCCATGCAAAAACTTTCGTAAACTCTTGCAATAGTTTAAGCAACTCGGATTCTAACTATAAGGGAAGGTCAGAGCCTACCTTAATTATCTTATTTGGGTCGGCCCCTAATGGAATTTCCTTGACCTCAGCGCCAGCGCCGATGAGTCATTCAGACTGGCCCATTGGATCTCCTAGATCGGTTATGTCGATAATCCGAGAAGAACCAACCCCTGGGGTGGTTTGAGGTGATTTACCCCTAGGAGCCGGCTGGTCCACTGGGACAACTAGTGTATCTGCCTTAGCCAGGTTAAGTTCTTTTAATAAAGCCGTAAAGCTGTGTAACACTGCTGAGCCTATTTAACATCACAACAAAGAGAATTCACACCATCCGCAGTAGGGAATTTTAAGTCTCTACCACACTATTGTGGTCCAACATTGTCCAAGTGTCACTTCAGTCGCAGCATCACACCTTGGAAAGAACACACAAGTCTCTGTCTCTGCTTAGAGTCAAGCCTCTCAAGCAAATTTTCACTCTTATTCAAGCACATACAATGCCTACGGACACTGGGCTCATCGCGTACACAAATGCCGATCTTCTATTCATATGAAATCCAGAGTGATGGCAACCACAATGATGTCGAGGGGGGTGGGTATGACCCCTGGGAAACAGATAATGAGGTCAAAGATGACGAGGTAGTCCAATCGCATGTTTCATGATCCAAGAGAGGCCAGAGTTGTATGTTGAGTATGAACTTCCGAAGCTTTGAAACAAACCCAAAGTAGAATATCGTAGATTTAATTAACAAACACGAGTACAAAATGTGAATCCTGAGGGCCTGTCATTTTATTTCTTCATTTTTATTTTATTTTTTCTGCACTTAATAAAATGGGTATCCAATCCCATTATTATTGGGAAAAAGAACTTAATACATTAAAGGTTATAAGATACGCGAAGTCCTATAGATTGTACGAGATATGCAATATATTGAAGGGCTATATGAGATATGAATTGCTTCAACAGTTACACTCATAACTCGGTGATACATCAGAGACTATACTTAATATAAGTGCTTTCATAATATGCACATGGGTTAGGATCTGTCAAGGCTAACGGAGCCAAACAACGAAATTACACTTTTGGCCCGTTTTTTAAAAGTATCATGATATTTGCGGGGACTAAAAAAAAAAGTCTGATTACCAAAGTGGATATTTAAAAATATATAGAAATTGTTGTGCCCGGTTTGCCCTCTGGCCCAACCCGAGACCCAATTACTAAACCTACAATTTGGCCCAAGTCAGCCCACTAATGGGAAACTATTTTTGTCCGGACAAAAAAAGGAGACGAGGCAACAAACCAGTGGACAATCCATGCATCGACTTGACAGGTGACACGGAAGAACAGGTGGATAATCCCATGCTCCGTCCTATCGGGTGACACAAAATGACAAGTGGTCCGAACCATGCACTTGATTTTCTATAAATTGGTAACTTCACCCCATTACAAGTGCCTCTCTCTCTTTTACTATTTTTCTCTCTATTTTTACTATTTTCTCAATATCTAAATAATAACTTTGGCATCGCATCTTAATTGGGAAAAGTGCCCAATTAATACAGGTACTGGAGCAGATCTGACCCGAAGCCCCTCACAGGCAAACTCGGCTTCATCAACTGGCGCCGTCTGTGGGGAATCGATCACCGGAATGTTGTCCGCATTTTGGCCTTGAGTTTTAGATCTCGCAAATGTGTTTGTGAAGTTTTTGTTTTGCCGATGATGGAGGGTGGATCGGAGGAGGAGATTTCTAGATCTGAAGAAATGGTGTTGCTGTAGTGGAGCACATTTCTTCAGATCTCATTTTTTGATGGAGAAGTAGCAAAAATCCACAAGTGAAGCATAGTTATTTCGCTACCCCACCAGATCTAAAGGAGTAGTGTCGATACTGAAAGAGAGCTACAAAACCCAATCAATGCAAGCAGCAGCTCCGGCGAAGCAATGAAGCTTAAGAGAAATAAGGATGTAAGCATTTTGATGGGCGAAATAAGGAAGATCCACTTGCTTGCGAGATCGGGAAATGGCTTTCAAACAAAACGAGGAGCAGAAGTAAAGTAATGTTGAAGCTACTTATTCGGGCGAAATAAGGAGGAACACAGGGTAACCATGGACGTCCGACGAAGAAGACGAAGAAGGGCCTAGTCGAGGACTTCCCGAGCAAGCTTCGTCGGCAATCCCCACTCCGAGCAAAATCGACGCTGCTCTACAGGAATGTCTGACATGCTGCGACCAAGCTCGGACCCCGACGCTATCGTCTCTGCTTCCCTCAAGATGGTGGAGAAATTAGAAAATTTTTGAGCGTGTTCTGACTAACTAATGAAGCTCTGAGCAAGTCCAACACTCTCCGATCGAGACTCGACATCTGAGCAGAGCTAATCCCGACTAATCCAAGAGTAAGCTGGGTTGACTCCGATGAAGTCCGAGCAAGCTCCTCCATTGGTGGAAGGAACCGGCGAGCCTCTCCGACGAACGCCCTTACGCAGCGTGGAGAACTCCCAGCGAGGCGTCAAAGAACCCCAAAAATGAATGGACCCGATGTTGGCCTCGGAGAAACCGTAGGAAGATGATCGGTCATGGTGTCTGGGGAGCTTGGCCGTTGTTTCTTTGCAAAGAAGAAGAATGAGGTGGAATAAAAGTTTTGTTATGATAGCATCATTTGTCATGACCCCTCAATGCCAGCCCACATGCATGTGATTGCTTAGATGATTGCCACTTTACTGAATGAAAAGAGAGGAGGAAATTGCTCCGGTCAGGGTTCGAACCCACGAGGTCCAGCTTTGGCGTGGGCATGAGAACCACCAGGCTGTGCCAGCTTATCATGCATTTGATCTGCGGTAATTAGAAAAAGGCTAAATACCTCGCATCTTAACTCGAGCAAGCGTTGACCGTGGATAGGGGAGCTTGTTGTTGCTGTCCGGGAAGAAAACAAAGAAGGTGGAGATCGGAGAACTACGATCTTCCCGACGACGCTCCTTAATCTTATATCGCCAACTCTTCGACTGCGAGCAAGCCGAGTCATAGTTCCCGACGAAGCTTCGAGTACACTTCGTCGGAGCTTTGAGCAAATTTTCCCCGACTACTGCCGCCCAGTCAAGCGGCTCCGGCGTTCGTTCACGGGCATACCTCACTGATGATCGCCGCCCCAACGAACATCTCTGGCGTTCGTCCCTGGGTACACCTCCGCAGTGTGGAAGAAGTCCTAGCCTTGGGAGCTCCCGGCATCATCTTCCTCGGAGGAGTAGAAGGAAGATGAATGTTTAGTGGTGTTCTTGAAGCTCCGGGACTGTCCTAGCCTCGACAATGGCTGCCCGAAGTAGGCGCGCTTACATGTCCTCGTTGCTGCTCGTTTCTCTTCCACGATTGTTGTTGCTGTAGTTGTTGCAAGGGAGAAGAAGGCCATGTATGCTGAAGTTAGGTCATGCAAATAATTAATCATGTGGGCATGCACCACTATAGGAGTTGGGCCAAGCAGGATTATTGGGAATGAAATCCCGAAATGTGATGAAAATGAAAAAGGTGGTAAAAAATGGGATGCTTTTTGTTCTATGGAAAAAAATAGGGTTGTTGCATTTGCAGAATACAACTTTATAAATGAAGCTGCATTTCTCAAATGCAATTTTATATTTTCACTTCTTAATTACTTATTTACTAGATACTGATTTAAAATACTGGAATTGCATTATGTAAATGCAACTTTGAAAAAAAAATTTAATAAAAGAAAAATTAAATAATTGAATGTTGCCGTCAAAATTCATGGAAGTTTATAGAATGTTAGATGCATTCTTAAGAGATGGGAGTTGCATTTGGCAAATGCAACTGTGGAAATTATCATATTTTAAATTAAAATTTTCCCTCAAAATTGGGGGGAGTTTACAGAAATACGGGGGGGGGGGGGGGGGGGGGGGGGGGGGGTTTCTGTGGACGTCTCCTTGCATTTGTCAAATGCAAGTTTTATAGTTTATGTTTTAAAATTATTTTTAAAAATTGATTAAAATTTATACATATCTAATTTTATTATTATAAATATAAAATATTCACTACTACAAAATGGACTTTCTACGGCGGTGCTTTAACGACTGAAAGACCAAAACCGCCACCAAAAATAAAGTACGGACTTTCTACGGCGGTTAGACTTTTTACGGCGGTTTTATTTCTAACCGCATTAGAAAGTCCCCTTTCTACGGCGATTTTAGAAAACCGCCGTAGAAAGTCCCTTCCAGACGGTTGTATTCTAACTGCCGTATAATTAATAAATTTGATGAATTTTACTATAAATTGATAAATAGTAAAATACATATTTATTATTAAATTTAAAAAATTTGGGGTTAATTTACAAAAAAAAAAAACTAAAATTAATAGGAATAGAGGAACGAGCGGGAATTCACAATTACGGGCTTTCTACGGCTGATTTATTAAAACCGCCGTAGAAATGGACTTTCTACGGCGGTTTTTAGGTTTTAATAAAAACCGCCATAGAAACTTGATTTTGTTTGAATTTTAAGGGTTTCCCTTTGTTTCCATCTCCAGCCAGCCACGGCTTCCCCCTATTTCCATCTCCAGCAAACCGAAACGTTCTCTCATTGCCGATGCCCATCCTCTCTCCGTCGGTTTTTTCTCTTGTCTTCCCCCGAAGTCGTTCTTCTGGCAGCGTTGATAACAAGATTCGCGGTCGCCCAACTCCGGATATGGTTTCTTAATAGGCTATCACCCATCACTTGGAGTTAATCCCCCATCATAATTTCACCACAATCGGATCCTTGTTGTGGGCTTCAAATCATAAAAAAGGTAATATAGAATAGTTTCAACTTTATTTAAGCTTTACAAATTTTATTGTTACTTGATTATTGTGATTGGCCTAGGGTTTATTATTAGTGTTAAATTCGGGTTTGGTGAGATGATGAATGATTAAATTCGAGTTTGATTAGTGTTATATCGATGATTATTGTATTGTTCTTGCTGTTAATGATTAAATTAATTAGAATTTGATGGATGCACGCAAAAATTTTGTGACGTTTGGTGGTTGTTCGGTTTATTAGCATGGAAGTTTTTGATATATATATTTTGAATAAAGTTGAAATATATATATATATAAAAAACCTTTCTAAGGCTGTTCCTGCTGTTTTTGATATATATTTTTTGAATGTAGAGAAAAAAAAAAATATTAATTTTTTTTTTTACAAATTTGGTACTTTCTACGGCGGTTATCTTCAAAACCGCCGTAGAAAGTTAACTTTCTACGGCGGTTCGCTTAGGAACCGCCGTAGAAAGTTGGCTTTCTACGGCGGTTTTGAAAAAAACCGCCGTAGAAAGCCAACTTTCTATGGCGGTTCCTAAGCGAACCGACATAGAAAGTTCGGACTTTCTACGGCGGTTTTGACAAATTTGGTACTTTCTACGGCGGTTTTGAAAAAAACCGCTGTAGAAAGTCCGAACTTTCTATGGCGGTTCGCAACCGCCGTAGAAAGTCCGTAAACTTTCTACGGCTACCGGATAGATGGCAGTTCAAACATGCCGAAAACTGCCGTTAAAAGCCCTAAAAAACCGCCATTAAAAGTCATTTTTGTAGTAGTGATTGTACTAAGAAATGAAAAAAGATGTATCTAATTTTTTTTTCCTTCTCATTTCTCAAATTAAAAATATTATTGTTGCATAAGAAATTCTTTATTTTACTTTTTACCATCCAATTAAAGTATTAGATGGGTTCAGGATTTTTAAGTAGGGTCTTATATATATATAAAAGCTCAATATATCCATTGTCCCCGATAGTTTTTTTATACCTATCAATATAGACAGTTGGTGTTAAAAAAAAAAATAGTTAATCTTCAAGATAATATTCTCATAAAGTCATTGATTAAGCAATTTACTACCTCTATTACATTAGTTACTAATTAATCTGGGTAGTACAACCTAGGGACCAAACCAATTTATTCAGTTTTACATCTCTAAATTTCTTGGTCACATTACTCCTCACATGTCTCAAGCAGAATCTTTGATATGTGAACGTTTCCTTCCGCTCATCCATGCGTGTCATAACGTGTAATAATCCCTTACGTCAGAAAGAACACACAAATAATACCTTATGTCTATGCAATAAATGTATGAAAGGGGATTAAGGAGAAGTTTAAATTTCTAATTTAATTGAACAAAAAAATTCCTTGCTTTTACATATAAGAGGACCAAAAATTACAAAACAAAAATGTAATTTTACTCTCTTTTAAAACTAAAGAAGCATTTTCTATGTACAGAAAAGTACAACCCATGAAGAGGAAACAAGAATAGCCTCTGCAAATACACTAAAACAAAGACTGAACTGAGATAATTCAGCACTTATAGAATCTTCAAGATTGTACCCTTTACACCAATCTTAACCGACAACCATAAGTCCCATCCCTAATTCACAATTCATCAATCCAGAGAAGCTGCAAAACGACCCAAATGCATAATCATTTAATCCATTTCCAGAAAACAAAATAGGAGAAAATATTAATGTCCAGAACAAAACAACTTTGAATTATCCCAAATTGCAGCACATATTCTGAAAATCCAGCAATCTACTCCCCCACAATTCAGCAATAAATTGCACAAAAACAAATTGCAACATTCAAATTGCAGTCCAAACTCCCTCACAGCAAACAAAATGCAAAAATCAAGCATCACAGATTTCCAGATTTCCAGGGAAGCCCAAACTGGCCCGAGCCACCAATAATCAGCCCAAATTCCAATCGTTCAGCCTTCAAAACTGCATTCCAGCAGCCAGAATTCCAGAAATCATGAAACCGAATCACACAGTCCCGTTTCCAGAACACAAAGCAGCAACATTCTAGACTGGGGCTTTGTAATGTGTGATGATACCCATTTCAAGACTGGGGTAGCTCCAATTCCCTCGCCTTGCAGGCGTAAAACCGAAGTAACTACTTCATCTTCTTCCTCTTCCCCTACCCAAGGGACAGCTTCCAAGTACTCCAAGTAAGACTGCATACATGCTGTGAACACAAGTTGTTCTGCAATCTGCATTGGACTTTCATGTTAAAAGATGTCATTTTCAATAGTCAAAAGCCTAACACAACTTTCAAATCTTTCATTTGCCTGACCTAGCTAACTAGCCTAGTTAACTATATACAACAGACTGCAAAACTAGCAAAACAAAGGCAAACATCATAAGAAAGCAAGAAAAATGCTTAAAGACAGCTCTGTCTGAGGCCGTATAAAATTGCACCAAAAGGAGCCACTTCAGAAACATTTCATAGAGCTTGTATCAAGTGAACCAATAAGTACACATTCTGTTTATTTCATAGGAGAACAAATAGTTTTCAGTTATAGCCAAAATCAAACATTCATCCTGAAAGGATTTGACAACCATACATTTGCGTCCAATTTACAGTAGCATTGCATAAAAAAAAACAGCATTGCATAAAAAAATCAGCATTGCCAAAATCCATAAAGAAAAATCCAGTGACAATTTCTTTTCCTTTCTTTTCAAAATATCACATCTTGCACATGTCTTGCTAACTAACTATTTACAAGCTCCTCATCAAGACGAAGAAAGAAGATCAGATGGCATCAGATCTGGTGACCAACAATTTGCGGAAGTAGATCCGGCGACCAACGTTTTTGCCTCGAAATAGCCGACTTCTATGGTTGAATCGGGGAATTCGACGGAATTCGCTGGCCTTCCGTGGGAATCGGGGAGTTTAACGTTTTCATGAACTTTGAAACTCCGGCGGACGACGAGATTGAAGAATGAAAAGAAGTAGAGGAAGAAGAAGATGAAGATGAAGATGAAGAAGAAACAGAAGAAGAACGAGAAGAAGAAAATGGTTTTGAGTTTGATTTGGCGGTGGGCGGCGGTGCCGGCGAGTGAGGGGTTTTGGAGATTAAAAAAAAATCTTGAAATTGGTTTGAAACAGGTCCCAAATCGCTTCGTCTGGTGTATGTTTTTTGAAAGAAGATGAGAAAAAAAAAAAACTCCGACGGTGCATTTGGAGAATGCAATTTTCACCTCACTTCCATCAAGTGAAAATTTTCCGTCAGTTAAATTAAAAAACAAAAAAATTGATAATTGCATTTTTAGAATGCAAGTTTCCCATTTTAAAAATTTATCCAACAAATAAATAATTAAGAAGTAAAAATACAAATGCAACTTCATTTGTAAAGTTGCATTCTACAAATGCAATTACCCTATTTTTTTCCACAGATTAAAAAGCATCCCATCTTTTTTCACCATTTTCATTTCCATCCCAAATAGGGATTTTTCTTGATTATTGCGCGACCACGAGACCTAGTGAGAGAAGGCTTACCACCAGGCTGCGCGACCTTTTTATGTTACCTAAATATGTGACAATGGTAAAACTGCAACGACGGACACACGGAAATTCCAAAATTCAGGGCAGTCCCATTCCTACTTACATTCCTATTTATTTATTTCCGACAAAGCATCATAGATTATTTAGTTTTGCTTTAAATAAATGAGGCATGCATATTTATTTATTTTTAATTAAATGAATAGAGCATGCTAGTATATTTTTAAATCAATGAAGTAGGAGCCTTTATTTATTTCATCTTCAATTAAATTAATAAAGCATGCTAGCCCATTTAACTTTACTTGAAATAAGTGAAGCATGAGCTTTTATTTATTTTATCGTAAAATAATTCTCCTAGTGCTATTATTTTAGGTACATAATTAATTGTATCTACAAAATAGAAGTATGCATTTGACTTAATTATTTAGTCTTTGTGTACTTTGTTTAAAGTATGATATTTGCGAATTTTACGAATAAAATTTCAAATATTTATTGCTTACTAGGAACATGGAGGGGTGTATAAACCCATCTTCAAAGCATTTGCCATAGTCGCGGATTCAGCATACTTATGCCGGACGCGGCCACGAGTGCCCGAACCCGACTTTTATTTGTAGGCGGCCGGATGCCGCGAACAACCGCGAGGCGGTGTTCGAATTTACAGTCGCATATTTTGCATATTCTAGAGCGAGTGCCTGAACGCGACTCTCATATGTAGGCGGCCAAATGCCGCGAACGATTGCAAGTCGGTGTTCGAATTATATACATGATGCCTTTAATCCGGGGTTCCATTGCAGCGAGCCTTTGGGTCTTCTTATTATTACAAGGCTTGGTTTTCTCACTTCGACGACCCTCGAAGGGCTTCTCATTATTATCACGGGTATTCATATTATGGGCTCTCGTAAGCCTTTTTCATTACAGGTCTTTTGGGATTTCTATACTATAAAGTCTAAATTTCTGAATCTTTGACGAGATACGATCCAAAACTTTGGGGAACTAGTTGGTGTGCCTGGTTTGCCCTTCGCCCCAACCCGAGGCCCAATTACTAAACCTACGATTTGGCCCAAGTCGGCTCACTAACGGGAAACTATTTCTGTCTGGACAAGAAAAGGAGATGGAGGCAACAAACCAGTGGACAATCCCACGCATCGACTTGACATGTGACACGGAAGGACTGGTGGATAATCCCACGCTCTGTCCTATCGGGTGACACGGAAGGACCGGTGGTCCGAACCATGCACTCGATCTTCTATAAATTGGTAACTTCACCCCATTACAAGGGGCTCTCTCTCTCTCTTTTACTGTTTTGCTCTCTAGTTTTACTATTTCCTCAATATCTAAATACTAACTTTGGTATCAGAGTTTAATTAGGGAAAGTCCCCAATTAATACAGGTATCGGAGGCGACGAATCGAAGCAGATCCGACACAAAGACCCTCACAGGCAAACTCGGTTTCGTCAGAGATATTTTTGACAATTCCCTCAGTAAAATATATCTATCTAGTATAAAATTTCAAAAAAAAAAAAAGAAAAATGTAGGGACCATGGCATTCCTAATCTCCACTATCCTCGATCGTTTAATGTATAAATTTTCAAAGTGAATTTAGTAAATGAGAGAAAGACGATCGATCAAGTAGAAAATGACATGAACTGTTTATTTATACATAGTGAACGATCAGTAAAAGGCGAAACACTCGTTAATTTCATGTCAAAACAATTCCGAAACGAACGAACATCTTCTGTAGATACATAGTATTCTCTCATGTATTGGAAGCATTTATCCTCCTATGTTAGAAGATAATCATGCAACTCTACAGGCAAAAGAAATGGTCAAATACACCAAATTTTCATTTTTTTATTTTTTAAAAAAAGCAGCTAAAGCTGTGGGACTTAGTTACCCTTTCACTGATTTAGTGAAGTAAACAAAGATAACTTTGTAATTTAAACCGTAACCAAATTTTCGGTTATTACTGCAGAAAAACTCTACTTTATCCTGTCGCTTCACCGAACTCTAAAATGATCAGCTGTGTAATAACGATTGGTTCATCGTCATTCGTCACTATCTTTGTCGTGACAAGAGTCAAAGTCGTTTATTAGCCAAACTGGCGGGTCATCTTCACACTACGACAGTGTTCTGATTAAACTTTAAAGCACGGTTTTAAGGAATTGCAGTTTTGAGGCGTCTTTCATTTGTTTTTGTCTTCTGGAAACTGGAAACCTAAGAAACTAGCTAAGAATTTGTGAAAGAAAGTAGCTCAAAATGTTAGTGCCGACCCTGTTTCTCAAACTATTTGCATTGCCGGTTACCTTTTGTTGTGTCTGTTTTGCCGGCAGCGCTTTGGGATTTCACCTATAATGGGTTCCGATTAACAAACCTGACTCTTGATGGCGTAGCAGAGGTGACAAACAATGGCCTCTCATGTTAACCAATGATACCATGGTGTAAACGGGTCACGCCTTCCATCCGGATCCGATCCATTTCAAGAACTCATCAAACGGGGAAGCTCTGTCCTTCTCCGCCACATTTGTGTTCGCCATAAGGCCAAGGACTTCGCCCCTCGGCGGATTGACTTTAGTAATCGCTCCGACCAAAGTCCTTCCGGGAGGCATGTCAATTGGGTTCCTTGGCCTCTTTGATATGGCCACCGATGGGAACTCAAGCAACCATATCTTTGCCGTGGAGATTGATACGTTTAAGACTTCTCTGGGCCCAAACGATCCCTACAGCAACGACCTCGATGACAACCATGTCGCCGTCGACGTTAACAGCATCAATTCCGTACAGCAAAAGCCAGCCGAATATTACAATAATGGTGCGTTTCGTGGATTGAAGCTTGCGAGTGGCGAGCCGATGCAACTTTGGGTTGAATACGATGGTACGAAGAAGCAAATTTATGTGACGCTTGCTCCGTTTGAAGCCGCTAGTAAACCAAGCATTCCTCTCCTGAATTAAACGTACGACTTGTCACCGACTCTCAAGCAGTCCATGTACGTCGGATTTTCCGGATCCGTCGGGCCGGTTATAACAAATCATTACATACTAGGATGGAGTTTCGGGACATCGGAAGGAGAAGTTGCTCAACAACTTAAACTCTCGCAACTTCCCTTACTTCCTAGAATAAAGTATCCAGATTTTTAACTATTGGTCTGCCCCTGATTTGCGTGTTCATTATTTTGCCAGCCATTTTTAGCACGATTTATTACGTGCGAAGGAGAAAGAAGTTCGCAGAGGATTTAGAAGATTGGGAGGTTGACTAAGGTCCTCATCGTTTTAATTACAAGGATTTGTACATAGCCACTAAAGGTTTCAGAGACAGGGAATTGCTGGGAAGAGGAGGTTTCGGCAGTGTATATCGAGGTGTATTGCCTAATTCTAACGTTGAAGTTACGGTCAAGAAGGTATCTCACGAATCCAGACAGGGGATGAAAGCGTTTGTTGCGGAAATCGTCAGCATTGGTAGGCTGCGCCACCGGAATTTAATCACACTTTTAGGATACTGTCGTCGGAAAGGGGAGCTGCTTTTGGTTTACGAATGCATGCCAAACGGAAGCCTCGATCGGTTTCTCTATCACCAGCCAAGCTCTACCTCTACCCTGGGTTGGAGCCGGAGATTTCATGTCATCAGAGGCGTGGCATCTGGGCTTTTCTATCTCCACGAAGGATTGGATTCGGGAACAGCTGGTTACGCACAGAGATGTTAAGGCCACCAACGTTTTATTAGACGCTGAATTGAACGGAAGATTAGGAGATTTCGGTCTTGCGGGATTATACGATCATGGGACAGATCCTCGTACAACCCATGTTGTCGGAACTCTAGGGTATCTTGCGCCAGAGCATACCAGAACAGGGAAGGCCACGACGAGCACCGATGTGTATGCTTTTGGGGCGTTTATGCTTGAGGTTGTTTGCGGCAGAAGATCGATAGATTCACACGCGATGAGTGCAGAGGATGTGATTTTGGTAGACTGGGTTTGTTCTTGCTGGAACAAAGGGAAGTTCTAGAAGCGGTTGATCCCAACTTGGGAGGTGATTATGCGAAAGAGGAGGTGGAGTTGGTGACGAAGCTCGGGTTGTTATGCTCTCATTCCGACCCGGCGGCGCGGCCAAGCATGCGTCTTCTTGTTCTGTACTTGGACGGCGGTTTGGCGCCGCCGGAGTTGTCATCGCTTGATGTTTCTGCGACGGGCATCAGCTTTACGAACCGGGAAGGCTTCGGCGATTCTATGCTGTCGTATCCTTCTTCCGTGGAAAATGCATATTCCTCAATTGGCGAATCCATTTTGTTTGGGGGCCGATAAGCATGAAATGGCGCTACTTCAAATATTTCAGATCAAATTAATGTGTTTGTTATTCTTGATTAATATATGTAAGATTTAGTTATTTACTTTGTTTACTATGGCACTGTACCTAAAGAACAAGCTCATGTCTACATACTAAATTAATAAAATTACATAAATTGAAAGTGAAATTCTACTGTTTCACTGAATCTTTTAAGTAAAATAATGCTCCCTCAATCTCAAAATAAGTTTCACTTCAGGAATAAAATTTTGACACAAAATTAGTGTCACTTACACATTTCAAGGAACAAAATTTTGACACAAAATTAGTGTCACTTATACATTTCAAAACTGACAAAAATATCCTTGACCAAATATGTCAGTAAATTAGAATTAAAAACCAGAAACATAAAGGGCCACGGAATTTCAAGTAACAAAAATGGGCCATGAAATTAAATACCTTATCCGATTCGTTTGGCGTGTGAGAATAGAAATGAGGGGAATAAACATCTGATTCTTAGGATTAAAATTTCTAAGTATAGTACGTGCGAGAATTAAATAATTCAAACTAATATATCCTCTACCATTTAAGATTCATTTAATAATAGATTTATCCATTCCCGGATATGAGATGTCTCTATTTCCATTCTCATTCTTGTATGTCAAAAGCATTCTGAAGAAGAGAGAGTGCCCAACTGGTTATAATTCACACTCAAAATCTCATACCTTGACAATGTGAAATTCAATAGATCAGGACACGTAAAGGCTTTAAAATTTGTATTTACTTTTCCAAGCAGTAAGGGTGATGGTAATTGGACCAAACTTGGGGATGTAGAACAAAAACACACCCGTTTGAATGTGGTTGGATCTCAACATATATATTTACATTCACATAAGTACACACTACATTAAATATGGAGAATTGAAAAATAGATAAATTACAATGTATCATGTATGTAATGACTCTTAAGAGCCATACAGTGTTTCTCATCGTTCGATTCTATTCTCTTAGCATTTCCTTTAACGAGCCAAAAGACCTTTTTTTTTTTTTTATTACATCACATATAGCTAAAATGCTTTCCCACACCCTAGAGGCACCAAGCTAAAAGGCCAACTTTCTTTCACAACCTCTAACCTCCGTTGAAAACTACACCACTTGATTCTTATAGACTCTATAATTACTAAATTCTGCTTACAAACTAATTAAGGTTTCAAAATCAAATTGAAAATAAATTCAACAGGTAACTATTAAATCTTACTAAAAATATGATTTTCAAATTTGATTTGGTTAAATTTTCCAGCAATTTTGTTGTGTTTTTCTTGCCCCTTTTCATATATTTTATTCGTTGGCTTGCTTAGCCAATTGATTAGACTATTCTAATTTTCTAAATCCTCAATGATCAATTTATTGTTTCACAAAAAGTTTAGTTTTAAATTTATGAAATAGTAATTCACTTTCAATGTGTAGAGGATCCAAACACCCATTAAAGTTATTCCAGAAACAAAAAAACAAAAAACATCCATTTAGGAATGTATGGTTAAACTTTACATGTTGGTACTTTATTGGAGATACTATAACAAAGAAAAGAAAAACATTAAATAAATAAATAATAAAACAAAACAGTATATATGGTCCATGATAATTGTTTTTGACTAATAGGAATCATGAGTAAAAGGACAGTAATTTCTTTGCTTAATTAGAAGAGTCAAATTTTAAAATACTTTTTAATTCTATTTGAAAAGTTAAATTTTTATTTATTTATTTCTCATATTTTATTAATAAAATTATGTGTGGTTCACAATTAATTTTTACCTGAAAAGTAATAGATATTAATGAAAAATATAGTGACAAATTATTTATTTTAAATATTGTACCTTATATCCCATAAAATATTGTATATTTTTTAAACCGAAATCTTCTAACGAAGAATGTAATATCTCTCAGAAGTCACTATCTAGAAAATTTGTTACACTGAATTTGGTTATTGAATGTTCTAACCTTGCTCAAAATTTTTACTATATATTTGAAATCACATGATTTCACTCAAAATATGTCAATAAAGAATATAATTTTAAGTGAAACTACGTTACTTATATAAGTATTTAAATAGAGAATTCCATCTCTAAACATGTGGAATCTGAAGTTTGAACATTCAAAATATTTATAAATATATTTATGTATATATATATATATATTAAAAAGTGGAACACCTGGTTTCAAATCGTAACCTGGTCATCTCAGTTCCTGAATTTCTGCAATTTCGGTTCTGATTCAGCCGGTTCTGGTTTGAACCAGAACCGTAATCATGTCTATTTTAAAATTATGATTAGTTAGGCCCTGTTTGGTAAAGAGACTCAAACCGTGATTTGAGTTTCATTTTGATTTTATAAAATTAAAATTACATTGGGAATGTAAAAAGATTTATTAGAAATGTAAAAAGGCTCATTGGGAGTGACGAAAAACTACTATAAAATCAAAATAAGGTTTGAGTCTCTTTACCAAACAGGGCCTTAGAGGTCAGAAAATTCACAATCTTAGCTAATTATACTTTTACAATTGCGTTAGTACTGAATATTATATGAGTTGTCGTGAAACACCCCACGTTGCGAAAGTTGACTGCCAAGGAAGGATCAATTTTCAAAGGTCACAGACTTACTCTCTGATTATAAACTCAGCAATCCCTATTCAAACTAGGTGAGACTAGCTCTTTTTCAATCTCAACTAGATAGAAGAATGAAGAGGTGAACCAACTAAGAATCTAGGCGGAGCAAGTAAACCTAGATACCCTAAGTTCTGGCATTTTGCAGAGTTATCAATACATAATAAACACACAAGCTCAAAATAAAAAAAATGAGAACCTAAAGTAAAGGATAAACCTCACAATTATACTATAAATTCTGAGTCTTAAGGTTTCGGCTGCCCCCCCTATAAATAGGAGTTGGAAAATCCGAAACTTAAGGGAAAAGAAACAAGAAAAGGAAACAAATCAAAAGTGGAAACCAACGAGAGTTGGAATCGTATTACAAACCAAATTCGAAAGGAACTCGAAAATGGCATGTGCGAAATTTGGTTATATCCTTTAAGGGGATATTCAAATTTCACAAGAAATAAAATAGGAAAAGGAAAGCTTGAATTTGGTATCTTGATGAGAAAATCCAAATTCAAGTAGGAAAGAAAATTTGCTTTAAAAAAGAACTATAATTAAGTAAAGTTGTAACCAATTAAGGTAACTTAACTTAATAATAATTATTATTGGAAAAGGAAAGGAAAAGGAAACCATGCAATTTGCAAATCCTCTCTAGATTCTAAAAGCAGGGAACTTGCGAAATTAGCAAGAACCCTGAGTTGTTGCACGCGGATCCTTGAAGGGAGAATTCGGCCTCGATGTGCCGCAGCGTGGGCTTGCGGCAATCGCAGGTATGCACTGCAAGCTTCTTCGCGGTTCTTCTTCTGACTTCTGCTGGGCCAACATGAGAAGCTTGGATGCTGTATAGATTGACCCAAAATAAGATGGACCATGACTTGTGGATGAAAGGTTTCGCAGAGTTAACGGACTCTACGAAACAGTCCCTTTTTGGGTTGGGATCAGCTCTGCATGATCTTCTTTGAGTTCTGTGATCACAACTGAACTGGACCACCATCTTTGAAACTCATGCCTGTAGGGTTCCTGATGTGCGGGTCCATCCTTCTGGTTAAGGGAGCTCACGATAGCCTCATCAATCCCTCTTGGTTGGAAAGGATTTGTCCTCGAATCCTGCGTGTGGTTGGACCTGGGAACAGGAAACAAAATGGATTTGTTAGATATAATTCTCTGATATCCTCCGTGTTGCCTCTCTGTCGTGTTATGTGGATCAGTTCTTTCTTAAGAAGGATTCGAATTCTCTATGAAGTCCAGTTAGGCGGAGGATAAGCGGGGACGCTAAAAGACATTGTTCCCTCGCGACGGGCTAAGAAGCCCACAATTTTGATGGATTTGCTTGCATGGTGGGCCTTTACCTTGGTGAGTAGCTCGACTCCCTTCCCTTTTTGTTCTATGGCCCACCATTCAAAAGCGATTCTCATCTGGGTACATTAGCAGCTGACCTCAACTGGTGGCATCGGCTTGAGCGTGAATGTCTTGGTACCCTAGGTGCGGTATAGGTGTTAGCAACCCTGTTATGACTAGCTTGATGATTGTATAACCAAGGACGTCCGAGTAACACGTGACAGGCTTGCATTGGAACAACATTACACAATGCTTCGGACTGAAACTTGCTGATCTCAAACTTAACCCTAACCTGCTTTGCAACCCTCAGGCCTGAGGAGTTGTCCAACCAATGAAGTTTGTAGGGCTTGGGATGATCGACTAATTATAGATTCAGCATTTCCACCAGGAACGTTCGTGCAACTGCCTGAGTTGATAATCAGGATGACTACCTTCCCGTTGACTTTGACCCTGGAGTGGAAGATAATTGTCCATTTCGTGTCGTCTTTGCCAAAATTTAGCGCTAAAGATCAGGCGATGTAGACACTTTCCTCAGCGTGAGATGAGTCAATGTAGGCAACTTCTTGATTCTCAGCGCCTGTCTCTTGTTTGTCTTCCATGTTGAGTCAGGGTTCCTCGAGATCTTGTCGTCATCCTCACTGCGTACCCTTCCGTTGTCATGAGGATCTTCCTGAAGTTAGGAAAGTGGGCCATTATATGGCCCTTGCCTAAACATCGGTGGCAAGTGATATCTCTGGCGGGGGTATGCGGTGTGTATGGTGATGTGTTAGGCATGATGGCCTTCTTTTCCGGGAGTGGAGCATTGGGCGTCTTGGGCCTTGGGCTAGGGCTCCGCAAGCTTCTTGTAGGGGAGAGCTGCAGGTGCTGATCGTGTGGTCTTGCTATCAGATTCCAAAACCCTGGCACGGTGCAGCATATCCACTAGGTTGGTGGAGTTCTGCATATCAACTCCCAGTGTTACCTCACGGCGGAGGCCACTTAAGAATCGAGCCATGCTAGCCTCCTCATCTTCAAACACATTGGCTCACAATTTCGCTTGTTCTAGTTCACAGTCATCAACGGACTTACTGCCCTGTGTGCATATGTGGAGCTTTTTGTAAAGCTCTCGAAAGAAGGGCACAAGGACAAATCGTCTTCTCATCATTACCGTGAACTCATACCAACTGAGTGGTGGTTATCTATTCCTTTGCGGCTAGGTAGCTTAGCGTTGCTGCTCCAGTTCATTACCCACCAAACGGGTGTATAGTCGGTGAAATTAGCAACGGCAAGTCTGATTTTCTTTTCATCGAGAACTTCGTGGAGTTCAAACAACCTCTCCATTTGAATGTCCCAGTCCAGGTCTGAGTAACCTGTAAATTTCGGCACTTTAGACTTGAAATTACTTACATTGTTCGAGGTCTGTGGGTTGGCCGTAGCGTCGGGTCGGCCAGGTGGGCCATGCCCCTTGGATTGGTGCTCTAAAACTTCAACATTTCCTCGCAAAAGATCGAATCAGGCCTCTATCTGAGAGGCGAGGGCCGCAATGGCCTGAGTAACCGGGTCGAATGAGGCGGCTCCTGCTTTCTCCTTTTTGGCCATGTGGGTGCTGAGAATTACCTGCAGTAGACAAGTTTTCAATAGGTGATAATAACCTCACCCCCTGTCCCCAAGTGTTTCAACTAAAACTACGCACTTCCCAGTGTTTCGTTCTGATTGGCTTTTTCAAGACTTGTTCTAAAGTCACTTTGCCTTTTATCTCTCACTCCTTTACAATGGTCTAATTTCTATCTTAACCAAGTATGTAAACAAGCAGATTCACTCAAACAAGCAACAAACTCAGGAAAAAAAGCAAAGTCATTCTCGAGATAGGGGCTGAACCTATCTCGGTTTTGAAGTGTAGAAAAAGATATTTTATAATTGATTCAGACAAAGAAGTGCGCAAGGAGGAGATTCGGGGAGAAGCCCTCAATATCAAGAAATTAATGTAATGCACACGATGACAAAATCTGAAACAATTTAAGATCTAATGTCTAGGTCACTTGAAAAGAATTCAAGCTAGGTAATTTGTAGGGTAACTCAGGATGAGTAAAAGCCAAGAACAAATAGCAGAGTTGAAACAAATCAGGAAAACTACCCGAGATGTGATCACCTTCCCAATAGACAATCAAAGAAACCAATCCCCACTATAAGTAATTAACTTCACAAACAAAGCACAAAGGCAACTTAAACCCTGAAATCGCAATTCTGCCCTGGGGGGTAAAATCGTAATTTTGCTTTAGGGTGTCGGAGTCTGATTAAAACTGAAACTCTTGCAGCCAGGAGAATTCGAATTCCTTGCTGGAACTAAGGAAACTCCAATTCAGGATTGTTACTTAGGTTTTAAAAATCGTTTTACTGTGGGCAGTAGGGGTTCGAAAAAGGATCGTAGCCCTATCAACATTGCAAAGCCGATTTAAAATTCCAATTCAATGTTCTAATCTTAAAAAGGTTACTGCAATTAAACCAAGGGAATCCAAAAATAGAACTAGGCCCCTAACGACACAGGAAGTCACAAAAACCTAGGGTTTTCAAAAAATCCTAGAACCGAAAAGAGATCAACCTTTGGCGATACCAAATTTTCCAATTACTTTTTAAAAACACAAAGGCAGAATCTCTCAGAACTATTCAACCAACAAATTCTTCTAACAATTTGTAACACAACAAGAGTGTTACTATCACACTAAAGCACAAAAATAGCAAAAAGAAAGAATCCCAGAGAAGAAAATCGCAAATCGCAATTTTGAAGAAAAAATTGATTTTTGCCAATTTTTCAGACTTTTGTTTTTCTTTATCTTTTCTAATTTCTTCTTTTCTTTAACCAAACTCTTTTTCTTAATTTTCCCAGCAAGAAAATTATTTGTAGGATTTAGCGCAAGATCAAATCAAATTAATTTGCTAAATCCAAAAAACGTAAAGCTGCCATTTTTCTTTTGATTTTAAAAAGAATTTTCAGCATGCAAGATGTCGTCTTTATTCTCAATTAATTTTTCAAAGAACCATACAGTATATGAAGATCAATATGCAAGTAATTTTCATACAAGAAAAATTAGAGAGAGGGAAAACACCTTATGAGTTCAACCGAGTTATTCCGGTATTCCTCCTACCAAACAAGCTCACCTTGGCTCTGATACCAAATTTGATGTGAGTTGTCGTGAAATGCCCCACGTTGCGGAAGTCGACTGTCAAGGAAGGATCGAACTTCAAAGGTCATAGACTTACTCTCTGATTATAAACTCAGCAATCCCTATTCAGACTAGGGGAGACTTGCTCTTTTTCAATTCTAACTAGATAGAAGAAAGAAGAGGTGAACCAACTAAGAATCTAGGCTGAGCGATACCCTAAGTTTTGGAGCTTTGCCAAGTTATCCATACATAATAAACACACAAGCTCAAAATAAAAAAATGAGAACCCAAAGTAAATGATAAACCTCACAATTATACTATGAATTCTAAGTCTTAAGGTTTCAGTTGCCCCCCTATAAATAGGAGTTGGAAAATCCGAAACTTAAGGGAACAGAAACAAGAAAAGGAAATAAATCAAAAGTGGAAACCAAAGAGAGTTGGAATCGCATTACAAACCAAATTCGAAAGGAACTTGAAAATGGCATGTGCAAAATTTGGTTATATCCTTTAAGGGGATATCTGAATTTCATAAGAAATAAAATAGGAAAAGAAAAGCTTGAATTTGTTTCTTGAAGAGAAAATCCAAATTCAAGTAGGAAAGAAAAGGAAAGGAAAATGAAACCATACAATTTCCAAATCCTCTCAGGATTCTAAAAGGAGGGAACTTGCGAAATTCGCAAGAACCCTGAGTTGTTGCGCGCTTATCCGTGAAGGGAGAATTGGGTCGTAATGGGTTACGGCGTGGGCTTGCGGAATCGTAGGTCTGCACTGCAGGCTTCTTCGCTGTTCTTTTTCTGACTTCTGCTGGGCCAACTTGAGAAGCTGGGATGATGCATGGATTGACCCAAAATAAGATGGACCATGACTTGTGGATGAAAGGTTTCGCAGAGTCAACGGATTCTACGAAACAGACCATTTTTAGGCTCAGCTCAGCTCTGCATGATCTTCTTTGAGTTCTGTGATCACAACTGAACTGGGCGACCTTCTTTGACACTCGTGCCTGTAAGGTTCCTGATGTGCATGTCCATCCTCCTGGTTAAGGGAGCTTACGATGGCCTCATTAGAATATCTACACTTGTTTCTGTTAATGGCCAAATGCAGACTTATTTGTATTAAACCACAAAAAAAGGAAAAAATAATTTGTTTTATTTGTTTTGATGTGAGTCCTTCGGGGAAGTCCTCGCTGATACGAAAAGTTGCCAATGAAAGTCAAAGACTTGTTGATCTTGAAATTACTCCTTTATACCCGAAATCCCTTAACTAATTTAAGTGAGACTAACGCTACTTTTATTCTTAAATAGACAAAGAGAAACGAATTTGAACAACAAAAATTCAGGTGGAGCAATTAACCTAAATTCTTCTAAGTTCAAAACTTGCAGAATTGTCAAGATACTCGAAAATACACAAGCTCAAAAGTAATCAAGTTGAGAATACTAAAAGCAAAGGAATAAACCTCAGAATTATAACCTAAGAATTCTGAATATTATTGATGCGATTCTCCCTATTCATAGGGTTGGGAGAATTAAAAATATCAAGAAATAAAAACGGAAACAAACTAAAATTGCAATCCAAACAAGAGTTGGAAACCCGTTACAAACCAAACTCAAAAAGAGCATGAATTTGACAAGTGTAATTTTGGTTATCTCACTATGTAGAGATCCGAAAATACACAAAAATAATAAAAGAAAAAGGAAGCTTGAATTTGGTATCTTGAAGAGAAAATCCTAATTCAAGTTGTAAAAGAAATAGCAACTAGAAACTAAAAGGGAAACTACTAAAAGAGTAAGTCAAGCTGTAATAGTTTTTGGTAAATTGACTTACAAGTAAATACAAATAGAAAAGGAAAAGGAAAAGGAAAAGGAAAAGGAAAACATGCAATTTCCAAATCGCTCTCGGAAATCGCAAGTGGACTTACGTGTGTGCAGGAACCGTGAGCTGGGCTAGTTGCGATAGACTGCGGCGCCAGTGCGGGCCTGAGTCGTGGCTTGTCGTGGGCTAGCTTTGAAATTGTTGGGCCAACTTGGGAAGCTTGTTTGTTGTAATGATTAACCCAAAATAAGATGAAGCATGAGTGGTGGAAGTGTTGGTGTCGCAAAGTCCACAAACTCTACAAAACGGTTCACAGCTTGATGGCCTCGGAGCGGGATCACTTTCATCTTTGAGCTCGGTGATCACAACTGAACTGGGCCTGCGTGGAAACACTCTGCAAAATACAAGTTCCTATTGCGTGGGTCCCTCCTTGGAGTTAGTGAAGCCTGTGATGACCTCATCATGTTTTAGTTTGTGGGTCCTTCCTAATTTCAAAATTTTCAGGTATTCCCTTTGGTGATAAACAGTGGGAGATCATATGTGGATGAATTTTTTTTTTTTATGAACCATTTAAAACCTAAAATGCAATTTAGAGGGCTAAAATGAAATATTTTGAAAATAAAGGGCAAAACAGAACTGAAGCATCAACTTAATGGGGTCATTGAAGTCATTTACCCTAAGAGGTAAATAAAAAAGTAGGGTAGTCTCATGCCTGACCGTCTAATGGTCTGATAAGCGATACTTCACTTCTAAATTTGATACATGTGTTTTTTTTTCCCCCTAATACACGCAGTCCTTATTGTTTTAATATAACCGCAATATTTCATAGGGTAAATTGAATACTTAAATATACCTAAAAACGGTTATCGTAACTTGAAAAAACAGGATAGTTGTTTGTATAACATACATACGATACTTCAGAAATTAAACTCAATATTTGAACACCTATATTCAATTAGTGCGATTTGTTGTTTTACATGTACCTAAAATGGTATGCGATATTTTAATACATACTCCCTCCATTCCACTAGAAGAGTTAGCTTTGACAAGTGTACAACTTTTTATGAATGTCAAGGTACAACACATAAAATAACTAATTTGTCACCGTTTGTTTCATTCATGCCTTTACTTTTTAAATTTTGGTTGATTGTGAACCATATGTCATTATATTATAAGGGTAGAAAGAGTAAAAGAAGTTTGAAAGTAAACTTTTTTATTGGAACAGAAATTCTTTGTGAAAGTGAGACATCTTGTAATGGAACAGAAAGAATAATTTACGATAATATTTCATATGTTAAGCTCGATAAGTGACTGCTAGATGTGTATATACAAACCTTCTTTTCATACAATGAAAAGAAAAAAATAAACAATAACTAATAAAATAAAATCAATATTCCATGATAATTATACTTGTCTACTCATGGGTAAAAGATAGCATCTCAGAAGCCACGACCTTTAATAGTTTGTTACACTGAATTGGGTTATTGCTTGGTAAGGTCATGGATATGTGCCTAACTTCGTCACTGAGTTGTCGATAAAATAAGGGCAAAAAACAGATGTTTGGTCTTGATTTATGCCCAGTTTAACATTTCCACGGAGACATAGTCCAGCAAGGAAAGAAGCTGTGGACTACCAAAAAATAAAATTTAAATACCTCCGGTCTTTCTAGGAAGTATGAGAATTTTTCTATCCAAGTTATTATTCTTTTTTATTCTGTATAAATTAAAAATATGGCGTAAGTTTATATAAAAGTTTTAAATTATCTTTATTTTTGTAACTTGGACCTAAAAATAAAATTTAAATACACAATAAATTCTATCAAATCTTCTGTTCAAGTTATTATATTTATTTTATCAAAATTATGTAATTTTGTTAAAGGAATTTAGTACTATTTAAAACGATGATATAAGTTCGCTAAAATTTTCAATAGCAGTGTCATTTTAATTTTTAACTGAAACTGTGTCATTTATTATTTTAATAAGGAGTTCCATTTCTAAACACGTGGAAGCTGAATTTTTTTATGGCGCATGGAAGTCTATGAAAAGGCTGTGATTCAATTCTTACCTCTCTTAATGATACTTATTTAGAGGGTTGGTTCCCAAATTTTGGAGAGCAAAAAACAGGGTCATAGAGATAAGACCTTTATGTATTTAATGTTAGAAACGGACAACGTTCTAGAATCGATCTTCCGCTACATACCGAGACCAGAACATCAACATCTATGAAATTTCTTCGTTAGAAATTAAGGACAAGATTTACGCACACGCAAGATCGATCACAGCGCAGCCATTTTCACATTCATAAAAACCTCCATATCCAGCATTTCCAGATATAATAATCTCACTCATGAACTGCGCGCAAACTCTGGTCATTTGGGCTCTTTCCGCCACCCTATCTCTCACCTTAACCAACGCTGCAACTTTCAACATCACAAACCAATGTAACTACACAGTCTGGGCGGCTGCCATCCCTGGAGGCGGCCGGCGCCTCGACCGCGCCCAATCCTGGACCCTAGAAGTGGCTCCCGGAACTTCCCCGGGCCGAATCTGGGGCCGCAAGAACTGCAATTTCAACTCCAACGGCCAAGGCCAATGTCAAACCGGAGACTGCGGCCTCTTGGAATGCCAAGGCCATGGTAAGGCGCCGCTTACCCTAGCCGAATTCGCCTTAAACCAGCCCAACAACGTAGACTACCTCGACGTATCCCTTGTTGACGGGTTTAATATTCCGATGGAATTTAGCTCCGTTAGTGGTTCTTGCCGTGTGAGGATTAGTTGCTCGGTGCGAGCTGAGAACGCCAGGCGGATGCAACAGTCCATGCAACGTTTTCGGCACGGATCAGTACTGTTGCACTGGTGGCGCCGGAAACTGTGAGCCCACCACATTTTCCAGGTTCTTTAAAGAGAGGTGTCCGGATGCTTATATTGAGCCTACGGATTCTCGACCTTCTTTGTTGAGTTGTCCAAGTGGTACAAATTACAGGGTTCTTTTCTGCCCGTAGAAGAAATAGCGAAAAACTATAGTTCGGTTAGGAACCATTTCTCATTGAATTTAGGGTTGGATGTATTAATAATGAAATTGCATCGGTCAAATCCAATAATTGAATGGTTGTAACGAAAATTTAGTTTCATTCCAATAAATATAATAATTAATGGTTGTTATATATAGTTAATTATGTGCCACAACTACAAGAATTTTAATTACCTACCAAAATAATACAATAAAGTTTAATGGTTGAAGATGCAGTCTCGAAACTTTCATAAGCAATTAGTGGCAGATCCGTGACTATCGGTACGAGATTTGTTCAGTGATATAATTCTACTACGTTTAGGTCTGTACTAGTTATAGATTTGTTGTTTATTAGATACACTGTTGTGATTCAGATCTGTTAATTATCAGATCAAATATATTGTATTCAGCTGTATCAACTGTTTCATTATCTTCTATCAATCGCTGTTGGACGATTTTCAACGCTATTCATGAAATTTTTAATTTTCAAAAAAAAAAAAGTTTATGAGCCTTTTATATAGGGTTCATTTGGGTTTTGGAAAAAATTGAGCCCACACCTAAGGATTCGGCTTCCATACGACGTTTTCTTTTTCAATTTAAGCCCAATTACATAAGAAACAACTATTAAGCTTGATTGCAGAGTGTCTCGTGATTGAGTTGGTTTTTCGTGAAACGGGTTTATGCGTTCGACACGTGAATAGTATGTGCTTTTTTAAAAAAATAATTGGTAATTGATCAAAATAAAATTGATAGTTGTGAACAATACCATAATACATTTTTCAAGGATCACTGTAAGGTAAAAATAAATATAAAAAAACTTGAAAAAAAAAATACTCGTGAGCAATAGTAAAGTATAGCTTTAAAGATGAACAAACAAAACAAAAACAGAAGGGAAAAAAAAACAAAAAAGGTTGAAGTGCTATTTTAAAAAAGTTGAAGTGCTACTTTTAAACTAGAAATATGATATTGTCTTACCACAATTATTTGCGAAGTAGACTTAGAAAAAGTAGGGTGTTCAAAAATTATGTTGAACCCAAAATTAAACCGATAAATTGCTTAAATCAATTTACCAAATAATAATAGTTCATTGGTTTAACCAGTTAATTGGTCTGCTCCGACTGGAGAGAGATCTCTATACATATTGATCCTAAATCTATACATATTCAATTTTATATAGATTAAATATAGTAGAATTATAATCTCTATTGCCTTGGACAAATTTCGTATCAACGACTCTGGTCTCCCGATGAAAGCTTCTAAAACTGAATATTTTACTTGTAAGGGAAGGAAAATTCTCACCCATGAGGAGGGGAGATGGACACCCCACTTATTGTATGGGAGAATACATCTCTACTTATTTTTATGGAGAAGACTAGAAACTTAAAATAGGTGATGCAGAGGGGGGGAAAAAAAAAATGTCTGCTTCCCGGCCCCATCCTTCCATGGTGGAAGATGAGGAAGACAAATATAAAATATGGAAGACTTTTAGGGTTAGAAATTGAGAAGGAAGGCGGCGACTAAGAGAGGAGTTGTATAATCAAATAAATTAGCAGGACGTTTGGTAGTTTTTGTTGGATATGAAAACATATTCTAAAAACAGAAATTAACGTACATCGATCAAAAAAAGAAAAAATACATTGAACAAGAGCACACCAATTTTACTGTCGTTCGATCTCAACATATTTACATCATGACGATACGCTGCTCTAATAAATATGAAGAATCAAAAAATAGAATAACTTACAATATATGAACGCACCCTCTCATGATATGATGTCTCTCTTCTCAAGTGAGAATTCTTTATCTCTTCTCTCCCTTCAACAAGTCGAAAGGATTTCTCTCACAACCTCTAATAACCTCCACTGGAAACACCAAATAAAAAAAAAATAAAAAATAAAAGCGTTTAGCTTTCTAGCATTTTGTTGTTACAAAATATCCACTCCTCCAATTTGTTTGTTTTTTGTCACTCTTTATTTTTCTAAATTCTTTATTGGCTGAGAAAAGGATTTTCATTTTCATTTTTTGCTCATTTTTTTCATAATTTTTAGCTGTTGGCTTGATTAGCCAGAATTTTGTTCATCCTCAGTAAACAATTGTTTTATAAAAATTTTAATTTTAACTTTATCAAACAGTAATTCACTATCAATTTGTAGAGGATCCAAACACCCATTAAAGAAGTTAATGTTAAAACTCTACATGTCGTGTCGGTACTTAATTATATTGGTCATACTAAAATATAACATAGAAAAGCAAAATAAATAAATAAACAATTTTTTTTAAAATCATTAATAACAATAAAACAGTATATATGGTCGATGATAATTATATTTTTCCGATCAAACTCATGAGTAGAAGATAGTATCTTAGAAGTCGATAAAGGATTCTCTAGTCCCAAAATTTATAGGCTTAGTGTGTTTCCGTAACCTTTTAGCACAATTTAGTAGTGATGATGGAAATTTTCACTTTTACATACCTCACACCACTATCGGAACTGTGCTGTAAAAATCTTAAAATACCTTAATTTCAAAAATTTTGGGACCAAAAGATCTGTTCCCTCGTAAGCCACGATCTAGAAAAGTTTGTTACACGGAATTTGGTTATTGAATTTTCTAAGCTGAAGGTCATGGAAGTGCCTAACTTCTTCACAGAGTTGTCGATAAAATAAGGGCGAAAAAACAGATGTATGGCCCTGATTTATGCCCAGTTTAACGTTTTCTTGGAGTCATAGTCCAGCAAGGAAAGAAACTGAGGCCCACCAAAGACCTTAATTTTATAGCCACCTCCGGTCTTTCTAGGAAGTATGAGAAATTTTCTATCCAAGTTTTATTATTCTATTTTATTATGTATACATTAGAAAAAAATGACTTAGTTTCATTTAAAAGTTGATGATAAGTATTATCATTTTTGTAATTTGGACCAAAACATTATCAAATACTACGTAATTTCGTCTAGATAGAAATGAGATTTTCTGTATAAATTTTATTATATCTTATTCTATCTAAATTATGCTATTTCGCTATATATATATAAAAAAATTTACTATATATTTGAAACCACATGATTTTTCTCAAAATATTTTAATAAACAATGTCATTTTAAGTGAAACCACGCTACTTCAGTATTTAAATTGAGAATCCCATCTCTAAACATGTGGAATATGAAGTTTGATGATTCAAAATATTTCCTCCTTGTTTCATTGGAAGTCTCAGTACTATTCATATTTATGACTCATAAGCTACAATTCTTAATTGGAAGGAAAGGACTAATACTCAAATTGCCCCCATTTTATATCGACCTATACAGGAAGATGCCCAACTTCTAGAACACGCATGCTATATCGCCCCCCATATTCCTATCACATCATCGATGCCACATCCCCTCGCAATGATGATCCTGAAGATGATCAAGAGCCGGAATATGGTCCCTGGGAAGAAGTTACGGATGAGGAAAATGAACATAATATGAACGCCATGAGTAGTAACCAAATTGGATCTCATGCATGGCTCTCTTGGATATTGGAATAAGGGCCTGTTCTTTACAACGATCTGAGTCCTGGTTTCAAACCAAATTGTTTGAGACCAAATCAAAGAAACAAAGTTTTCAAAACAAGTTTTAAACCCTCCGTCCAGCACCACATGCTCCGCCGCCTCACTGCCACGGCCGTCCTAAACCCTAAAAATCCAAATATTCTTCTCCTTCTTCTCAAAAATCCTAAGAAGAAGTGGCTTAGTGGGCGGCGACGGTGTGGGTGGGAGTGAAGAGGTTTGGGGGAAAAAAAAAGGGTTTGCGAATGGGTTTCAAACCTCGGGGCAGAATATGGGTTTTGGTTTAGGACTCAAACCAGGACTAGGCCCTTAATGAGCCCACATATAGCATTGTGGGATTTGGCTGTTAAAAGTGTATTTTGTTTCCTTTAATCCAATTCAAATCGAAGCTATATATATAACAATATATTGTTTAAATTCTAGATAACGCTTACATCCTCTGTGTTACCGCGGCTGCTGGCATAGAGCTAGCCCATGCTTATTCCGCAGATACCGTCATTGGTTCTTCTCCGAGAAAAGAAGTTCATTTTATCTTATCTACAAATTAAACTTTTTCTGTATTTTTTTTTCCACCCTTGCAAAATGTTGCAAAATACAACCTACAAATTTGTCTGCCCCAAGCTGCAAAGTCCTCTCAATATTACTATTACCCAATGCAAAATGTTTATGGTTTACTTATTATCGACTTGCGTACCTAACATTAAAAAATAAAGAAAAATATGAGTAAGTGTATAGAACAGATCGGATAAACGTGATAAATTAGTGATAAATTAGATAGAGGATGTGAACTAAACAAAACAAATATTAATTACATTGGTTGCTCTTATTTAAAAGAGGCACTGTAATAACTAATTAAAAATAATAAATAATTCTCAATTGCCTTTTGTCCCCAGAAGTGTTTGATAATTTACCCATGGAAATAATTAATTAAGAGCTTTTAATGTTCCCGAACTTTCTCATTAATTAAATGGAGAAGGATGAAGACGAAACTTTTCTATGTTAGCTGATGAATAATATATTTCTAATGAAGAAAAAGTAGAAGAATAATGGCCAAACACCTCAAAACCCCATGTAGTTTGCGAAAGTTATACATCACCCCCTGTACAAAAAAAAGCTACTCATCACCCCCCGTGCTTTTTTGAAATCCGTAAAGTAACGGAAATTACTCCAACTAACGGCGCATGGTAAATTGACCAATTTACCCTCACATTAACTCTCAAATTACCCAAATCGTTTTCTTCAGACCTTTTTTTTTCATTTTCGTTTCTGAAGAAAACGATTTTCTAGAAATCATTTTCTTCGAACTTTTTTTTCTTCCCATTTTGGTTTCTGTCTTTAATCACATTCCTTTCACAATCGTCTTCACCATCGAGCGAAGATGAGGAACCGAAGATGATTGAGTTTCATATCGTGAAACCCAGCAAGTGGGTTTCGTATCACGAAACCCATTGCTGGGTTACTTGAGTTTCATATCGACAAACCCAGCAATGGGTTTCATACCCATTGCTGGGTTTCTTTCCTCCCGCACCATTTCTTTTACTTCTTTGTGTAGAAGAAGAAGAATAAGAAGAGGAATTGAAGAAGAAGAAGAAGAAGAGAAGAAGAAGAAGAAGATCGCAGAAGAAGAACTGAAGAAGAAGTGAATAATTTTTCAGAAACCAAAATGGAGAAAAAAAAAAAAGTCTGAAGAAAATGATTTTTCAGAAACCAAAATGGGAAAAAAAAATAGTCTGAAGAAAACGATTTTCAGAAAATCGTTTTCTTCAGAAACCGAAATGAAAAAAAAGGTCTCACGAAAACGATTTCTTCGGAAACCGAAGATGATGGTCATAGGGGTATTCTGAAGAGACGCGCGTGATTCACATGCGCCGTTAGTTGGAGTAATTTCCTTTACTTTACGGATTTCGGAAAAGCACGGGAGGTGATGAGTAGCTTTTTTTTGTTAAGGGATGTGATGTGTAACTTTCGCAAATCACA
Organism: Leptodermis oblonga; assembly: GCA_016801395.1. Classification (NCBI taxonomy): domain Eukaryota; kingdom Viridiplantae; phylum Streptophyta; class Magnoliopsida; order Gentianales; family Rubiaceae; genus Leptodermis; species Leptodermis oblonga. Next base: position 15,041,916 of record CM028751.1, on the reverse strand, counting down.
GGGGGTTTTGAGGTATTTGCCCAAGAATAATTAAACTTGTACATTTAGTCAATAAACTTATTTTCGTTTTAATTTATGAGATTTACATTAACTTGTATCCAAGTGAGAGAATGAGCTCTTAAAGAGTTTCCCTATCTAACGATCTGATATGGACTAATGCAAAATTCTTTTAGACTTGCCTCCTCTATCTAGAAAAGTTTGCTACACTGAATTTGGTTATTGATCAATTTTCTAAGCTGATTATGGAAGTGCCTAACTTCTTCACTGAGTTGTCCATAAAATGAGGGCCAAAAAACAGATGTGTGGCCTTGATTTATGCGCAGTTTAACGTTTTCTTGGAGTCATAGTCCAGCAAGGAAAGAAGCTGAGGACGACCAAAGACCTTAATTTTCTAGCCACCTCCGGTCTTTCTAGGAAGTATGAGAAATTTTCTATCCAAGTTATTATTCTATTTTATTCTGTATACATCAGAAAAAATGACATAATTTCATTTAAAAGTTATAAAGTATTATCATTTTGGTAATTTAGACCAAAAAAAAAAAAATTACTCGTAATAAGTAAGTACTACATAATTTCATCTAGATAGAAATGAGATTTTTTCCGTATAAATTATTACATTTTATTCTATCAAATTATTCAATTTTACCAAAAACTTTTTCTATATATTTGAAATCACATAATTTCACTCAAAATATCAATAAATAATACTTCATCCGTCCCACTTAAAGAGTCCACTTTAAAATGTATACAACTTATTATGTGTTGTGAGGTACAACACCTAAAATAAGTAATTTACCATAATATTTTTCACTTATATTCTTTCTTTAGAAGTAAGTGTTAATTATGAACCACGCATTGTAATATTAGTAAGTGTATATAATGTAAATAAATTCAAAATGAACTCTTTAAATGAGACAAGATTTTTTTTTAAAACTAGGCTCTTTGAGTGGGACGGGGAGTATCATTTTAAGTGAAATGAGGCTACTTCAATATTTAAATTGAGAATCCCATCTCTAAACACGTGGAATCTAATTTTGATGATTCAAAATATCACCCCCTTTGTTCCATTGGTCTTGAAAGAGCCTCCAAGTACTATACATATTTGTGACTCATAAGCTACAACTTCCAACTGTAGCAGAATTAGTAATACTCACTCAAACAATGTTTACCCAAAAAAAGAGAAAAATTTCTAGTTTATATCATGGCCGGATTAATTCTTTCTAATTTGAAACATTATTCAGATTGAATCTATAAAATTACTGTGTACCGTCCAATGTAACACAATTTAAAAATTAAACAAAATCTATATCAAATGAACTAGTGAACTCTAAAAAGTAACTGACTGTAAGTGTGTGACATTATTAAAAGTTAAGAAGAGTATGTGGTACACAATATTATACAAAAAGTGTTACTCCCTCCATTCCACTCAAAGAGTATACTTTGAAATGTGTATAATTTATTACGGATTGTGAGGTACAACACTTCAAATAAGTAATTTACCACTATATTTTTTATTTACATCCTTACTAAAGTAAGAGTTAATTGTGAACAAAACATTATTATATTAGTAAAGGTATGTAATGCAAATAAATTCAAAGTGAACTCTTTAAATGAGACAAAAAAAATTTTAAGTGAACTCTTTCAATGGGACAGAAGATTACATAAAATCTCTTCTGGTCATTATTTTTCAAATTCCTATTCCTGACTTGAAATTTCATTTAACAGTGTATCTTAGCGAAGTTCAAACATAGTATCCACAACAATGAATGCATTGATTAGCGTCCACCTAAAATTTGGTCCCTTAATTTGGCATTCCAATTTTATCTCTTAACATCGTATTTTTTAATTTTCAATTTTCCGTTAATTAAAAATTAGACTGAATTAGTAGAATATAGATATTCACGCAATGGAATTGAACATATACTATTCGAGTTACTTGTACTAGCATTTTTCTACATTTAATTTGTATGAAAGGTATTCTCTCCGTTACATTAAAAATGTCTACTTGACCGATATAGAATTTATTATAAATGTTAATGTACAACATTTAAAATAGTTAATTTGACATCATTTATTTCATTTATAGCATTATTTATAAGTATAGGTTAATTGTACACCACACATAATTATATTTGTAAGAATATGACATTAAAAAATTTGAAAGTGGATTTTTCTAACGTAGAGGGAGTATCATTTCTTCCGAAAAAAAAGAATTTTGTTAATCCATCATATTTGGACACCAAAATTTGCTTAAGTAAAGGAAAAACAGATGGAAAATCCCATTTCGTTATAGGAAACGGACAACATTAATCTTGAATCGATCTTCTGCGCCTAGACAAGAACATCAACATCTACGAAATTTCTTCGTGGAAATTAATGAGAAGATTTACACGCACACGCAAGCACCCTAGCGCAGCCCCATTCCCCTACATAAACCTCCAGCCACGAGCTCTTTTAGTTTTAACCCACTTCACTATTTAGCTCACTTCCAATACAAAAAGCATGAAGTGCACCAAAACTTTTCTCACTTTAGCTCTTTTAGCCACCCTTCATCTCGCCTTAACAAATGCCGCATCTTTCAACATCGTAAACCAATGTACCTACCCGGTGTGGGCCGCCGCCGTCCCCGGGGGCGGTCGCCGCCTCGACCAGGGCCAATCCTGGAATCTAGACGTGGCTCCCGGAACCACCCAGGCCAGAATCTGGGGCCGCACGAATTGCAATTTCGACGCCAACGGCCAAGGCCAGTGTGAAACCGGCGACTGCGGCCGCCTGGAATGCCAGGGATTTGGCAAGCCCCCGAACACCCTAGCCGAATTCGCCCTGAACCAACCCAACAACTTGGACTATATCGACATTTCCAACGTCGACGGGTTCAACATCCCGATGGAGTTCAGCTCGGTTACACCCTGCAAGGTGATCCGATGCACGGCGCCGATCGTTAACGAGTGCCCGGCGGAGCTAAAAACCCCCGGCGGATGCAACAATCCTTGCACCGTTTTTAAAACGAATGAGTATTGCTGCACCGATGGCCCTGGAACCTGTGGGCCGACGACGTTTTCCAGGTTTTTTAAGGATAGGTGCCCTGATGCTTACAGTTATCCTCAGGATGATAAAACTAGTTTGTTCACTTGCCCAAGTGGGACAAATTATAAGGTTATTTTCTGCCCATGAAGATCGATCTTAATTAATTACTATAGACAGATCTGTACTACACAGCTCAGGATAAGAAATAATTGATGCATGCATGTATGATGAGCCCTCTCATGCATGGCTCTCTTGGATATTGGAATAAATGAGCCCCCACATATAGCATTGTGGGATTTGGCTGTTAAAAGTGTTTCTTTTTTTTTGCCCTTTCCAATTCAAATCGAAGCTATATAAGATTGTTATAATGTTCAAATTATCTGTCTCATTTTATTTTATGGGTAAATCACTTTGTTGGTCCTTAAGTTGGGATGTTGTATCTATTTGGTCGCTTAAAAATTTGTTTCAAAATGATCTCCAAATCCAAATTCTGACAATATAATATTTGAGCTAATTTCGACTAACAAATGAGTTGTTTCAAGTTAAATTAAGGGTGAACAAAATGATGTAATTTTTACTTTTTATTTTTTTTTGGGTATTAGTGTGTGTGTGAATCTTACATTTTAACTGAAAATAATTCAAATATTGTCGAAATTTGGATTTGGTGATCATTTTGAAACAAATTTTCAAGTTAAGAGGACTAAAATGAATTAATTTCAAGCTAAGAGATCAAATAGATACAACATCCCGACTTAAGGAATGATACAAAGTGACTTAGTTAATCTTATTTTATCCCAAAACTAAACTTTTATATCCTTTTTTCCACCCTTGCAAAATGTTACAAAATGCAACCTATAAAATTTGGCTGCCCGAGTTGCAAAGTCCTCTCATTACTATTACCCAATGCACAATTTTTATGGTTTACTTATTATCGACTTGCGTAATATTAAAAAATGAAACGAAAATATGAGTAACTTTGTTCATAGAACAGATCGAATAAACATAATAAATTAAATAGGCGATCAGAACTGAAAAAAAAATAGATACTCCGTGTTAGTTACATTGGTTGCTCTTGTTTAAGGAGGCACGATAATAACTAATTAAAAATAATAAATAATTCTCAATTGCTTTTTTCCCCAGAAATCCTTTATAATTTACCCCTGGAAATAATTAATTAAGAGCTTTTAATGTTCTAGAAGTTTCTCATTAATTAATCTTTGCCCGTCTATAATTCATTTGGTGTATTCCTCTATATTAGTCATGAGCTTTTAAAGAGTTGCCATTTCTAACGATTTGATGTGGACAGATGCAAAATTCTTTTAGACCTGCCTCGAGTATCTTGTTCGAACGGATATGCACAATCCATCAGTTGTTAAAATTAATATATTAGAGGTTAACTCGATACGCGAAACTGAAACAATTAAATTCGATATGCATGTTTGTTTTCATAAAATAAATGCGATACTTCAAAAATTAAACTTGATATACACTTAATCATATGCGTTGAAAAAAGGTTTTTCCCTATTTAATAACTAAATCCTAAAGAGAAATTAGTTCCCTAAATCATCATAAATATAATTAATTTTCGAATACAATTGAATTGACTTAGGAATTTGAGAACAGTACTGGTAAAAAGGACTTTGGGTGATAGTAGATGGGAAAATTAAGTACGTTTGAAAATGTGTTTTGGATTTTTTTAAGGTTATATCTAGGGAAAATTACATTTACTTCCTGAATTTTGGTAGAATTATAAATATATTCTCGATCTAGTTATCTGACAATTATAACTACCTTTGATTTCAAAATTTTCCAATATAACAAATAGGTTGTCTATAAAACTCAAGTTCATTTTTTTTTTGTTTCAGATGGAGGTATCTGTCATTATGACAAAATCGTAGCAGAGTAAATAAAATTGTCACCGTATTTGTAATTTCACTAAACTTCGGTGGAGGCGAAAATAATACGCCCCTTTTAAAGTATATGAAAACTGTACATTAATAGAAATATAAAAAATAAATATTTTGAGAATGATGAAAATTTATTATAAAGAAATGTGCTCTGAATATTCGAGAGAAGCTCTTACTATCATTGAGATTTACCAAAAAAATTTGACGAAATTGAAATTAAACAATAAAAACTTGAACGAGAGGAATCTGTATGATTCTTGTCCTCAATTTTCAAATGTTGAAGGTAGATGATAACAAATAATTTTAGTTTGACATTTCAGTCCAAATTGTTGAGAAATTGGGAGTTCTCCATCTCCAAACTACAAGGGAGAATTCTGTGTGTGTGTGTGTGTGTGTTTTTTTTTTATTTTTTGTTCCTTTCCTTTTTGCGAAATGATATCACAGTTTGAAGGAGAAGAAGAAAATTAAGTTGCTAGGTTTGTGCATATATTGGGTCCCACAGGATGACTCTTGAGCTTTGGTGGATAATAAATTTATGGAAAATTAAGGTTGGGAATGTTACCACACAAACTTGCAAATTTAGATACGAATAATTTTAAATATATACTAGATAAATAGAAATTACAGTATATATAAACGAGTTAGGATTATGTTTTAAAGGATCTGTTGTGACTCACAAAGAATTAAACGGGTAATGTTAACACAGAACCAACGAATCAAAACACAACACACGAAATGCAACCCTAAGGATTATTTTCATAAGGATATATAGTTTCAGTTGTATTAACCAAGTAACTGTAGAAATTGAGAGATACAAGGCCTATAAGCAGATAATTTATATCTCTGTGGTCATTAGCTTAGTTTCTTTCCTTTTATCTCCCACCTAAAGAGTAATTTCCTCATGAGAAGCTTTCAGATGTGTGTTCAATGGTTATGGAAACATCTTGAATGGCGACAAGCTTTGCTCGTCCGCCATATTCTTCCGGCAAAGCTTCTTCGCCAACTTCGCTAATGAACTCCCTGTTTTCCTTTTCGTTTGTCACAATTATCACCTGTGAAAATCATACCATTAAGGAGATAGGAAGATTGAGTTGGGTGAGAACAAAATCTTTTTCTATGATATGGAGAAGGAAATAACCAAAATCCCCCTGAAGTTGTCCAAATTATCAAACGATGCAAGGTTCGTTTGGTAAGTTTTTGAAACCTCGGAGTCCATTTGGTGATTTAGACAAATCTCAACAGAGTTTTTGTAATTTATCCAAATTGTTAACCACTCTGCTATGTGCTAGTCCCATACGATAATTATGTGAGGAAGTCACATTCATTATATATAGGAAAATGCTAAAGTCTCGTTACAGAGTCATTCAGTTATTTGATAAGGACCTTAGACACGTTACTAAAGTCATGGCTAAAGCCGCTGTCAAATGACTGAATAATTGCAGAATGGACTGGTAATCTTACCCTTATGTTATACCATGGTATTCTGTCAAAACACATTTAAATGTATTCGCTGATAATATCTTTCTAGCTTTTTTTCACCTTCCTTTCGTCCTTTCAGATTAGGTTAATGATTCTCTATTTTCTACGTGCCACATCTAACCGCACAAAACGGTGTGACTTCTGCATAAGTCTATGGAAACATACCTTCTCAAGAGTAGCTTTTTCAAGGAAGTAAGAAACCATTCTCCACACACTGACGAAGAATCCGGGCATATGTAGGAAGTAAAGCTTGGCCAAGCGCTCGGGGTAGTAAGCCTATGCAGACAAGAACATTTACAATGGAAAGCATGACATTCAAATCAGAAACTGTTCTAGAGGAAATCCATTTCAGTATGAAAGGCACCAGATTTTTATTTTTTTCACTATCATATGTTTATTCCTACATGGGGTTGAGGAAAGTGGACTTCACAAGAAAGGGAATGTTATTTTTCCTCTTGAAACAGGTCTAGAAATTGAAACATATGAAGCTTAGCTTGATCCTGACATTCACTACCGGCAGGTATGCAGACACACTCCATCTATTTCACAACAAGCGTCGTTTTCCAGTGTTTTTTGTTGTTCAAAAATATGTCATCGGACCATATAAAGGATACTTTACTTCCAAATTTTCTCTCACCCTTAGGCATTTAATTGACCCTTACAGTAATTACTGAGAGTATGAGAGAGTTCCATGGCCATAATTTACAAGTACTGTACAAATGCCCAAAACAACACTTACTATGGAGGGAGTATCCAATAGTCTTGAACAAGGAAACATAATAAATAGATTTACCTGCAGAAATTGGAACCCAGTGATTAAACCTCGGGCATCGACGTTTTTGTATGCTAGATTGCTTAGATCAAGAATAAAAACCAGCTTTTCATTTCCAATTTCTCCATCTTTAAAAGAGCTGAAATGAGAAAAATCTAATCCACATCAGAGATTCAGAACTCAAGCAAGTTTAATGCAACAAGGTAGACAAACATCAAGTTCTGAGAATACATAAAGACGTGCCAGCTAAGGAAAGCATGTTAAGACTGTTTCCACAAGAGAAAAGAGAAAGCATGAGCGCAAGATCCAAAGGTGGACGAAATTGTAGGTTGACCATAGAAGTGAAATTTCTGTTAAAGGACAAATATAGATCCTAATAGAAAAGTTAAAATCTGATTCCTTTATGATTTAAAGTACAAAATATCCTCATTAATCTTGTCAGTTAGGTAAAAATAGAATATTTGATGATTAAAATTGCACTCAATATGTTCTGTTAACTGTACATGACATCACCACATTAGTCTAAAGTTTCTGTTCTTTATTTGGAGGTAAACCAAACTTGATAGAGAACTTATCATTGTATATCTGTTGTTTTAATCTATATTAATTTAAACAAAATAATCTATCTTGATCCACATAGAAAACGCTATGTAAAAGGATAAAGGCTTGGTTGTTGTTGTTGTTGTTGTATTAATCAAATTACTTCATCCGTCCAACAGAAAATGTCATATTTCTAATATTGTTATTAGTATGAGAAACATGACTCTTTTAGTGAGGTCCTATTTCTAATACTGGACAGGAATCTTTGAGTGGGATGGAGAGAATAGAACATATGTGCCTAATGGTCAAATGAAATGATACCTTGCAATTGCTTTGTCTAGTAAGTGAACCACATATTCTGCACCAACACGGAAAAGTTTTTAATTAGTGAAGGACAGTTGCTAATGTAATAAATGAAGTAAAAAACAGCAAACTCTAGCACAAATTGTGAGATTTAAGTAAGTGTACATAATCAGATTCCTTACATTAATAAACCAAGAAATGATCAAATGTTTTTGAATCAGCAAAACTTTCATTCAATTCATCAGTCAGCCAAAGCAATAAGCACATGATATCTTAAGTCAAAATAAGGAACATAATAATCTGCTATGTATACTAACTTCAACTATCCAGAAATTTTGATGGTCATATCTAACATAAAGTACAGTAATTTGCAGTTTTATTTGTCTGTCCCACATTGGTAAGCGTCACAGACACCATCTTTTATCCCTACCCTTCCCTGTGCTACTTTGAGCCCGGGGCATGCATCCTATTTGACCAAAGCCCTACCGTTGCACGGCGTCATTTCACTAGGACAGTAATGACATGAACATGAACAATGATTTGTTCTCTCAATACAAAATATTTTAACATATTAAGACCACGTCACGTTGGGACAGAGTTAGTACAAATTAAGTTTGGTAAGTGGACTCAAGTCGTGGTTTGAAACCACTTTTGATTTTATAATAATTTTTCATCATTTCCAATAAGCCTTTTTACATTTCTAATAAACTTTTTTACATTTTCAACACACCTTTTTACATTCTCAATACAATTTTAATGTTAGAAAATCAAAAGTTGTTTCAAACCATGACTTGAGTTCACTTACCAAATAGGCCCTAAGAAGAACAGATCTAGTCAACACCAAACATGAAATGCTCCCAGCATTAGACAAAACAGATTAACAATCTTTCACAATGTGAGCAGTTTAAAAGTATTCAAATTAGGTTGTCATTACAAGCACACTAAGTCACAACAAACAATAAATAAATCAAAGATAAGATGTTACATTAAACAAACAGAAAGGAGACAAGCATCACATCTGGAAGCATAGTTAAGCTGTCCGGCCCCTCCAGAAAGCAACACATAACTTACAGTTCCAAAATCAGATATTTTCATATTTTTGTAGTCATTCATAAGCTATCAACAAGGAGAATATCCGCGATTCCAATGAAACTTAGGATTAAAATATATAACTCATTTCCTGAACTTACATTAAAAGATACACACTGAAGATAACAAGAAATCAATTAAAACATTGCAGTCAACGCATAATCATCAACGTTGGAGATTCCCAAAAACCTCGGCAATGTAAAAAAGGAAGAAATACCGAAATAATTAAGTCCAACTAACCGAAGAATAAGATATCCCCCAATATTATCAAACTACATACTTCAACAAAGCTGATGCAATATCCCAATAAACAAGACAAAAGACAGCGCAAGAGAATCGTTTAATGCAATCAAACTGGAATATTTCGATGTCAACACAACCAACAGTCTCAAAACTAAGAAGGAAATGAAATCAAACAGGAAAGTTGCAAGCATGAATTGAAATTTACTCTTGAATTGGAGTTGATCCTTGGACGCAAAATGCTTGCTGGCTTTCACAACCAGAATTGGAAACCCCTGTTTCGACAAACCCTGCAAATAAACTTTTTTAGCTCCAAGTTCATCCTGAACTTCAGAATCTTCAATGAATCCCGATGGCACAAATGATGTCCTCCAACTGCGCCACTGGACAAACATCTTAGCAGCTTTATCAATGTCCATTGATCTTGCAATCAAGAACCTGATTAATGTGGGGTCTCCGTACTTCTGCTTAGTCATAAAATGCAGACAAAGAACTGAGCTTTATCCAAAAAACTGAATCTTTCACAATAGGGGAACAAGCAAAAAGGGGAAACTATGGATGGGAAGTTACCTCCGTCGAAGTACCGAGCTTTTCAACTGCTTTCCTCAACTGGGATACCGCAAATTCTTCATTTGTCTCCATTTGAGGCTTTTGGGCGTCAAAGGAGGAGGAAGAAACAAAGGAACCAAAGAAGTAATCTTTGGGTTCCAAGTGTTCTTTAGATCCTGTTTTTTTAACGGTAGAAAACAGTTGGCCAGTTGGGTGGGAAAGATTTTCGGCTTCAGAAACAAAGAAAGTAATAAAAAAAGTTTAGATGAGTCGAAGGGGTTGACTACCATTTGGGGAAAATAATGAGTGGCAGAACAAGGAAGCCTAAACTAAAGAGTGGATGCTGTTTTGTCTGCCGAAAAGTTTTTTTTTTTAAACAGAATAATTACTTATGTGGCTTTGGAAAGTGACAATCAGAAACTTTATTTTATTATTATTATTTTTCTAGATAGCCTAGCTATACTACATTTAACTAGTTGTACTCTAAAGCCCACCATATGCAAGCCCAAGTTTCACCTTTTACTGGGTCCTAAAATCTTTCTTCACACATTTTCTTGATAGGGATTAATATTTAACTTCATATACTCCCGTAGTCCACCTTAAGTGATGGGGGATAACGAGCCAAGCCGAGTTTTGATTTGTTCATTTATTTATTGAGTTTAAAATCTTGTTCATGTTCGTTTATTTATTAATCGAGACGAGCCGCGCTTTGACGTGTTCATTTATTTATCGAACTTAAAATCTTGTTCTTTTTCGTTTATTTATTAATCTAGCAGAGCCGAGCTTGTTCATGTTTCGTTATCAGCCCTAAGTGTCATGCTCATCTATTTATAAGGAATTTTCCTCCCAAATCTTTTCTAATTTCCGATGTGAGATTGGGTGAAATTCACCTCAAAATTGTGAAATAAAATAAATTTGGCCTTGTGAAGATTCGAACCCTTCCCTTACTTCTCCTTTTGATGTCTTATCACTGTACCAAATTTATTTTCATGTTATATGTGTGAATGATAAATTATATATGTATTTTATCCTTCTTAAAAATTATTTTTTCTTATCGAGCTGTTCACGAACGTAATCGAGCCGAACTCCCTTTTGTTCATTTATTGTTCGTTTATTAATCGAGCCTAAAATTTTGTTCGTGTTCGTTTATTAATAAATAAACGATCTTGAACCGAGCTTTTAACGAGTCGATCCCGAACTTGTTCGTGTTCGTTCTCAGCCCTTCTACCTTTTGTTGAGCCATGGGATCTTTCTCTAAACACTCCCCTTGTTGTGGTTGTGGGATCTTCTCTACACATTCTCAAAACCCATTTATGCAAGTAGTGGTTCCATCTCTTGTCGGGTTATGAGACTTTTTTCTCACACACACTCTTCTGTTGTTGGGGCTATGTGACTTTCTCCACACTCCCAAAGTTTACCTTCTGCAAGCATTGCTTTCACTTCTTAAAGGCATTGCCAGTCCTCAAACATACGAAAAAAAAATGCTCTAAATATATTTTAAACTAAAGAAATAGAATTCGATTTTTATTTGTTTAATTTTTTATGTTCAAGAAAGAGGACTCAAAAGCGATTGGGCCCTGGACAATTGTCCAAGTTTGCCCTCTTATTTGTCGGGCCTCCTTAACGTATTATATTGGATTCTCTTTTTTAAAGTTGGAACTCATCTGTCATGCCTCAAAATTAAAACGACATCGTTTTATGTTATTTAGGAGTTAAAGTACAAATAGCTATAAGATTTAAAGAAGATAGGTAATGATTTTTTATGATGAAAAATTCTATATCTGAACTCTCCTTGTCCCTCAATACAATCTCCCCCTTTCTTCTTTATTTCTATTCTTTTCTTCTAATATTCTCTCATTTCTTCTACTTCTCCCCAATTTATAATTCTAGTTTGGAATTTTGGATCTAAGATCCTGCTATCTTCCTTGGACTGCCGTTTCTGCTGTGAATTTAATTTTGTTCCGCAATCTACTTCCTCTTCTTCTCCGGTTGCGATAATGGAATTTCCTATTTTTGTGGCCAAAACCCTGGAGCTTGGCTTCTAAAATTCGACAGTTTATTCTCAGTAAATTCAGTTCCTGCGACTTCCAGAATCAAGTTGGTTAAACCCTATTTGAAGGGCAAGGCAGAATTCTGGTTTGAAGCCGTAGAGTTGCGGATAGAACAAAATTCTTGGGACACTTTTGCAGAACTCATCATGAAGCAATTTGGCAGCTAGTTCGATGGATTTTGCGGGCATGAATATAAAGTGACGAGTTGCTTGGAAGTTTCAGAAATCTGGGAGGCCATGGATGAATTTGATCGATTGGAAGCATCCAAAACTGGCGAAGAGGAGCTCTTCGAAGAGTTAGACGAAATTAGGATGGCAATGGAAGAAGATGAACGGGATGCAGAGTCATTTTCTATCAAAATTTCTAATGGTAAAATCCTTATTCCTCCTTCTGATAGCCTAGAAATCTCCGTTGATCTGAATTCTAAAAATGGAGTTAATTATGCTGGCTTTCATTATGAGTTGGATGAGGATAGTGTTGAAACTAAATATGGAAGTTGTGAATTTGTGCAATTTTGTGTACAAACTGATACTTCTGTTCAAAACATTTTTAATGTTAATTTCTTAGAATCTCCATTTGCTGCGATTGTGTGTTTGAAGGGTATAGATAAGGTTTCTGTGATAGTGAATGCTGGAGTTTTTAGAGAGGTCAAATCCTATAAGAAACTTGCAGTGCGTGAGCATAAATTCTGTGATGAAATTTTTGAATCACATATAGATCTTGATAGCTGGGAATTATTGTTTAGTAACAGAATACATTGGGATGAAATTGTAACTGGTTTTAAAGGAGGAACTGGCACTAGTATTAAGAAAGTTGCAGTTGAAACTGGTCGAATAGATAATATGCTGAATTGTTTTTGTGTCATTGCTACGGAGGAAGAGGACTTGAGGCTTATGAAGTTGGCATTACGTATTGTCTGTTTTAGGAGTTTTCTTGCAAGCAGATGGCCGGAATTTATTCACCAAGATAGGGACACATCAGTTGTGTGTAGAGAAACTTTAGAGCCTTCTAATACTCATGTAGGCTGGATGGTGAAGGGAAACAACAAATCAGCCTTAATGGTTGTTAATGTTGTTAGTCTTATGAGGAATCACAGAGTTCAGAGCAGTATTGCTAGGTCAACTGAGATGGAGAGGCAGCTCTTAAAAGTTCAGTGGCTTTATTCTGGAACATACAGGCTGGATCCTTTTAGTTGGGAAATCATGATTGTAGCAATTTGTTACTGTTTAAAGGGCGTGTCGAAATTCTGTAGAATGATAGTTTTGATCACTATTAACCAAGTGTTCAGTAAATTCTTTTGTCAATATAAGACCAGTGAATTGTTTTTAGTTATCTGTAAATGCCTCGGTGTTGTTCTGGATGGTGAAATGAGAAGGGTTGTTGTATTGGAAAGTGATAGTTTGTTCCATACTTGGGTAAAAAAGGGCATCAAATGCTTGGCCTGTATTTGCTAATAAGCTGCTTGTTTACTCTTTGGTTGGGACTGAAATCAGCTTAGGGTGTACATCTGATATTGAGAATTATGGATTAACTAAATCGACTGATGAATTGGAAATTGTTCGTGAATTTGTCAATTATTTAGACGAGTCTGTAGGTGGAGGAGTGAATTTGCCATCGCGTAGCATTTTATCTCACATAGGATTACAATTGTTTGGTTTGATTGCTTTGGGGTCAAATGCTGGCTGTGAACACTTGCACTATCTGGTGGAGAGGGTGTGGGATAAAATTTTAGTTCCTGGAGAAAAAAAGAAGAGGTGCTGCATCAAGTTGGGCTGCTAACAAAATGAGGGCTAGAAATGAAAGTAAATTTGACACCATTATTGCAGCCAAAGGAGCTTACCATGTGCTCTTCACCGGTGGGATGATATTTCCATGGATGTTGGATGAAAATCATGCTTTGAAGCACTTGAAGGATGCTACTGAATTACACAAGCTAAGGTTCCCATTACTGTTTCTTTCTAAAAGTCTTGGGAGCATATTCCATCTAGCACACAACAGTAGTGTAGTAATGGATAGTTTTTGGAGTTGGCTGGAATTTGAGGAGCTTAATCATAATTTTTTCATGATCAATCATTCAGATTTTAGTGCTAATGCTTGGAAGAATGATAAAGACTCCATAACAACCAAAGATTATGAGGAGATATATGTGTTTATTGGTGAATTCAAGGACCTTATTCCAGTATATCAAGTCCAGGCAACCACAGAACAAGATGTCATGAAAAATAAGGTGTTTGATGTTATTTTTCTTTATGATGAACAAAAGAGATTTGATGATCCTTATTGTCTTGAGGTTGTAGTCACCTACCCAGATTTCTCAGAAAATGATTTGAAACACTTCATAAAGTTGGAAACACTTGAAAGCAATGTGGAACTGCACTTGTTTGAGGGGCAATGCAGAGAATGGAATCTGAAATTGATCATCCACACTGGAGACAACCACCTTCCAGAACCTTGGGATGAAAGTGTGACTAAATTCAAGGGGAGTACAATGTTTTTTGGGGGGAGATTTATGTATGGAAAGCTGCTCACCATAAATATAATTTCAGGACTAGAGCATAAAGCTAGAAGTGCTATTATAGCTGGGGCTAAAGGAGCAACATTCAGAAGGTTTAATGATGGATGCAAGGGAATGGAAATGCAAGGAGGGGCAGCTGGACTCTTCAAGAACCGGTCTTTGCAGAGCTTGTATCTTGATGAGAAATTGGTTTGGTGGAGTTGGTGTGGAGCATTTGCTTTGCCCTTTGAGCAAATTCTCTTTCCTGCAAATTCAGGCAAATATAACACTCATTCCTTGCATGCAGAGCTAGAAGATGCAGAGCTGACCAAAAGAAAGATTTTGATCCTTTAAAGCTTGAGGACAAGCTTGTTTTTAAGAGCAAGGGATTGTCATGCCTCAATATTAAAACGACATCATTTTATGTTATTTAGGAGTTAGAATATAAATAGCTGAGATTTAAAGAAGATAGGTCATGATTTTTGATGATGAAAATTTCTGTATCTGAACTCTCCTTCTCCCTCAATACAATCTCCCCCCTTTCTTCCTTATTTCTGCTCTTTTCTTCTGATATTTTCTCATTTCTTTTACTTCTCTCCAATTTATAATTCTAGTTTTGGAATTTTGGATCTAAGATCCTGACATAATCCTCTACGTGTAATCAAGGCTTCCCATCCTTGATACCCAAAAACTTTGGCATATCCAAGGTCCGAACATCGAATTAATGTACAAGTGTACTACCAAGATCCTAAATATTGGACCAAAGCCTTGGAGACCATTATAGTCAGTCAATTTAGAGGTGTTTTGTTGTAGCATATGCACGGAATAGTGAACTTTAGGTGAATGACATTACAAATCTCTTATATTAGAGGTAGTTTGGTTCGGGTTTAGATACTCTGTGCAAGGCACACTGTGCCATTTCACAAATTTAAAGGATAAAAATATAATTTTGTTTTTTATATTCATTTTTTGAGAGAGCACAGTGCATCAACATGTAGAAAGAATCTTACCTGAGTTTGGTTTAAGGTATCTTCAATTATTCCCCTATTTGATTGTGGCCTCTACCCTTGCAACTACATAAATTCACTACAATCGTAACTTTAGTTTTCACTCTAAGAAGAATATTGCATACAAATTCATCTTTGCACTTTATATTATTCAATTTTATTACTTTTATATTATTTTACTTTTTTATAAAATAATTAAATTCCGATATTATATAATGTTTAAGTGTTTTAATTTATGAATAGTGTTTTTTAAAGTTATAATATTTATTCTTTGGGATGGTTTATTATATCATTTTCCATATCTATTTTCCATTTAATTTGCGCTAATAATTTATCTTTTAAATTTAGTTAGCATTTTTATATCGTTTAACTAAAATAAATGCTATAATTATTTTTTTCATGACAAATTAATTGTAATCTCAAAACTGGAATGTTATCAAATTGATTAAAACACCATATTAAAAATATACAAATCTAAAATATCAACTTACAAAAAAGTAAAATATGGGTTCAGGAAATCATGGGCTATAAACTAAACTGGAATTTACATAACTACTTTTGGCTGTGGTTTGTTCATTGTGTGCACAATGAATGATAACTCCATGAATTTATTGTGTGAATCTGAATAAGGAGCAACCAAGGACAGGTATTTTGAACTAATCTTTTTTTTATTTATAATTAAATGGGTATGTATTTTTGAACTAATTAATCTTTTATGTTTAGTGTGTTATCCTACTATATAAAATTTAATTTGATATATATATATATTTTTTGGTGAACTGTTGATTAAGTGGCTGGCGGTGGTGTACAAAATACAGAATGCAAATGCTTGTTTAAAATTACAAATAATGTATTTTCACTAGCCTAAGTTGGGAAAATGAGATCCTATCTAGTCTAGCCAATCCAGCTATCTGCGGGGGCAAGGTGTGTGTGGCATAGATCTTCCTATCCCAGGTTCTTGTAGCCTCCTCTGCCAGTGCATCCGTAGCTGAATTAGCCTCACGATAAATATGTTTTGTTTGGAAATTACCTATCGTCAAAATATCTCATATACTGCGAATGCAATTGCTCATCCTCAATGGAATCTTGAAGAGTCGGCGTCATCCTCCATTTAATTTGATAGTGTAAATTGCATCTATAGTAGAATGTAGGTTTAATTTTTAGTTCAAAAATTTCATAAAACTCCTCAAAATAATGCTGAGCAAAAGAAATATATAAATTAGGAAAATTATTCGATGCATAAAAATGGTACCGCAAGTTTATCATAAATCGACAATTCTTATTTTTATTCATTTGATGGGCCTCTTATATGTACATCTAATTTTTCCATCTATTATTCCCCAAAATATGTAGCAATTTCTCTCAAATATAATCATCTTATGTGGTGATGCGAATGCACAGAATAATCTCTCCAGAAATCACAATCAAATCAAACGTAACAACTGAAAAAATTTTTTCCTTGAGAAGAACAACTAAACTATTTTGTAATTTCTTTTTATGTCATAATAACTTTGCTGATCTATATCGAATTATTTGTTGTAGTTCTTTCTGTTAATTAATGAGCTCGTGTTATTGTTAGAGCAAACAATACGATCAGAGCAACATTTTACTTGTCCGGATTTTGAAAGTGGCCGACAACGATAATAATAACCATGGATGCACTACTAAAGAATGGGCTTTCTACGGCGGTGCTTTAACGGCGGAAAGACCAAAACCGCCATTAAAAAGAAAGTTCCCTACTTTCTACGGCGGTTTTGTTTCTAACCGCAGTACAAAGTCCCTTTCTATGGCGGTTTCCAAAACCGCCGTAGAAAGTAGGAACTTTCTACGGCGGTTTTATTTCTAACCGCCGTATAATTAATAACTATGATGAATTTTAATATAAAAATTGATAAATAGTAAGTTACATATTTATTATTAAATTTAAAAAATTTTGGGGGTTAATTTACAAAATGAAAAACTAAAAATTAATAAGAATAGAGGAACGGGCGGGAATTCACAATTACGGGCTTTCTACGGCGGTTATAATTAAAACCGCCGTAACTACCATAGAAAGTTACTTTCTATGGCGTTTTCTTCAAAACCGCCATAGAAATCAAGTTTCTATGGTGGTTTTAATTACAACCGCCGTAGAAAGTCCATTTCTACGGCGGTTTTTATTAAAACCGCCATAGAAAGTCCATTTCTACGGCGGTTTTTATTAAAACCGCCATAGAAACTTGATTTTGTTTGAATTTTAAGGGTTTCCCTTTGTTTCCATCTCTAGCCAACCGCGGCTTCCCCTTGTTTCCATCTCCAGCAAACCGAAGCCGTTCTCTCGTTGCTGGCACCCATCCTCTCGCCGTCGGTTTTTTCTCGTCTTCCCCCGAAGCCGTTCTTCCGGTGTAGCAAGATCCGCCATCGCCCAACTCCGGAAATGGTTTCTTAATCGGCCATCACCCACCACTTGGAGTTAATCCCCCATCATAATTTCACCACAATCGGTCCTTGTTGTGGGTTTCATATCATAAAAAAGGTTATATAGAATAGTTTCAACTTTATTTAAGTTTTACAAATTTTATTGTTACTTGATTATTGCGATTGGCTAGGGTTTATTATTAGTCTTAAATTCGGGTTTGGTGAGATTATGAATGATTAAATTCAGGTTTAATTAGTGTTAAATTGGTGGTTTATTGTATGTTCCATTTTATAATTTTCCTACTGATTTTGGTTTGATTTATTCTCAAAATTGATTAGGTTGAGATTGGATCTTTGTATATATATATATATTGGCTGTTTACTTCTGAATTATGTTGTTATTGTATTGTTCTTGCTGTTAATGATTAAATTAATTAGAATTTGATGGATGCACGCAAAAATTTTGTGAAGTTTGGTGGTTGTTCGGTTTATTAGCATGGAAGTTATATATATATATATATATATATTTTTTTTTTTTTGAATAAAGTTGAAATATATATATATCAAAAACTTTCTAAGGCTATTCTTACTGTTTTTGATATATATATATTTTGAATGCAGAGATAAAAAATGAAATATTAAATTTTCTTTTTTTACAAATTTGGTATTTTCTACGGCGTTTTTTTTCAAAACCACCGTAGAAAGGACTTTCTAAGGCGGTTCCTAAGCGAACCGCCGTAGAAAGTTAGGCTTTCTCGGCGGTTTTTAAAAGCGGTTTTTTTAAAAACCGCCATAGAAAGTCAGACTTTCGACGGTGGTTCCTAATCGAACCGCCGTAGAAAGCTCGAACTTTCTACGGCGGTTCACAACTGCCGTAGAAAGTCCGTAAACTTTCTACGGCTGCCGGATAAATGTCGGTTCAAAAGGCCGAAAACCGCCGTTAAAAGTCCTTAAAAACCGCCATTAAAAGTCATTTTTATAGTAGTGATGGTGAGGTTGTGCGACACCGGTGATAACAATAGTCATGGACGACAAGTCAGTGAAACACCAGCGATAACAACGGTGAGCTTGTGTGGCACCGGCGATGTAGAAGGAGAGGCAGTATCGGCAATAACAAAGGAAAGACTGCGGTGGCGAGTGAGTTAATAATACTATTTTATTATTATTTTTAAATAACGTACGTTATTAATTTGTGTAACTTTTACTGTCAATTAACAAGTGTTTCATTTCATGATACATTTTAAGAAACTCTGTCATGAATCTTATTTACAACACACGTGAGCATTAATTGTGCATTCATATAAGACGCATGTGCATTGTCTGTGCATTAATAACAAGACATATGTGCATTATCTGTGCATTAATAACCAGATACTTGTGATATATATATATATATATATATAAAGACTATTGTCACGTAACGGCAAAATTAAAAATTGTCGACTGGCATGTAATGGCAAAATTAAAAAATGAGAAAGGACATAGATGGCGAAATAATAAACGACCGTTGCCATGGAATGACGAATTAAAAAAAATGATGGTTGACATGTAATCAGGGGGGGGGGGGGGGGGGGGGGGTGGTTCCGGATCCCCTTTCTCTTAGGTTATTTAGTTCAACAGCTTTAAATTTTGTTAATGATTAGGGGAAATAAAATAAATAAGGGATGTGAAAATTAAATGAGGGAAATAAGAAATTTCAAATATATTAATGATTTCAAATGTGGATCTGATTTAAAATTTAAATTAGGAAGGTTATGGATTGTAATAAATTTAATTTTATAGATTAAATCAGAGATTTTAAGTTTTAATTAGGAAACTTTAATTTAGATAAATCTAGTTTGTTGAATTGATTTTAGGCTTAATTACTTTTTACCCCCTGTGTTATTATGTTTTGACTATCAGTCACCCTGTGTTTTCGAAACTAACACTTTGCCCCCCTATTATCAATCTAACACAATAATATTTTGAAAGGACCAAAATATCCCTATAAATATTAATTAATAATACACCACAAATATTCTCTCCCCATGAAACCATAGCCGCCCCCATCCCCACCGATCCTCATCCCCTCGTGCTGCCACTGCCAGTCCACCGCTGTAGCCTAAACTAAATTCACACAAATCATTCGCAATAGAATCCACAATCCCACATTTTTAATGTGAATGTCGATCGTGCAAAGGAGAAAGAAAAACAATACTACGTACAGAACTGATTAAAAATTTTGATATCCACAACAAACTCACACCATTCAATACTTATGGTGGATCCAAGACAGCTAACTTCATCAGCCGTGGGTTCCCTTTTCATTCTAACCAAAAGTTAATGTTAGTTAGCTCACGAAATTGGGAAGATGAATTTTGTATAATTTGCTGCCAATGTTCACAAGTCTCAGGTCTTTAGACTTGTGCTGCTGCGAAGCTGTTTTTGCGTTTTGCCGATGGAGATTATGATGATGATAATACCACCCACCGCCAGCAGATCGATCCGGTAGAGGAAGGGAGGAATACGTCTCTCAATCTCGGTAATCAATTTCATATATCTCCCGCGGTTGCTCCTCAATTTTCACCCGATGCAAAATTAATCAACTTCAATAATCAATCTTAAACAGCAGTTGCAATGCGAAACTTCAAATACTCCGTGACAACGGCTGGGTGGGAGTGGTGGCAGCAGTGGTGGCGGTGTGATAGGGCGGGGTGCTGACTATGATTTTGGGAGAGGGAGGAGTTTGTATTTTATGAGGACATTTTGGTCCTTTCAAAATATTACTGTATTTGATTGATGATGGGGGGTAAATTGTTAGTTTTGAAAACACCAGATGGCTGATAGTCATAATATAATAACACAGGGTTAAATAGTTATTAAGCCTTGATTTTAATTATATATTATGTTTAATTAGATGAATCCACTTTGTAATACTGTTTTCACAAATACAATTTTAAGTGGACTTTCTAGTGGAACGAATGAAGTATTAATTATGAATTGTGATTAATGACATTATTTACATGAATTTATTTTAAAATTTTTATTTTTTGGATTCACGTAAGAATAACGACACATGATAATATAATTATATATAATATATTTTTTTGCTTTTATAATTATTAGTTTCGAATTTTAGTTGTTAAATTATTTTTGGGCAAATAAAAAATATATACATTGGACCCTTGAGACTTTTTTTTTCTAGTTTCGCTACTGCATGTAATGGCAAAATTAAAAAATGTCCACTGACATGTTACAACAAAATAAAAAAATGACCAATGGCATATAACGGAAAAAATGAAAAATATCCATTGACATGTAACAGACAAATGAAAAACTTAACGTTGGCATGTAACAATAATTTAGTCTAAGTTATTTTTATTATTATTTTTTTGTTAATGTATGTTTTTGCATTCAAATAGGTGCTATCTATAAATTATACTCACTTAGAGACTGTATATGGTCCGATCCAATTGTTTGAATATTTCATCACAGCAAAAACACAAAAAATTGACAAACGGAAATCCACAATTGTTTTGGTACATGTCCAAATTTAGCCAGTTTTTGTAGTCATTTTTTCGATTGGACAAACCTTTTCAGGCCAGGGAAAAACGAATTTGAAATCCAATATTAAACTCGCCGACTTCCATTCGACTCTGTTGTTTTCTTGCATGGTTCATCTTCACGGTCGGGATGCTTCATCTTCACCTTCTAACACCACGTTTCACTTGTTTAGATCCCGCCATTTTTGCATTTGCTGCAACATTCCACGCGCGCTTTATGTTGTGTACTTTTTACTGTCAATTAACATGAGTTTTATTTTGTAATGAATGAACACATTATCAAGAATCCCATTCACAAATCACATGTGCTTTATTTGTGCGTTATTTGTGCATTTGGAAGACATGCGCTTTATTAATTTGTGCGTTATATGTGCATATAGAACACAAATGTGCTTTTAAAAAGTTTCAAATTCGTTCTTCCCTGGCCTGAAAAGTTATGTCCAATCGAACAACTGACTAAATTTGGGCATGCAACAAAACAATTGTGGATTTTCCGTTTGTCAATTTTTTGCATTTTTTCTGAAATTAAATATTCAAACAATAGTCTCTAAGTGAGTAGAATTTATAGCTAGCAACTATTTGAATGCAAGAACTTACACTAACAAAAAAATAAAAAATAAAATAACTTAGACTTAATTATTGTTACATGCCAACGTTAACTTTTTCATTTGTCCGTTACATGCCAATGGGCATTTTTTAATTTTGCCGTTATATGCCATTGGTCAATTTTTAATTTCGTTGTAACATGCTAGTGGACATTTTTTAATTTCGCCATTACATGTCAATGATCATTTTTTAAATTCGTCGTTCCATCCCAACGGCGCTTTTTAATTTCGTTGTTCTATGCCGTTTGTCATTTTTAAATTTCACCGTTACATGACGGTCGACAACTTTTAATTTAGCACACGACAGTATATGGTCATATTTTTTAATTTTATAGCACAAGTTTCTTGTTATTAGTGCACGGATAATGCACACGTGTCTAGTTATTTATGCAAAGATAATGCACATGTGTCTTATAGGTTTAAACTACCTATCATCTAAATTCTTTCTAGCTTAGAATAGATCTGTTTTACATATATAGATAGATTGCAAAGAGTGTGATTTTTGGCACAGTGACAAAAAGTTGTTACTGTAATATAAGGATAGGTTGTGTGACAAAAGGGAAAAAAAAAAAAAAAAAGAATGTGTAAAATTTTATGTAATAAGCTAACACACACGACATATATACAAGGTTTATACAAGGCATGAAATCCAACCTTAAACCTGCTGAATTCATTCGACTCACCAGTTATTTTCTGATATTAAACCATATATTTACTCTAGATGCTTTAAACTCAAACTTTCCAAATTATACAGCATTTCTGAGAGCAACCCCCGATGATGTCGTCATCTGTTTAGGTTCCTTTTATGGAAGGTTGGCGATTCAAAGGAAGTATTCAGAAACAATCACCCTCCTTAATCTCTTTAACCAAAAGAGTATGAATATCCCTGGACTTCCAAGGCAGTACAGAATCCACAAAATCATAATGTCTTGTGATCCTTCGATGTATTTCGATTATTTTATCCTCCTAGCCAATATGTCATGAAGACAGCTATTTCTACAAACTTGCTTTATTCGCTGCAGGGCAAAAATCTTGGACTATTGTTCGAACTATTCGTGCACGTTTTGGGTAATAAGGCTTTCCAGCATTATTTTCTTTTACTTTATCAATTTGTTCCTGGATCGAGCTTTTTCTCCCTTGTTTGTATTCAAATTCACAAGAATTGTAGCTTTGCATCTTAGTTCTTACGTACACTAGTTCATATTCTAATTGGAGATTATCTCTCTATGACAGGGAGGATGTAGTTGAAGTTGAATTCGGTGTCCCAAAATTACAGTGACACACATATAGAAAGTATTAGTGAATTATGTGCGTGTTTTGGGTAATGTGTGTATTCTCCTGTAAACACCTCCAGCCAAAAATTGAAGATCTTGCACAGTGCCTTGTAAAAATTACTTGTGATAGTTACTACTATCGGCTTAGGAAGTTGCACAATGATTGAGAGTATTATGCACTTATTGTATGAATCTTAATAAGGAGCATGCAAGAAGAGTTTCCTCTAATATATCTTGTATGTCGTTTGAGTTATCTTAAAAGACAAAATTTGATACATTCTTCTCAACAACAACCTCCTTTTCTAATTCATCAATCTTGAATATCGCATAGCGATGCGGCTTTTTCCTTTGCAATTTCATGAATGTGCTTTCGGAAATGTTCAGCAACGCCCATACCAGATGATGCATTTTACCATCAAAAAGACATTAAAATTTTTTTTTTTTAATAAAGTGACGATAAGTGGATATGGTAGAGCCGCCTAAGAGTATGCATGACACGGTAGCGGTGGTGCAAGGCGGAGGAGGAACGTCGCCTGATAAAGACTGCGAATTGCAATTTGCGAGGAATGGATATTGAATGGGATGGAGGAGTAAATGTACTTGGAAGTTGGAATTCATTTCCTGCAGCGTCTATAATCTATTGAATCCACTGGGCTAGAATTGAGGCCCAATAATCACAATATGTCATGACCTTAGGGCTCTATTGTAATGCAGTTTTTTTTTTTTTTTTTTTTTTGAAATTTGGTACCCACTGGGCCTCGCCCCCATTTCTAGTTCCCACCCTAGGTGGGTTTCGAACCCGCGACATGCAGGAAATCAGCCTGCGGTACTAACTGCTAGGTTGTGATTTTAGAGGATTGTTTGTAGGGGGAGATAAGGGCCACAGTGTTTGCAGTAGTCTGTTGGGAATTATGGAGAGCATATAATACGACAAGGCAGGAAGGTGTGATCTACTCTCCGGATACTGTAGCATGGGGGTTTGGCAGATGGTGTATGAACTTTTCTTGTCGAAGCTCCCATCAGTTTTTTAATTTGGCAAGGGTTCTGTGATTGATGGAAGTACACCTAGGTGGGCTTTTAGAAAGCACAGACAGCACAGTATTGTATCCTGGAAGCACTTCTCACTTGGCTTCCACAATCTAAATGTGCATGGCTCGTTTAGGGGAAATCTTGGTCTTTCAGGTGCTGGCTTGGTATGGCGGGATGATATCGGAGAGCAGGGGCGGAACTAGGGAGGAGCTGGCGGGTGCTGAAGCACCTCCCAAGCTCCAAAATCTACCATAGTAGTAGGCAAATTTAATTTTTCCAGCACCTGTCAAGTGCCGGAAAAACCAGTACAGCTCGGCGGGAGCGTTTTGGTCTCTTGCCTCTTGGAGAAGAAGGAGCAGACAAAAGTTGTGGGCTGATTGGCCCACCTTCCACAATCCACTAAAATAATGTGATGTGTGCTGCAAGAGGCCACACAACACAAGGAGGAGAAAAAAAATTCGTAAGTGGCCTAAACATCATTATTAAAGGAAGTGGGGTGATTGACCCACCTTCCACTAAAATATTCTCTTCATTCAAAAAAAAAAAACCCTTTCACTCCTTCATTTTTTTTTATTTCAGCTGATGTCTCCCTTGGCGAGTCGGCGGCGGGCGGCTCCTCCATGTCTCCCAGATCCAGTCCCACCGGCCACCCATTAAGCAGTAAGCAGCAAGCAGCAAGAGGTTTTGCTTTCTCCTCATTCATTTTTTTATTCAAGAGCTCACTATTAAACTTAAACTTACTAATTTTCTTTTGATTTTGTTTGCAGATTTCGGTGGAGACCGGGAGAACTTTATTATTCTCTTTGATTAATATCCATTGAATTTCGAGGTTAGTTTAGTTTTATTAGTTAAATTAGATAATAGCATGTTTAAATTTATATACTATAAATATAAAATCAAGTTTGAGTATTTATGTATTTGGGTTGACATGTAAATGTAATTGAGCCTAAATTATGGTTTGGACTTAGGGTTTGAAATAGGGATTTCATAAACTATGATTACAATTGAAAAATTAGGGGTTTTGAATTAATGTGGGTTGAATAAGAATTTAATGTGAACTTATATTAGAGACTTTAAAATTTTATGTTCCATTTCTTCAAGTGACGATGAAGATAAATAGTATGTATTTATCCTATTTATAGGTGTTTAATTATGACTTTTATAATTATGAATGTTGATGTGTTAATTTGTAATTTTTAAATATATGTATTTTATGATGCAAAGAAAATTATAAGTTAGTCTAGCACCCCCACAAAAAAATTCCTGGTTCCGCCCCTGTCGGAGAGATTATATTTGCAGTAAGCATTTTCTTGGGACACCAGACCAGCTACCAGGAAGAAGCAATAGCGTTACTATTTGGTTTGGCGGCAGGTTTAGAAAAGGGGTTAATGAAAGTCAAGGCAGAGAGTGTTCTCTAGTACTCATTGGGAATTAATATTTTGCGGGGTTGATGCGGATTCTCTGCATGAAGAGTTTTGAGAATTGCAGCATGTGAAATCACAAAAAAGCTTCAATTTAAAGAACACTTAACTCCTTGTTACCCCAACCACTACTTCACACAATCAATTAAGTTGTTTTCAAACTACATACAAAGCAACGAATTGAAATGAAAAGCTAATTTAATTAGGCGAGGCTATAATCTTAATTAACATGCAGTTCTAAGAACTAAAGGAGACAAGTTATCATGTAACTGACTAAAGTTCAATGAGTGGAATTCCAAAATATGGGCAATACCTTACCACCATCAATATGAATTCTCTGATTAAAAGGTTGTGGAAATTCCCCATTTATAAGTGAAGGATGATCCCATTTTACAAGGAAAAGGAATGTAATTTTCTAAAATCCTAATAAGAAAAGTGTAAAAGTTACCTATTCTAAGACTAAAGAAATTTGGCTATCACACTCTAGGGAGGTGGCCGAATTCTTGAGCAAGAAAACCAGGAAAAGGAAATTGAAATCCTACTCAAAATATAAAAGGGGAAATCTATTCCTAAAAGAAAACATGCAAGAGTTCTTTTCAAGAAAATGTCAAGAGACAAGTAAACACAAAACAAATAAGGAAAATAAAAACACACACACGTTGAGTTGTCTGTTGAATATTCTAGAAATTCTTAAAGAATTTTTAGAATCAAGAGCTTCCTAAAATACACTTTGGCCAAGTGTAAATTTATGCTTCTACCCTTCATTGGCATCCTACATTTGATTCGGGATTCTTCAAGTGCTTCAAACAAAGTGACTCTTATTAGAACCCTTCTATCATCTTCAAGCTCTTTAACTTTAATGAACTTCTGGACTCGGC
This sequence comes from Leptodermis oblonga, assembly GCA_016801395.1. Classification (NCBI taxonomy): domain Eukaryota; kingdom Viridiplantae; phylum Streptophyta; class Magnoliopsida; order Gentianales; family Rubiaceae; genus Leptodermis; species Leptodermis oblonga. The sequence goes on along the minus strand of CM028751.1, from coordinate 15,015,312 downwards.
TTCAAGTAGAAATGATAAGCTTGTTAAAGCTTATTGCATCTTCTGCCTTTGACTCCTAGTCATAGGTCCAATAACATCCATAAGCATATACCGTTAATATGGACTTGGATCCGAAAGCACTGTTGGCTCGGCAGTGTCTTCTTGTGAGTGATTGATCTCATGAAGGTGTGTCAGCCATTCCTTCATTAGGGGTGCTATGCCTGCACTTATCATGAGGAAGATTCAGGTGTTAAGGCTAATGGTAGATTTTTTTGCTTACTCATATGTAACATGAGGCGAATACGGTCGTAGATGCCCTCACGACTCGGGCAAGTTGAGAAGGGGATGCACAGTTCTTCTGTTCTACTTTACCACGAGATGTTTGGGGTCTAGTATCCATGGATGCTCACTCTTTTCATTATATTCAACTGTAATCGTTTGAGGTTTTCTTACAAGTTGTAAGATTTAGTTTTGGCTAGGTCATTCTGCATCTATGCATATGTTACTCTGGAGATAAGGTGCATCATGTCCCTCTCAAATTTTTTGCTGATTTACTTTTAATAAAGTGTCCTCAAGTCCCCAATCACTTGATCGGCCATTGCCTAAAAAAAACAACTTGGCAAAGTGGGTTCCATGGCCTATGGATTATGTGACAAACCTGCTACTACTACATGATTCCTACTCTAAAACAAAAAAATGTAAAATGAAACACAAAATATACAAAGAGTAATCTTTAAAATATTACCTTTTAAGGGTCGGGATTTTGAAAGTGGTCGACGACAATAACGATAGCCACGGACAGCAAGGCTGTGCGGCACCAGTGATAACGATAGCCACGGATGACGAGTCAGTGAAACATCCTCAATAACAAAGGAGAGATTGTGCGGCACCGGCGATGTTGAAGGAGAGGCTGAGCGGCACCAGCGATAATGATAGAGAGATTGCGGTGGCGAGTGGATTGCTACTATCTTATTATTATTTTTAAATAACGTTGACTTACCTATACATTATTAATTTGTGTAAATTTTACTACTCCCTCTGATACAAAATAATTGTCATTTTAGAAGTTTTCAGACAAATTAAGAATCCATTAAAAATTCATTTAAATGACAAATACACCCCCTAGTTGTTGTAATATGATATTGTAAGGAGTCTATCAAACACATCATTAAACATCATCTTTTCTCTCTCTCGCCTTGTATTTTTGTATTGTTCCTATGTATTTAATATAATCACAAACTCTAGGTAGATAAGTTAAGACAAGGGAAAATTGGAAAATATTTTATGTTTTTTCTAAAACGTCACTTATTTTGAAGATTGTTAATCCCCCTAAAACGACACTGGATCGGAGGGAGTATCAATTAACAAATATCTCATTTCATGATGCACATGTAAAAAAACTTAATCACGAATCTCATTCACAACACACGCGCGCATTATCTGTGCATTATATAGGACACATGGGCATGATTCGTGCATTAAAAACAAGACACATGTGCATTATCTATGCATTATCCGTGCATTAATAAAAAGACGTGTGTTATAAAAAAAACTGTTGGCATGTAACAGCGAAATTAAAAAATGGCCATTGCCATGTAACAGCGAAATTAAAAATATATTGACCAATGGTATATAATGGAGAAATTTAAAAAATAAAATAAAAGTCAACTGGAATTTAACGGCGAAATTAGGAAACGACCAATGGCAGATAATCGCAAAGTTAAAAAAATATCCGTTGGTATGTAACGACGAAATTAAAAATTGCATGCTGTCATGTAACGGACAAATGAAGAAATTAATGTTCCCATGTAACAATAATTAAGTCAAAGGAGTTTTGTTTTTCTTTTTTCCTAATGTAAGTTCTTGCATTCAAATAGGTGTTAGCTATAAATTATATTGTTTGAATATTTCATTTCAGAAAAAAATGCAAAAAATTGACAAACGAAAAATCCACAATTGTTTTGTTGCGTGTCCAAATTTAGCCAGTTTTTGTAGTCAGTTGTTCGATTGGACATGCCTTTTTAGGCCAGGGAAGAAAGAATTTGAAATCCAACCTTAAACCAGCTGAACTCATTCGACTTACCAGTTGTTTTCTGATATTAAAACATGTATTTACTCTAGATGCTTTAAACTCAAACTTTCCAAATTATACTGCATTTCTGAGAGCAGGTTCTACAAAACTGCCCAACTTTAGACCCCTGATGAAGTCGTCGTCTGTTCAGGTTCCTCTTATGGACAGTTGGCGATTCAAAGGAAGTATTCAGAAACAATCACCCTCATTAATCTCTTTAACCAAAAGAGTATGAATATCCCCGGACTTCCAAGGCAGTACAGAATCCACAAAATCATAATGTCTTGTGATCCTTCGATGTATCAGGATGATTTTATCCTCATAGCAATATGTCATGAAGACAGCTATTGCTACAAACTTGCTTTATTCGCTGCTGGGGAAAAGTCTTGGACTATTGTTCGCACTATTTGTGCACGTTTTGGGTAATAAGGCTTTGCAGCATTATTTTCTTTTACTTTATCAATTTGTTCCTGGATCGGGCTTTGTCTCCCTTGTTTGTATTCAAATTCTCAAGAATTGATGCGTGGCATCTTAGTTCTTATGTACATTAGTTCATATTGTAATTGGAGATTATCTCTCTATGACAGGGAGGATGTAGTTGAAGCTGAATTTGGTGTCCCAGAATTATGGTGACATACATATAGAAAGTATTAGTGAATTATGTGCGTGTTTTGGGTAATGTGAGTATTCTCCTGTAAACACCTCCCGCCAAAAAGTGAAGATCTTGCACAGTGCCTTGTAAAATTACTTGTGATAGTTACTACTATCGGGTTAGGAAGTTGCACAATGATTGAGAGTACTATGCACTTATTGTATGAATCTTAATAAGGAGCATGCAAGAAGAGTTTCCTCGAATATATCTTGTATGTCGTTTGAGTTATCTTAAAAGACAAATTTTGATACATTCTTCTCAACAACAACCTCCTTTTTGTTTCATCAATCTTGAATATCGCATAGCGACGCCGCTTTTTCCTCTGCAATTTCATGAATGTGCTTTTGGAAATGTTCAGCAACACCCATACCAGATGATGCATTTTACCATCAAAAAAACATTTAAATTTTTTTTTTTTTAATAAAGTGGCAATAAGTGGATATGGTAGAGCTACCTCAAAGTATGACATGGCGGCGGTGGTGCAAGGCGGAGGAGGAACGTCGACTGATAAGGACTGCGTATTGCAATTTGTGAGGAATGGGTTTTGAATGGGATAGAGGGCGTAAATGTACTTGGAAGTTGGAATTCATTTCCTACAGTGTCTATAATCTAATGAATCCACTGGGCTAGAATTGAGGCCCAATAATCAGAATATGTCCTGATCTTAGGGCTCTATTGTAATGCAGTTTTTCTTTTTTTTGGGAATTTGGGGCCCACTCGGCCCCGCCCCTATTTCTAGTTTCCTACTATGGGTGGGTTTCGAACTCGCGACTTACAAGAAATCAGTCTACTGTACTAACTGTTAGGTTGTGGCTTCGAACCCACTATCAAAAAAGGCATTCTTCTGAAAGACATGGTTGATTATTGACGAAGAGATAGAGAGAAATGGGTGAAAAGGATTGGGGTCTTTTAAACCAAAAGAAGAAGAGTAATGAATTGAAAAGAGGACACATGTGCTTTATCTATGCATTCACAGGATACATGTACTATCTGTGAATTAATAACAAGACACGTGTGCTATAAAATAAAATAAAATCCTTTCGTTGCGAAATAACAACTTAGACGGCCACAAAAGCTCTAAAAGTAAACTCGCCTAAAATCTCAAACAGGTTGCAGTGGGAGTAAACCAGGTTTAATAAAATCAGAATGGGCAAATGACATTTTCCCCCTCGTGTTTTGAAAACATCATGTTACTCTCTTGTGCTTTTGGACTAAAGTGTCAAATGGATGGAAAATCATCTCATTAACAGAGCGTTAACTCCACGCGCATTCTCCAGCACGTTGAAATTGAAAGAAGTTGAGGCCAAAATTTATATTCTAATTTACCCTTCTTCTCCGTGCAGCAAATGTATTTGGTTCATAGCCTTTTGAAATTCCCAGCCAAATACCAATCAAAACCCACACAGAATTTCAATAACCCCATAGAACCAAACAAAATTTGAAACTTCAAGAACCAAAATGAAATTTTCGCAGCAATATTGTAGGATATAAAAATAATATATATCCAAAATAATATTAAAAAGATTAACACACAGCGAAATAAAATCTCTTTGTAATAACGACCAATAAACAAACCCGCATGCACACAATCTGTGCGGCGCACCTAAACCGAAGCTTGGTCGAGAAACAACCCGAACACTATTCAGTTTCTCCCTATCAATCTCTGTAAATCTCTGTGATCTCTTTGTAATTATAATGGCAATCCAAAGCATATATTTATAGGCTAAACTATCCCTGAATCCTAAACTGATTCAGATTGCAACTATTTCTTAAAACAATTAGGTTTCCTAAAAAAAATACGAAACCAAATAGGAAACAGATAAATAATAAATTCTACTATAAATATAATTGCCTAATTAATACAAGTTTGGTTTAAACAATATTTTCCAACAAATATCAAACACCCGGAAAAGAACAATAATCGTAGCAATAGCAAGAGCTATTCAAAGATTTCAGTCAAACTTTTCTGTCAAGGCAACAATATTATAGAGTTGCGAAAACCCTCTTCGTGCTTACAAAAATTCCAATATTACTGATAACCAGAACAAGAAGAAAAACTACAGAGACAATGAAGAATAGAAGGAAAAAAACAAGAAAAATGTTTACATAAGCAAGGTATTCTGGCGTGATATTATGAACTTCATAAAACAATTATACATGAAATGAAAACGGGGAATACAATTCGGACTAAATACAGGGCACTAGACTGGGAATTATGGGTTCCGTGAACAAAAAACCAATCTCTCATCGTGAAAATAAACAAGAGAAGAGAGTGAGGATTGTGGTCCACAGAGTCTTTTAAAGGCTGACTGATTCAGAAATTTTTAGGAGGTTCTTACCTGGGGTGATTCGGATCCCATGAACCAGTCCGCTGATGGAGAGCTTTTTTTTTCAACTTTTGTTATTTGGATATTTCAAATATTTTTGATATATAACACTGTTAATGAAGTCTTATTCCGTTAGTGTGACACTTTAGTCTAAAAGCATGAGGAGATAACATGATGTTTTCAAAACATGAAGGGGTAACTGTCACAAGAGCAAAACCACAAGGGGATTTATGTAATTTGCCCAATCAAAACCTCCAAATGCATATGAAACAATAACTTGTTGGGAAAATTGGTCCAATACTAATTGTACTAGATTTTGAGGAGATACCCAACATAACTGTGGCATATGTGAAACTGGAATCACACCATCACACACAAATAGTGAGTTAATTAATACAAATTATGGCGCCACAAATTGATTGAATTTCCTTCATATCATATAGAAGATTACACGAAATAAAAATACTTTAAAAACAAAGTTTGAGAAGAATGAGACTCTTAAGAAAGTAAGATAACAAAACTATCTCACACAAGTGTGACAACACTCCTCAATCATTGTGACTTCTCTAGAGAGCTTTTCAAAAGACATATGTATAATGCTTGTGATAGGACTTGTCTTGGGTCTACCAAATACAGTAAAAGTACTGCTTAAAACTTGCAATTAAGATGCTAAAAATATATAACACAATAGTAGACAGGGTCGATCCAGAGGGATAGTGAATAATATTCAACTTCCAGTTAAAATGCAAATAAACCAAACTGTTAACTAGCAGTCACCTTTGTGTCTCTTAAGAGACCTTAGAGTTGTCACTTAATTATAGAAAAATAATAATTAAATAAAAGACTTAAACATATATCAATTAATGAGCGAAAATTCTGGTATTATGTAAATTCACCTTAATCTCATGCATGCAATCATAAACCTCTTAACTTGTCTAATTACCTATGCCATTTCAGTTATAGTATTATCGCGAGTCCCCACAAATAATCCCAATTCTCCTATAGAATCTCGATAATCCACCGCGAGTCCTTGCAAAGGAATTATTCTCTAACTACGTTAACTAACAGACCGCGAGTACCTGCATACCTTATTAATTAACAAATATAAGAATTAAGAACTAGAAGAACCCGAAACTAATAATTCCTACTAATGATGCATTAGAAATTATCACCCAATTAATCCTTTACTACTCTCCCGGTAGTTATGCCACTCACTGACTCTACCAAATTAAACTAAGTTGATCAGGCTTACAATAATCTTAGTAATTAGACATATAAACATAGGCAATTTAGAAACATAATTCATTAGACTTAGATTAATTCCTAGGTTTCATACATGTATGGATTATGACTTCTTATATAATACCAGAACTAAGAAATTAGATACTCATAATAAAATATGAAAAACACATAAATATAAAAAAAGACATTAAAAGAGAAAAGAGAATACTGTACTGGAATTTAAGAATTCGCGATCTGGCAATCGATGGTTTGGCCAAACGGTAGACTGCCGGTCGGGAAAAATCAAAGTCACAATTGAAACAGAGCAAAACAAAGGAAAACTATACTGAATATTAACTAAAACGAAACTGTATATTGCGTGGATAATAATTGTAAAAATAAGAAACTATTCTATGAAAAAGTTGTATATTCTAGCGCCGGAATAATCCCCTATATATAGCAGTACAATTCAGCAACTAATCAATATCCTAATGGAATAAGGAAACCTTCTTCTAATTGGAAAGAGAATTAATTAAGCACATAGAGTTTCTTCAAATTTGGTAACTCCCAACTTCTCTCTTTAATTCCTTCTTGAATTTGTAATTGCCCAAAACTCTTTTCTTCATCCTTAATTCTAGCATGCGCATATCACATCTTCCTTGCGTGTGATTGGCCACCATTGGATTGGATTCCAATTGGATTTTGGATTTGATTCCAATTGGATTTTGGATGACAGCTCACTATGGATTCCAATTGGATTTTGCGCATCCAATTCCTTTTCGACTTTGATTTCTTGCAAATTGCCTCTCTCGCAAATAGGATCGGCCGGTCCTTGCTGTGGGCTTCCTTCTTGGTTTAGCCCACAAATTGTGTAGGCTTTTTAGGCTTGGCTCATCCGCTCCAATTCTTCCACTTTTTGCACATTCTTTTCTTCTTAGGCCCGATCTCCAAAACTGCAAATAAACATTAAAACTTGTGCGAAAGCCCGTGAGAACTGCCATAACAAGTGCTAAAATAATTCACCTAAATGGTGCAGATCAGCTTGAGACTAGTTTTAATATCCATTTGGATTCACCCATTTTCTTTCATATTTAACAACTTGGCATATGCGCTCCCTCTAGGGTACTGCACGCAGCTCTAACAGTTTGGAAAAGGATGGATAAGATCCAGGCCAATATGGCATGGAACACAGGGGTATTGATGGGAGATGGCTCTTCTTGGTTCTGGCATTTGAACTGGCTAGGTGTTGCATTCCTAACGGAGTACTTGGAAGAGGAGGATATTCAATATGCAAGGGTTATGGTTCGTGAGTTCTTTCAGGATAAACATAGTTACATGTTGTTATTTTTGGGCCTTTTTGGTTCGGATATACGGGGGCAGCTACGGGATTTTAGTTTTGAGTTTACGGCAGAGGAGGATCAAATGATTTGGAAGCCATTTGTAGATGGTAGTTTTTCACTGAGAGACATTCTAGAAAGTAGGCAATGCATTGGATCAGACTGATATTAGGCCCTCTTGTTTGCCAATGAGGGTTTTGATTTTTATGTGGTGTTAGCTGAATGATTTACTCACATTAGATGACAAGCTGAAGCAGATTGCTTTTGTGCTACCATCAAATTGCCCTTTCTGTGTGAGTGAGTCACAGTAGAAGCATACACTTTGTGGGTGAGCACACGCGCGGGCAGTATGGGGTCCATTTTTACTTTGATCAGACACCATTTGGCGTCGCCAGATGACCTATGGGAATGTTTGGAAATTTTATGTGTTTCAGAGGATTGTTTGTCGGGGGAGATAAGAGCCACAGTGCCTACAGTAGTCTATTCGGAATTATGGAGAGCATATAATACGACAAGGCAAGAAGGTGTGATCTGCTCTCTGGATACTGTAGCATGGGGGTTCGGCATATGGTGTATGAGCTTTTCTTGTGGAAGCTCACATCAGTTTTTAAATTTGGCAAGGGTTCTGTGATTGATGGCATTATACCAAAGTGGGCTTTTAGAAAGCACAGACAACAGAGTATTGTATCCTAGAAGCACCCCTCGCTTGGTTTCCACAATCTAAATGTGGATGACTCGGTTCAGGAAGTGAATAAGATTCATCTTATTAGGTCTTTCAGGTTAATCCCTCAATGTGGATGACTTGGTTCAAGAAGTGAATAAGATTCATCTTATTAGGTCAATCAGGTTAATCCCTCTCGCCATGCTTGCCCTTATAGCAATAGCAAATGGCCTACTTATCTGGGTCTTTCAGGTGCTGGCGTGGCATTGCGGGATGACATCAGAGAGATTATATTTGCAGTAAGCATTTTCTTAGAACAGCAGACCAGCTACCAAGAAAAAGCAATAGCGTTACTATTTGGTTTGGCGGCAGGTTTAGAAAAGGGGATAATGAAAGTCAAGGCAGAGAGTGATTCTCAAGTACTCATTGGGAATTAATATTTTGTGAGGTTGATGCGGATTCTCTCCTTGAAGAGTTTTGACAATTGCAGTATGTGAAATCACCAAAAAGCTCCAATTTAAAGAACACTTAACTCCTTGTTACCCCAACAACTACTTGCCCACAATCAATTAAGTTAATTGTTTTTAAACTACATACCAAGTAACGAATTGAAGCCGAAAGCTAATTTAATTAGGAGAAGCTACAAGCATAACTAACATGCAATTCCAAGAACTAAAGCAGACAAGTTATCATGTAACTGACTAAAGTTCAATGAGTAGAATTCTAAAATATGGGCAATACCTTACCATCGTCAATATAAATTCCCTAATTAAAAGGTTGTGGAACTTCCCAATTTATAAGTAAAGGGATGATCCAATTTTACAAGGAAAAGGAATGTAATTTTCTAAAATTCTAAGAAGAAAAGGAAAATAAAAGTCTAAAAGTTACCTATTCTAAGCCTAAAGAAATTCGGCTATCGTACTTTAGGGAGGTGGCCGAATTCTTGAGCAAGAAAACCAGAAAAAGGAAATTGAAATCCAACTCAAAATATTAAAAGGGAAATCTATTTATTCCTAAAAGAAAACGTATATGCAAGAGTTATTTTTAGGAAAATCTCAAGAAACAAGTAAATACAAAACAAAGAAGGAAAATAAAAACACACACACTTACACCTTATGCGCACATAGTAGTAGGTGTGGTGACTCCCCATAGTTTTTAGGGTTGAGTTGTGTGTTGAATATTCTACAAATTCTCAAGAATTTTAAGAATCAAGAGCTTCCTAAAATACACTTCGGCTAGGTGTAAATTTATGCTTCTACCCTTCCTTGGCATCCTACCTTTGATTCGGGATTCTTCAAGTGCTTCAAACAAAGTAACTCTTTTTAGAACCCTTCTATCATCTTCAAGCTCTTTAACTTTAATGAACTTCTGGACTCGGCTTCGAGGAGAAATGATAAGTTTGATAAAGCTTCTTGCATATTCTGCCTTTGACTTCTAGTCATAGGTCCAATAACATCCATAAGCAGATACCGTTGATATAGACTTAGATCCTGAAGCACTGTCGGCTCGGCAGTGTCTTCTTGTGAGTAATTGATCTGATGAAGGTGTGTTAGCCATTCCTTCATTAGGGGTGATATGCCTTGGAAATCTGCACTTATCATGTGGAAGATTCAGGTGTTAAGGCTAATGGTAGAGAGTTTATCGCTTACTTATATTTAACATGAGGCGAATGCGGTAGCAAATGTCCTTGGACTCGGGCAAGTTGAGAATGGGATACACATTTCTTCCATTCTACTTTACCATTAGACTTTTGGGGTCTAGTATCCATGGATGCTCACTCTTTTCATTATATTCAACTGTAATCGTTTGAGGTTTTCTTACAAGTTGTAAGATTAGTTTTGCCTAGGTCATTCTGCATCTATGCATACGTTCAGTGGCGGAGACAGTGAGGGGCAAAGCGATGCCGACGCCCCGCCTTCCACCGGGAGCTAAGGGGAGTAGTAATACTCCCCCTTAGCTATGCCCTGCTGCCGCCACTTATGCTAAAATAGGGCAAAGATGCCCGCTGCTTTCTTTTTTTTTTTTTTCTTTTACCCCTTAAGTGAGACGACGTCATTCTACTTAAGGGGGAAAAAACCATTAAGTAAAATGATGTCGTTCTACTTAAGGGGAAAAAATAAATTAAACAAAGGTAAAGGGTCCATTTTGAAAAGCCCAATTCAACAATTTGACCCCTCCTTCAATTTTAATTCTAATTCCTCCATTTTCCTTTTGTTTCTAACCCCTAAAACCCAATTCACAAATTAAACCTCCTCACCCAATTCTGTTTTTTTTTGCTACTTTTGTTTAATGGTATATAATGAGACAGAATTTTTGCATCATTTTCAACAGATGAGTGATCGTAAAACACAGTTTTACGTTAGAGTTATGTATCTTATAATGACACCGAAACAATTTCTCGCATTAAACTCACTCTTTAAACTTTTCTCTGGTACCATCATTGATTATTTTGATAATTTAGAAGTATGTATTTTATTTAAGGCTAGTGTTATTGCCAGAGTAGTTTTTAGCATACAGAGCAAAAAAATTATTTTGTTACCAATTTACCCTTGTTTAATAATGAGTCATTCTCTTTCGCTTGGATGCTTCTCCTTCAAATCCCACATTATCTCTCTCACATTCACCTTCTACATGCTTACGTTCCATAATTTTCTCCCTCTCTCTTCTTCTTGCTCTGTTATTATTCCTCCTGACGCAGAACCATGGAGTGAGTGCGAGGAGTCTGCAAGGTTGGTAATTTTTGTTGCCCACTAAATAAAGCTGTTTGAAGCATCAAAGCCAAACAACAATGATCATCATTAGTTTCGTCTTTACTCTCAAGAGATTTTCATCCTAAGATTTAAGACTAAATACTGGATATCTATTTTGGGTAAATACACAATTACCCCCCTGTGGTTTCGGAAACTTATGCATCACCCTCTCATGATTTAAAAAGCTACCATGCACCCCCCTTAACTTTCGTGAACTATGTAAAGCGAACAAAAATGACCAAAATACTCCCACATCTAAACTTTCTTCGGTCATTTCTCCAGTTTTGATGCAGGGGTATTTTGGTTATTTTTGTCCACTTTACATAGTTCACAAAAGTTAAGGGGGGTGCATGGTAGCTTTTTAAACCATAAGGGGGTGATGCATAAGTTTCCGAAACCACAGGGGGATAATTGTGTATTTACCCTATCTATTTTTATTGGATGATATTATAAATATATATAATCTTTAACATGGAAGAAACATCCCTTTTTCATGGATTCTAGATGGTCATGATGGGAGAAAATTGTGTTTGTCTCATCGTTAAAAGAAAGAAAAAAAAATAGAGAAGATAAAATTTAACTGAAACGAATTTTATCTTCTTTTTGCTAAGTGATCAGCTTCATGCCTTTTGAGTTCCGTTCTTTGAGATGGCATTGGTTCCAAGGATGTTTTCTCCGTAGCATGATTGGCAGTCCCTGAGAGGAGCGGTGGGAAATTTTTTTTCAGTTGAACAACCATCCCACAAGTCAATACCCAATTGGAAATTAATCATTCGCAAGAGATTCATCAATGAAGTATTCTTTGTGAGGAATTCCTGGAAGGGGCTCTATTTTGTGGAAGAAATGGATACCGGTAAAACCATTGACACCTCTCCAGAATCGACATCAGGGTGATTTAACATTGACAAATTAATTAGCACAGGAACCACAGATCGTAGCCTCCGGATTTTTCACCTGCAAAATCTAGAAACAAAACGGAAAGATATGATAGAGATGAGGTGAGATTGAGAGAGAAGAATTAAGAAACCAAGAAAGAGAGGAAAGAGAAAGAGGGAGGAACATACTCATTAGCAAACAAGGGTAAATTAGTAACCAAATAAATTTTTTGTTCTGTATGCTAAAAACTGTTCTGGCAATAATATTAGTCTTTATTTAATAATGCCAAAAAAAAAAACTTGCCTCTACAGTCACCCCTTCTATTTTGTTCTGCATTCGCCTTTGCATATATTACTATGGAGGTAAGGGGCATCATGTTCCCCTCCTATTTTTTGCTGATTTACTTTTAATAAAGGGCCCCCAATCATTTGATCGGCCGTTACCGAAAAAAAAAAAAAAACTTCGCAAAGTGGGTTCCATGGCCTATGGATTATGTGGAAAACCTGCGACTACTACATGATTCCCACTCTAAAACAAAAAAATGCAAAAAGAAATACAAAAATATACAAAGAGTAATCCTTAAATGATTATTACCTTTAAAGGGTCTGGATTTTGAAAGTGGTCGATGACAATAACGATAACCACGGATGGCAAGGTTGTGCAGCACCGGTGATAACGATAGGCACGGATGATGAGTCAATAAAAACCCACGATAACAAAGGAGAGGTTGTGCGGCACTAGCGATGTTGAAGGAGAGGCTGAGCGGCACCAGCAATAACGATAGAGAGACTGCAGAATGACCATCTAAATGACCATACAGAAGGCTCCAAGCTAAGCTTACAGAAGCAATAGAACCTGAAGCTGAGGAGCAACACTAGTAGCGGTGGTAAACCTCCTCCAGCGGATCAAATCCAATTGAAATGTGATCCACCTTGATGAGCTGTCTTTGATGAGCTGTCAGATCTTATTAGATCTTTTGGAGCATGCTTAAGAGCATGGTTAAGTTAATGCCATATAGCTGTCACTTATTCAGCTCAAGTTGATGGTTTTGGCAGGAAATTCAGTTAGAAGCTTAGATTAGCTGCACTTGATGTGCATTGTATGATCTGTAGTCCTTAGCTTTAGTAACTTGTATAAATAGGCAAGTAGGTGATTATTGTAATCAGATCTTCCATTTTCTCTGCAATAGAAATCAGAAAATTCTCTCTCAACTTTCTTCCTCTCTTTTCTTCTTCCTGCAATTTCTCTGTTCGTAGTTATGTTCTTTAAGTTTGTAGCTGATGATCTACGAATTCTACATGGTATCAGAGCAGGTTGAATAAATCCTTTCCACAGCTACTTCATTAAGATCAGAATTTTCATGGCGAATAATTTAGAGAATTCAGGAAACAATTCATTTTCTGGAAATGGGGGAAGAAATCTGGATAATTTGCATGAAGCTTACCTTATGGAAGCAATGACTCTACATGAAGCTTACCTTGTGGAAGCTATAACTCTGCATGGATCAGATCATCCAAGTTTGGTTGATGGTTTCATGTTCTCACAAACTGCTAAAGATCTGTGGAATGATTTGAGGCCAAGGTTTGGGAAAAAAGGAAGGGTTCAGAATGGCCATACGGGAGAGTTGAGTAAAATGCTGCGGGGACAGAATGCTTCTGGAGCTAGGGGCAGCTGTAATGGACCTTCAAAGGACCTTATTAATTTTACACATGTTGAAGAGTTTGCAGGTATTAATTCTGCACTTTCCTTTTCTGATTATATTGATAAGGACTCATGGATTATTGATACGGGTGCTACAAATCATGTATGCATAAATCTCTACTTTCTCACAAACATTAAATTGGTAGCCAATTTTACTCCTGTATGCCTTCCATATGGTACCATTAAATCAGTGACTCATTTTGGTTAGGTAAACCTCTATAATCAGTTACTTCTTGGTGACTGTTTGCATATTCCCTCCTTTAGGTTCAATTTATTGTCTGTGAGAAAGTGTGCTATCTTGGCTAAAATTTATTTTATTTTCCACCCTGAGTATTGTCTACTACAAGACCAACATACTAAAAGAGTTGTTGGAGTGGGAAGGATAATCAAAGGACTTTATATCCTTGATCAAAACTCCTTCAAACCTGAGGTTATAAAGTCCTATGAACCATCACTGATAGCAAATCTGCATTTGCTGCAGCCAAATAATTCTTTAGCATCTCACAAAGCTCAGTTATGGCATTATAGATTGGGTCATTCTTCTTTTGATGTAATAGAAAAGCTCAATCTGCCATATTCTTCTGTTGATAACAAGCTTCATCCATGCACTATTTGTCCTCTTGCCAAACAACATAGGATTCCATTTCCTTTAAGCACCACTCATACTTCTAAGTGCTTTGATTTGCTGCACATGGATGTTTGGGGTCCATACTCTCAACCTTCACTAAATGGATGTTCTTATTTCCTTACAATTGTTGATGATTACAGTAGAAGTACATGGACATTTTTCCTTAAGTAAGAGTATGACATGTACTGCTATTTCTCATTTTCTGAATATGATTCAGACTCAATTTCATGATTCTGTTAAAGTCATTAGAAGTGATAATGGGACTGAATTCACTAACTCTTCTTGTCAAGCATTGTTTTCAAAGCTTGGCATCATTTATCAAAAATCTTGTCCTTACACTCCTAGCAAAATGGAGTTGTTGAAAGAAAACATCAACACTTTCTCCAAATACCAAGGTCTCTAATGTTTCAGTCCTCATTACCAAAAAAATTTTGGGCTGATTCCATTCTCACTGCTACCTACATTTTAAACAAGCTTCCTACTGCCACTTTACAAGGGAAATCACCTTTTGAAATCCTTTATAAAACTATTCCCTCACTTGAACATCTAACTTTTGGCTGTTTGTGCTTTGCCACTCATAATACTCCTCATAAAGACAAGTTTAGTCCTAGAGCCATCAAGTGTATTTTCATAGGATATCCACCTGGGCAGAAGGGCTACAAACTCTACAGTTTGGAACATCATAAGGTTCTTGTGTCTAGAGATGTCTCCTTCCATGAATTCACATTCCCTTATGATAAATCCACTACTGAACCTCTCCCTATGCTACCAGAACACACTTTCACTCCTATATCTGATTTTGCTCCAAGGGTTTCAGACTCTTCTACCTTGACCAAATATGACGGCATGCCTTCTACACACTCAACTTCTTCCTCCTATGAGCTTTCTAACCATTCCCTTAGTCCTCCAAATTCTGATCCTATCACAGAGCCTATTCATTCATCTACTACTTCTCCCCTTATCCATCCTGATCCTCCTAGACAGAGTACCAGAATCAGAAAATCACCTCTTTGGTTGCAGGACTTTGTGATTTTTCAGTCTCACAAACCTCAAGCACCTCTCACTGCTCAAGTTTCTGAATCTACGAATCCTCTTTTTTCTCCTGCTCACATGCATTTTTTAGCTAACATATCACATATCCATGAGCCTTATTCATATAAGCAGGCTAAAGGACAGGTTGAGTGGGAAAATGCTATGCAGTAAGAGCTTCATGCTCTGGAGGCCAATAATACTTGGGATATTACTTCTCTTCCTCCAGGAAAAAAGGCTATTGGCTCTAGATGGGTCTTTAAGATCAAAAGATTGCTGGATGGTACTGTGGACAAGTTTAAGGCTAGGTTGGTAGCCAAGGGCTATACTCAGGTTGAGGGTGAGGACTATTATGAGGTTTTCTCTCCAGTTGTTAAGGTGGTTACAGTCAGGATTCTTATTGCTTTGGCTGCTTCATATAATTGGCCTTCACCGTAAATGGATGTGAATAATGCCTTTCTACATGGCCATTTGGATGAGGAGGTTTATATGTTACCTCCTCCTGGATACAGCCAAGCCTCTGAAGGACAGGTTTGTAAGCTGAAAAAGTCTTTGTATGGTCTTAAACAAGCATCTAGGCAGTGGAATCACAAGCTTACTGAAAGCCTGATAGCCTATGGATTTGTGCAGTGTGAACATGATCACTGCCTCTTTATCATCAATAAATCTGGACTGCAACTATTTTTGTTAGTCTATATGGATGATCTTTTAATTACAGGATCTTCAGAAGATGTAATTACTGAAGTTAAGAAGTTCCTGTATGATAAATTCACCATAAAAGACCTCGGATCTGCAAAATACTTCCTTGGGGTATAAACTGCAAGGTCTACTTCTGGTATTTCTCTGAATCAAAGCAAGTATGCTAATGATATTCTGTAGGATTCTGGTCTTGCTGATGCCAAGCCAGTCATAGTTCCTATGATCCCTGGCCTTCTGTTGGAGGATGATTCATCTCCTCTGTTTGGTGATCTTGAGCAGTACCGCAGGCTCATTGGTAGGCTCCTCTACCTTGGCTTCACCAGACCAGACCTTGCTCATGCTACACAGCAACTGAGCCAATATGTCAATGCTCCAAAACAGAATCATTGGGATGCTACCTTACATGTTCTTCGATTTTTGAAGGGAAGCCCTGCCAAGGGTTTGTTCTATCAAGCAAAGCCTATTTCCCAATTGACTGCATATTCAGATGCAGATTGGGCTGCTTGCAAGAAGACAAGAAGGTCCATTACTGGTTTCAGTGTATTTCTTGGAGATTCTTTGATTTCCTGGAAGACTAAGAAACAGGCTACTGTCTTTAAATCTTCTGCTGAAGCTGAGTACAGAAGCATGGCTTCCACAGTTTGTGAATTACAATGGATCAGTTACCTTCTGAAGGGCCTTGCAGTTCCTATCACATTTCTAATCCCCTTTTACTATGATAATCAGGCAGAATTATACATCACTGCCAATCCGGTTTTCCATGAGAGAACAAAGACTCTAGAGATTGATTGCCATATTGTTCGAAACTAGTACAAAGCCGGATTAATTAATCCTTTTCACATTCCATCCAAGCTTCAGCTGGCAAACATTTTCACCAAGAGTCTTCATTCTTCTCAGTTTTTGTTTCTTAGTTCCAAGCTTGGCTTGATTACCTTTAATCTAGCTCAGCTTGAGGGGGGTGTGCAGAATGACCATCCGAATGACCATACAGAAGGCTCCAAGCTGAGCTCACAAAAGCAACAGAACCTGAAGCTGAGGAGCAACACTGGTAGCTGTGGTAAGCCTCCTCCAGCAGATCAAATCCAATTGAAATGTGATCCACCTTGATGAGCTGTCAGATCTCATTAGATATTTTGGAGCATGCTTAAGAGCATGGTTAAGTTAATGCCATACAACTGTCACTTATTCAGCTCAAGTTGATGGTTTTGGCGGGAAATCAGTTAGAAGCTTAGATTAGCTGCACTTGATGTGCACTGTATGATCTGTAGTCCTTAGCTTTAGTAACTTGTAAATAAGCAAGTAGGTGATTATTGTAATCAGATCTTCCATTTTCTCTGCAATAGAAATCAGAAAATTCTCTCTCAACTTTCTTCCTCTCTTTTCTTCTTCCTGCAATTTCTCTGTTCTTAGTTCTGTTCTTCAAGTTTGTAGCTGATGATCTGCAAATTCTACAGAGACTGTGATAGCGAGTGGATTAATACTATCTGATTATTATTTTTAAATAACACTGACTTACCTATACATTATTAATTTGTGTAACTTTAACTATCAATTATCAAATGTTTCATTTCATGATGCATATATAGAAAAACTTCATCACGAATCTTATTCACAACACACGTGCGCATTATCTGTGCATTATATAGGACACATGTGCATGATTCATGCATTAATAACAAGACACATGTGCATTATGTGTGCATTATCCGTGCATTAATAACAAGACACGTGTGCATTATCTGTGCATTATTCGTGCATTAATAAAAACACATGTGTGCTATAAAATAAAATAAAAAATGTTGACATGTAACGGCGAAACTAAAAAATGGCCACTGCCATGTAACAGCAAAATTAAAAATATATTGACCAATGGTATATAATGGAGAAATTAAAAAATATCGTTGGCATGGAACGGCGAAATTTAAAAAAAAGAAAAAAAAGTCAACTGGCATTTTATTGCTTAATTAGAAAACAACCAATGGCATATAATGGCAACGTTAAAAAAATATCCGTTGGCATGTAACGATGAAATTAACAAATGCATGCTGTCATGTAACGGACAAATGAAGAAATTAATGTTCCCATGTAACAATAATTAAGTCAAAGTTTTTTTTTTTTTTTTCTAATCTAAGTTTTTCCATTCAAATAGTTGCTAGCTATAAATTATACTCGCTTAGTGTTACGCCATTTTTAGTGGGCTAGGAATTTTCCCCGTATTTGTGATGTATTTTCCATTAGTTGAGGTTTGGTTGTAATAGTTAGGTGTTTTTTTGGTGAAAACACTAGACTGTTAGGGAAAATGGTAGACTTAGGGAAGTTTGCTGATTTTTCACGTGTTGTATGCCCGGCGGGGAACTTGGGGTTTTCCGGGTCCAGCTCCACGAAGGAAATGACAGGGTCCAGCCTCAGTAAGGGAAATGCATGGGTTTGGCTCGAGCCTTGGCTGAAGAACAAGTCTTTGGGCGAGCTAAATGGTGCTAAATGTAAGTGGGTTGCACTTGGTGCGTGGATGGCTCAAGTGGTGCGAGCCATGGTGCGGCGGTTAAGCGCGGTGGCGCGGAGAACCGGGAATGTCGGTGGACCTATGGTGCAGAGCTAAGCTATGGGTTCGTGGCGACGGTTGTGGGCTAAGGAGCTGGTGCGGGGCTGTGGCAGTTGGCCATGATCGTGGCCCCGAAAAATGGGGGTCGTGGGTATCGTGGGGGAAGCTGGCAGCTGCGCACGGAAGTTACTTGCCCACGTTTTGAGACGGTTATTTGGCCTAGGTGGTTGGGGCTGTCAACCACGTGTAAATGGCTATAAATAGCTACGTAGTGAAGATAGCTCAGGGACAAGCCGGTGGGATAGAAATCTGCAACTTGTGAGGGACAAGTCGGTGGGATGGATATCCGCAGCTTGCGGGTTGCTCTTTGCGACTGTAGGCCATAGTGTTGGCCGAGGTAGGCCATAGTGTTGGTCGAGTGTAGGCCATAGTGTTGGCCGAGGTAGACCATAGTGTTGGTCGAGTGTAGATCCTAGTGTGGGTCGAGGTAGGCTAGTTTTCGGGAAATTAGCCTGGGTGGTGTGCTTGGCGCACGAGCCTTCCTGTGAGTTGGCGTGGCCTTAGTGTAGGCGTGAATTCTTTGTATATTGTTCATAGTGGTGGCAATAATATACTTAGGATTGGGGCAGATTGCCCAAAACTTGTGTTGCTGTGCTGCGGGGCGCAAACTTCAGCGTGTTGGTGCGTGATCGCGAAGTGGGCTACGAGATCGCACGTGGGCGCAAAATAATTCCGCGACTTTGTGCCGTGTTGGGCTGGTTAGGCGCAGGCCTACGCCATCGCATCCTTTTTCCATAGAAAGTGAAAAAGGGTGTGACACTTAGCGACTATGGCCCGATCCAATTTTTTGAATATTTCTTTTCAGCAAAAACGCAAAAGTTGGCAAACGTAAATCCACAATTGTTTTGGTGCGTGTCCAAATTTAGCCAGTTTTTGTAGTCATTTGTTCGATTGGACACACCTTTTCAAGCCAGGAAAGAACGAATTTGAAATCCAATCTTAAACCCACCAACGTCAATTCTATTTACTGTTGTTTCCTTGCATTGCTTCGTCTTCATGGCCGGGACGCTTCATCTTCACCTTCTAACACCACTTTTCAATTCTTTAAATTTTACCATTTTCACAATTGCTGCAACATTCCGCACCCTTTTCAGGCCCTGATTCTCATTACTTGATTCTACAGCAACCATGGATGCCGCCGGAGATAGGCTATCTTCATTGCCTGATGAGTTTCTGTTCTTTTATATTTAATGTTCAAGCATTATTTTTTTTTATTTTATAAATTTGTTCCTGGACTGTTTTTTTCTCCCTTGTTTGTATTCAAATTCAGGTGCTATAATGTGGCTCCTCCACTGTCCAGAGATACAAAATACTGTGATATTATCATATCAGCCTTCAAACTTATATGAAATTAAATGAATGACAAGCAAAAATAAAAACAATATTATTACAAGAGTAATCTTTCAAAGATTTTTACCTACCGTGTTAATTTTTGCAACTTTTACTGTTAGTTAACAAGTGTTTCATTTCGTGATGCATTAAAAAAAAACTTCCACACGAATGTTATTCACGACACACATTAGCATTGTCTGTGCATTATCCGTGCAATAATAACAAGACACATGTGCATTATCAGTGGCGAATCCAGAAACTGTGTTTTTTAAATTTTGGAGGGGTGCAATATACACATAAACTTTTTTTTTTTTACAGTTAAATACACTATAAAAATTTAAAATTTTTAAAAATATATACTAATAATAAGGGTACAGGAGAGGTAATTGGAGGGGGCCGGGGACCACCCCACCCCCCCAAGCTCCGCCCCTGTGCGTTATCCGTGCATTAATAACAAGAAATATGTGCATTATCTGTGCATTAATTAATAACAAGACACATGTACATTATCTGTGCATTAATAAAAAGACACATGTGCATTATCTGTGCATTAATAACAAGACACATGTACATTATCTGTGCTTTAATAACAAGACACGTCTGCTATAAAAAAAATTAGAAAAAATAAATTTAAAAAAACGGTTGGCATGTAACGGCAAAATTAAAATATGCCCATGGGAATCTAACGGCGAAATTAAAAAGTGACCAATGGTGAAGTTAAAAAATGACCGTTGGCAAGGAATGACAAAATTTTAAAAATGATCGTTGGCAACGGTGAAATTAAAAAATGTCCACAGGCCTGTTACGGTGAAATTAAAAAATGACCAATGACATATCACAAACAAATTTAAAAATATTGTTCGCATGTAACGACGAAATTAAAAAATGCCCGCTGGCATGTAACTGACAAATGAAACGTTACCGTCGGCATGAAACAAGAATAAAGTCTAAGTTATTGTTGTTTTTTTTTTTTTTTTTTTTTGGGTGTTAGTGTAAGTTTTTGCATTAAAATAGGTGCTAGCTATCAAAACTCTCTTAGAGATTACGGTCCGATCCATTTGTTTGAATATTTCAGTTCAGCAAAGACGCACAAGTTTACAAACATAAATGGGCAAATGACACCAGTAGTCACCCAACTATTCGCAATGTTCAGTTTTAGCCACTCATCTTTTTCATGTGCGCGTTTGGCCACTCATCTTTCAAAAAAGTGCCTAGGAACCCATTCCGTCCAAAATGAGCTCAAATTAGACGGAATCTGTCCAAGCTCAAATTATACAATGCATTTGTGTTGTCAATATGATTCGAGCATCTTGATTTCCCGCAGGAAATACACATTTAAGGACATCCCATGCACCTTCACTCCAGACATCATCCAGTACAAAAATACAGCTTCGGTTCTGCAGAAACTCCTTGGCAAATGCACTCAGCCATATGATATCCATGGATGTCGCCAGTCGAGAAGGGATTGATTCATTCATTTCATCAAACACTTGTTGAATTAGGTTCTTGATGATCCCCAAGACATGAAAAGTTTGTGAAGTAGTTAACCAAACACAGATCTGGAACCGTTTCTTCACACTCCTATCATCAAAGACTTTTCTCACCAGGGTGGTCTTTCCGAGCCCTCCCATTCCCACAACTGCAATGACTTTCAATTGGGAATTATCTGCCATAATTTGTGAAAGAAGCTCAATTTTGGGTGCACTGATGCCGACAAGTTCAGCTTCTTCAATTAGAACTCCATTCCTTAAGCTCAGAAACTTCCTCCTCTTTGGCTTCAGCATCTCTAACGAAACCCCTGATGCTTCCCAATTCATCCCTGATGAACTGGACTTCTCTTTCAAGTTCTCCTCCTAAATTAGAACTCTGATTGAGGAGAAAGGTGGATAGTTCTTTGAGTAGGGAAATTACTGCAGTCTCCGCCATTCTAACTTCACCAATAGTTAATAGAGGCTGTTTTTTTTGGTTGTAGCTTAAGCTTTGCAGAAATTTTATGTGGACTTTGGGTTGGACAGATTCCGTCTAATTTGAGCTCATTTTGGACGGAATGGGTTCCCAGGCACTTTTTTGAAAGATGAGTGGCCAAACGCGCACATAAAAAAGATGAGTGGCTAAAACTGAACATTGCGAATAGTTGTGTGGCCACTGGTGTCATTTGTCCAACATAAATCCACAATTGTTTGGTGTGTGTGCATGTCCAAATTTAGCCAGTTTTTGTTGTCATTTGTTCGATTGTACACACCTTTTTAGGCTAGGGAAGAACGAATTTGAAATCCAATCTTAAACCCACTGACTTCAATTCGATCCACTGTGGTTTCCTTGCATTGGTTCATCTTCACGGCCGGGACGCTTAATCTTCACCTTCTAACACCACGCTTCACTTCATTAAATATCTCCACTTTGCATTTGCTGCAACATTCCTCCGCACACTTTCCAGGCCCTGATTCTCATTTCTTGATTCTACAGAAACCATGGCATGGAGGCCCCCGGAGACAGGCTATCTTCATTGCCTGATGAGTTGCTGTTCTTTTATTTTTTTAAGTACAAAGCATTATTTTTTTTTAATTTTACCAATTTGTTCCTGGATCAGCTTTTTCTCCCTTGTTTGTATTCAAATTCATGAGAATCAATGAATGATATCCGTTCAGTTTATCTATATCTTCTTATTTTCTGTAGTTTTTATTGGGATAAGATGAACACTTTTATTTGAAGTTTGCACTGATTTAAAAACAACAAAAAATAAGTTTGAAAAGTGGAAGAAAAGACTTGATTTGAGAATGATTTCCTTTATTCCGCCCCTATGAGGTCTATTTATTGACTTCAAAGGGTGTCATTCAATAGTCACAACTCTTATAAAAATGTTGAAAAAGCCAGAGTCAATTCGATTAATAATTTATTTTGAAATGTCACTTTTTGTGAAGAGTTGCAAACTTTTAGAATAAAAGATGTTGTGTCTACTTGTAGAACTCCATGACACACAAGTCACAGACAAAGAATTCCAGCCTTATACCTTCAAATCCAGCTGCCAAAGCCAAGCTAAGAAACCCCTCTTCAGTTCTCTCTTTCCCCCCTCCGACTCCAGCTAGCATTGATAAATCAAATTGGCAAGTGATTTTCGAAAATGCACTAGTATCTGGAGTCAACGGAACAAGGGCATCAACAACTATTACTCTTCCATTTTCTAGTAGCGCCTTGTAACAATTCTTTAGCAGTTTCAAGCAATGATCATCGTCCCAATCATGCAGTATCCACTACAAATTTATTAATCAGCTGGCAAATCAATTAATTCAATTCATGATCTATTAATCCATGTTTTTAAAAGCGCACACACATATATTAATACCTTCATAAAGATAGCATCTCCTGATGGAACACTTTCAAACATGTCCCCCGCGACATGTTTTACTCCTGCGCGTAATGATACACATATTAATTAGTCCAAAACGGAATTCTGAACTTACTAAATATCGTTTTTCCATAAAATCTCGTTTTTTATTTCAAGCCGAGTCTCAAAATGACTTACCTTACATATTCTAATTAATTATAAACATTATTTTGAATAAATTGAAAATAGAGTATGTTATTACATACCAGGGTAGGCTGGAGCATTTTGTATAACATGTGGCAAATCAAAATTAATGCCGTTAATATTTGAATATTTAGTTGTAATAGCACTGAGAGTAATTCCAAAGCCACCAGCAACATCTACCAAAGTTTTGAGCTGATCAAATATCTTATAACTCGATAATTTTGTCTATCACAATAGTTCTGTGATTGATCATTGCTTTGTTGAAGGTCTCAGTGAATTTGGGATCTTTTCTTCTATAACTGAATACATCTGTACCATGTACCTCATAAAATGGAAGTCCTCCTTTAACAATTCCATTTTCTAGCTCGTACCTAAATCTTTAAAAAGAAATTTCCCATGGAAAAGTAAAATCGGTGAGAAACACAACCAATCGATCGCAATATATATTTATATATATATATATATATTCTTCACTATATGTTAATTAAAGAGTAAACAAACAACTAATACATGAAATTAAAATGCATACACAAAGCTTATTGGCTTTTAAGGCGGGTTCGTTAAGGAATGGTTTTGAAAAAATAATTATGGGGAAAAAATTAATGTAAAATGGCATAATTAAATGGTAAAAAACTGTTTTAGAAATTATGAAACTGTAATATATAAAATTTATTTTGAAAATAAGAAATGAAACCAATAGAAATAAACCAGCCGTAAAGGCTTTGGCTGACCATTAATTATGAGAAAAGAGTCCCATTAAGAAACCGTTCAATTATTAGATTTGATCTTTCAAGTATTACCATTGCAATTGCATAGGCATAAGTCAAATCCAATAATTATCTTTAATTGGAATGTAACCTTATCTGTGTTTATATATATATATATATATATACATGTGGGTAATAGGTGCAAACTCACTAAATGTATAAAATAAGATAATATATATTTTTTAATTAAAAGTGGGATTGGTTACCCGTCTTATTTAATAGAAATAAGATAAAATAAAATGTAAGAAAATAAAAGAAAAAGTAAATAAGACCGTCTTTTGCGCCTCACAAATTGTGCCCATGTTTATTGAATCTGCAGTAGTCTATTTTGAGCTTATCTCGCAGCTTCCGATTTCGTACTCAACGAATGATTCTAGCATTCGACCTCTTCTCGATTGTGTTACTTGTTCGTCTTCATTTCGGAATCTGTTTCCCAGGGGCTATAGACCTCATCATTTTCTAAACTACGATCACTATGTGGCTCATAGTTGAAAGGCAATGGAGCGCGTGATTCAGTAGGCATGCGGGCTATGAGTTCACTATCCATCGGAACTCTACACGGTTGATTTGGGTGAAGCATTCTCTTGATTGGCTTGATTTTGGGGAGGAGCTGGAAAGATTTGCTGGATTGTTCCAAATTTTGGGCGGTAGATCATGGCTTTTCGCGGATAATTAAACCTAGGATGGGGGCTGAATGAGCTGGTGAGTGGCCTTCCACAGAGCCACAGTGTCTAGCCTGCTGCACACCTGTTGCGAGGACAATGTTGGACCACAACCGCATGTAGGGGACTTCTGAAGTCGATCCTAAAGGCTCAGTGAGGTGGGAGGTCGGCACTGGCTCAGGAAGGTGGGAGGCTCCGGGGGTCGGTAGTGGCTCTGGGAGTGCTCCGGGGTGGGAGGTCTGCAGTGACTCTGGGAGTGCTCCGAGGTGGGAGCTCAGCATTGGCTCAGCGAAGTGGGAGGTTCTGGGGTGGGAGATCGACACTGGCTCAGTGAGGTGGGAGGCTTTGGGGTGGGAGCTCGGCAGTGGCTCTGGGAGTGCTCCAAGGTGGGAGCTCGGCAATGGTTCTGGGAGCGCTTCGAGCTGAGAGCTCGATACTGGCTCTGGGAGCTGCAGCCCGCCACCGGCTGCTGAGGGTAGAACAGTTACTGGGCATGCCATTACTGGTTTTGGTTCTATAAACACAATCTCTGTATCGCTCTCCATGGACTCGGAGACCCTCTATGCAAATGTAATTCCTGCAATAGGGTACCCAATTATGCTCTACTGCTCAGATTGAGGAGATGGTTGTGGCCGCAAGGCTGGGCTGTGGGGGGCGTATCTTTGCTGCGCGTTGGGGCCGCTGTTCTGGGCGCTGGGCTAGCCCGGGGTGCTGGTCTGCTGCTTCTCCGCTGCTCGACCGTGTGCACTTGGTGCTGCTGGACTTGTCTATGGGGTTGGAGATGCCGCTGAGGTCTACGTACCATGACTGGGCGGGCAGGCTGTGGCCTGCGTATAGAAAGGCGCAGGTTGCTCGCCTATGGCTGGGCTGAGCAACTGCTAGGATGGACAGGGTAGCCTGCACAGTGAGTGAGGCAAAAGGTCAAACATGTTCTGGGCCATCGTAGCTGGGGCAGTTCTACGCAAAGGAGACTGCATATGCTCCCGAGGACTTTGTTTTCCCTTTGTTCTCCATTGGCTTGTGTTTCCACTGCGGATTTGGGGGAGAGGGGTTTGCCCCCTTATGGCATTCAGATTCATGATGTCCTACTTTGAAACAACGGACGCAATAATAGGGCATCTTGTTATAATCTAGAACTTGAAGAAAGCCTCTTCCGCGGGTTTCCAAATAAACATCTTTCGGCAAAGGTTTGAGGAGATCGATCTCTGTGCAGACCCTTGCAACCGATGGGCGGGATAGATTAGCCAATGCAAAATCCACCTTCAGAGCCCTTCCCACCATGTTACCTATGGACATCAAGAACCACTCATCATATAATTGGAAAGGAAGTTGTGGGAGATTGATCCATACCAAGACTAGGGATGATTCCGCTTTCGGGTTGAAATCTGGAGTCCATTTTGTGATCCGCACAGCATAAGAAGGGAAATTCCAAACACTTTTCAAATAGCATCGATTGTAGTCTTCGTCGTGTTCGAACCGGATCAGAAATTTCCTTGAGTCTATCTGGCCAATATGAAATCCGCAGGCAAATCCCACTGTCAAGAAGTCCGTGCGCAGCGTGTCAATTTTTGGGCTTCCCTTTGATAGGTTTCCGATGAGAGCACGTTTAAGGGGTTCTTCAAGCAGATTGCCTTCCTCATCGGAGAAGATGAGTGCCAACTTTCCGCAGTACTCCGTTGGTCTCTTCAGTGAGAGATCAATCGGTCGAGGGAGAGGAGGGAGACGGTGTTTAGACAATATGGAAGCATAGTTTAGGGTGGCCTCGATCGAGGGAGAGGAGGGAGACGGCACTACTACAAAATGGAGCTTTAACGGCTGCGGATTAACGGCGGAAAATAGAAAACCGCAGTAATAAAAGAAATACGGACTTTCTACGGCGGTCTACCGCAGGTTTTTAATGCTTTTAATGCGGCTCGGTTGTAAAAAGGGAACACTTTCTACAGCGGTTCAAATGAACCGCCGTAGAAAGGGTACACTTTCTACGGCGGTTCAAGGTTGAACCGCCGTAGAAAGGGTACCCTTTCTACGGCGGTTCAATTGGTTCAAGGTCTAACCGCCGTAGAAAGGGTACACTTTCTACGGCGGTTCAATTGAACCAATTGAACCGCCGTAAAAAGTGTACACTTTCTACGGCGGTTCAATTGAACCGCAGTAGAAAGTGTACACTTTTTACGGCGGTTCAAGGTTGAACCGCAGTAGAAAGTCTACACTTTCTACGGCGGTTCAACCCGCCGTAGAAAGTCCGCTAACTTACAACGGCTGCCAGATAGATGGCGGTTCAAAAAGGCCAATAACCACCGTTAAAAGCCCTTAAAAACCGCAATTAAAATCCCTTTTTGTAGTAGTGCGGCATTTAGACAGTATGGAAGCATAGTTTAGGGTGGCCGGCCGCCAAAGGTGGAGGCGCTGTGTGGAGTGAAGAAGCCTAAGAAAGGAGGCCCTATTTTGCGGAGCAAAGGAGGCCCTATCCTATTTCACTTCTTCGAGCTACCTATCTGACGACCAACCTGTATGGTAATAATAATGTAAATACGCAAAACACTACTATAACTAGTACTCTCTTTGTCACACTGAAAGAGTAGTGCTGACAATTCAATAAGTAAGATGCACTCAATTAATTCATTACTCCCTTTGTCTTATTTAAAGAGTCTACTTTGTAGTATTAATTTTAATAATATAAAATCAAGTCTTTAAATGCAATGAAGGCAATATAATTGTTTTACTCTTCATACCCTTACTAATATAATTATATGGAACTACAATTAACTCACACTTAGAAAGTTAAGGGCATTAATGAAATAAATAGTGTCAAATTAATTATTTTATTTGTTGTACCTTGGTATCTATAAAAAAATTGTACATTTAAGAAACTAAACTCATCTCGGAGTGATTAAGTAATTTGGTTGCCATTTTTCCTTTGGTAATAAAAAGGAAAAAAGTAAAGGACAATTAGTTAATTACCAGCTTTCAATGTAAACTTTTTTTATTCAAATTGAGCAAAGAGCCCAAAGAAACTCCCTGGCTGTTCCGCATAAAGTACTTGGCCACCGGCGCCAAACCGTACACCCTTTGGCTGCCGCTGTCGACGGAGCACGTCAGCATGGAGTGGCTAACAAGGAGGAGCAGCATCCAATCAAGCATAGCAGCGGCATTTTGACTTCCAAGAGGAGAAGACAAGTGGACAGCAATTTGGGAAGTAGAGAGTTGGCCGCCATGGCCAGCTCCGGCAATGATCTTGAACAAGTTCTGCCGAACGGTGGCCATCAACACCATCGGAAGTGAGATGGATGTGACCAGCTGCATGGCGTAGAAGAAATGTTGCTCTTCTTCTTTTGGTGGAACAGTAATAGTGTTTTCTACAGTTTTTGTAAGAAGTTCCATATACTAGTCCACTCTTCTATTAAAGGCCAAATATTCGATATGGCTTATAAAATGCTGAAAGTTCATATATATTTTGTACATGTTAACTCTAGTATATATAGTGATGGGGGTGGCATGCATGGGTGGAACCAAGGGTGGTAGGTAGTCTCCTCCTTCACCCTTATTAACGGTATATGTTAAATTCTGATATTGATGGGTCACATACGTTATTAGTTTTATTACTATAAGAGTCACTAATTAATTTATTTTGCTTTAGATTAATTACTAAGATAACAATTAAGTCTTATAAATTAAAGTTATCTTTGTCAATTAAATGTTATCTTTGTCACAATAAATTAAGTATAATAAATAGCTCACTTAATGTGAGTTTTATCTTTTGATGGAAGAGATATACTACGGTCAACGAGAAAGGGTCTTTGCCTTACCTATATATATGTACGCCTGTGATTCCATCACATCAGACGTCTTCATTTTGACGCATATGTGAAAGGCCAGAAACACCTTTCTCTATATATTTTGGTTGCAGGATAGGAATACTTTCAAGTGGGAATTTTAAATTTTCTTCACACAACAATGGGTGGAGGGGTAATCTTGGATATTAATTCTATCAATTGGTATCAGAGCCAAACTTTAGCCATGTTGTTTGATATGGAAAAATTGTGTTTGAACTATTTAGTTGATTCCTTCTCTAAGTTTCTGGTCGTGTTGTAATTTGTTTAAACTATTTTTTTTTAACTTAATACCATAACAAACGTCAATTTTAAGACTTTTTAATAAACATAACATCAATTGGTTTGCATGACTAATTCCTTGAGGTGTTTTTTTTTTTTTTTTGGTTGTTTATTTTTTACAATTGTAGGCTAATATAATTGATTATATCAATTCCACTGCACTTATAAAATAATAATTTATCTTCGTGGTATTATATCAATTGTCACACAATTTGAGAAAATTCTATCGTTGATTTATTTTGATGGAGTTTTGTTTGGTTTTCCTATCATGCCAAATTGCATAACTAAAAGAATTTTGGTGTCATTGTAGTGTATGATACTATGAAATTAGCCACAGTATCTCTTTGAAGTTACAATTAATTTTTGCAAAAAAATTGCTTTGTCCCACAGGAGAGTAATTATTTTGATAAAGTTAATTGAAGGAAAAATTAAACATATAGCTGAAAAATATTTCCTATGCCCAAGGTGTGCAAATTTTTTCTTTGTTTAACTTTTTAATATTATTAATATGTACATTCTTTGCATGGAGGCAGCCTTTACCCACTGGGAGGTTTAGAATATGCTATATAAATGTTGTATGAATTAATTTGTTAATTCAACTTGCTGCATGCCATTAATTTTACCTTCTTTATAATTGCAGTTTTACCCACTACTGCTTTCTTTGACTCTTCTAATACTCTAATGTTGACTGGTGAAAATTACGTTGAACGGAAGGAAAACATCCTTTTGACATTAGGGTGCATGGGCTTAGACCTAGCACTCTTTGAGGATGCTCCCCAAAATCCAATGGATTTGAGTACACCACTCGAAAAGTCTAGTTATGAGCTGTGGGAGCAAGCTAATCGTTTGAGTATGATACTCAAAAAGTCCCACATAAGTCCAAGTATTAGGGGTGCAATCCTTAAATCTGAAAATGTCAAAGGTTACAGGAAAGCTGTTGAAGAACAGTTTGTAAGTTTTGAAAAAGCTGTTGCAAGCACGTTAATGAAAAAGCTTTCCAATATGACCCTTGACAAAAACCGTGGTGCGCGAGAGCACATTATGGAGCTGAGGGATGTTGCTGCAAAATTGAGCTCCCTGAAGGTTTAGATTTCGGAGCCTTTTCTAGTGCATTTCATTATCAACTCTCTTCCTTCTGAGTATATCCCTTTTAAATTATCTTATAACACACATAAAGGAAATTGGTCAATTAATGAACTGTTGACCACTTGTGTTCAAGAGGATCAGAGGTTGAAAAATGAGTCAATTGAAATTTTGCATGTTGTGACTCATTTTAAAGGGAATGCAAAAAAGGGCAAAAGTGTTTCTTTCAAGAAAGATGGCGATAAAGACAAATGCCGCTTTTGCAAGAAGAAAGGACACTGGAAAAGAGACTACCGGAAATACAATAAATGGCTTGAGAAAAAAGATAATCTCACACTTGTGTGTTATGAATCAAACTTACTGAAGCTTCTGATAATACTTGGTGGATTGATTGTGGTTCCACAATTCATATTGCAAAAACCATGTAGGGCTTTCTGGACCTAAGGAAGCTAAAGGGAAGTGAGCAATACATCTATTCTGGAAATAGGATGCGCTGAACTGTTGAAAGAGTGGGAACTTATAGACTCATTTTAAAAACTGGCTTTCAGTTGGATTTCCAAAACACTTTTTAGATTCCTTCTTATTCTAGAAATTTAATTTCTCTTTCGAGATTGTCAGTTGTTGGATATGATTCAAATTCTCATCTTTTTACTATGAATTTATTGAAAGACAATAAATTTATTGGTAAATGAAGGAGTTCTACCAACTTTAAATTTTACTGATCTAGGTACTTGTGTCGATTGTATAAAGGGTAAGCAACCCAACAAGACCACTAAAGGTGCCAAAAGAAGTTCTCAATTGCTTGAAATCATACACACAGATATTTGTGGACCTTTTCCCTGCCCTTGCTTGAATGGTCAAAGATATTTCATATCTTAGCCAAAATTTTAAGAGATTGAATTAACAGAATTATAGGTGAAGCAATGAACCTATAATCTTCTAAAGTTCGGAACTTATATGAATTAAACAACCATGCGCAATTATAGAAGTTCAAATAATGAAATGACGAGAATTCTATAGAAAATGATAAACCTCACATTTAAAAAACATGCAAGAATTATTTTTAGGAAAATTCTAATTAAAAAACAAGTAAATACAAAGCAAAGAAGGAAAATAAAAACACGCATTTACACCTTATGCGCACAAAGTAGTAGGTGTGGCGTCTCCCCTTAGTTTTTAGTGAATATTTTAGAAAGTTTTCAAGGCTTTTTAGAATCAAGAGCTTCCTAAAATACCCTTCGTCCAATGGTGAATTTGCACTTTTACCCTTCCTTAGCGTCTTCCGTTAGATTCAGGATTCTTTAAGTGCTTCAAAGAAAGTGACTTTTAAGAACCCTTCTATCAACTTCAAGCTCTTTAACTTTAATGAACTCTTGGACTCAGTTTCGAGTAGAAATGATAAGCTTGTTAAAGCTTCTTGCATCTTCTACCTTCGACTCCAAGTCATAGGTCCAATAATATCCACAAGCGGAATATCTTGGTATGGACTTGGATCCGAAAGCACTGTCGGCTTAGTGTTGTCTTCTTTAGTCAGTGGTTAATCCGATGAAGGTATGTCGGTCATTCATTCATCAACGGTGCCATGCCTTGGAAATCAGCGTGCACTTATCATGAGAAGATTTAGTTTTTAAGCCCAATGGTTGAGAATCTGTCTCCGACTCATATTTATCGTGAGGCGAACGCAGTCGCAGATACCCTCACGAATCGGGCAGTTGAGAAGGGGATACATAATTCTTCCATTCTACTTTATCACGAGACATTTGGGGTTTAGTATCCATGGATGCTCGCTCTTTTCCTTATATATATTAGACTGTAATTGTTTGAGGTTTTCTTATGTGTTGTAAGATTTAGTTTTGGCTAGGTCATTCTGCATCTATGCATATTGTACTCTAGAGGTTAGGCGCATCATGTCCCCCTCCAATCTTTTCCTCATTTACTTTTAAAATAGCGTCTCCAATCTCCCAGCCACTTAATCGGTCGTAACCTTTAAAAAAAAAAAAAAAAAAGGAAAAAAGAACTTGGAAAAGTGGGTTCCGTGGCCTATAGATTGCTTGGAAAACCTGATACTATTACATGATTCCCGCTCTAAAACAAAACAAGGCAACAAGAAACATAAATATACAAGAGTAATCTTTACAAGATTATTACCTTCAAAGGGTCTAGATTTCTAAAGTGGATGACGACAATAACCATAACCACGGACGGCGAGGTTGTGCAGCACCAGTGATAACGATAGCCTCGGATGGAGAGTTAGTGAAACACCGAAGTGGCTGTGCGACACAAGCGATGTTGAAGGAGAGGTTGAATTGCACCGGGGATAACAATGGAGAGACTGCAATGGCGAGTGAACTAATACTATCTTTTTTCTTTTTTTTCTTTTTTTTTGGGGAGGGGGTGGGGGGGGGGGGGGGGGAGGAAACCAATTAAGTGGCTGGAGACATGATGACCCATTGTTGAAATAAAAACTGCTAAGTGCAAAAAAATGAGGGGTACATTATGTCCTTACCTCTTGAAAAACATCACACATTACACTTTCATGATCCTAAGGTTTGGGACCAGGCGACTATCCAGAATGACAAGCCCCCTGATCCTTCTAGGGAGGTCTAGAGCACCCCCAATGAATGCTACCTTGCTCATACTTGCCTCACGGGCCAAACCATGTGCCACCGAATTACCTTCTCTATAAACATGTTTAATGCATTGGTGGAAAGCCATGAATTGCCAAATCTCTCACAGAAGCTGAAGATTCTGCCAAGGGACCTCAAACACACGCCTAACCATATTTACTAGAGCCAGTGAATCAGTTTCCACTTCCACTCCTCGCAACTTCAACCGGTTGCACTCCTTCAAGCCCAGCAGAAGAACTTATACTATCTTATTGTTATTTTTAAATAAAGTTGACTTACCTGTGTGTTATTAATTTGTGTAGCTTTTACTTACAGTTTACAAGTGTTTCATTTCATGATGCAATTAGAAATACTTCACCACGAATCTTATTCACAACACCGGTGTGCATTATTCGTGCATTTATATAGGATACATGTGCATAATTCGTGCACTAATAACAAGACACGTGCATTATCCGTGCATTAATAACAAGACATGTGTGCTACAAAGAGAAAAAGACTATTGTCATGTAACGGCGAAATTAAAAAATAGCCACTGGCATGTAACAGCGAAATTAAAAATTGACCAATGGTATATAATGGAGAAATTAAAAAAGACCATTGGTATGGAACGGCCAAATTAAAAAAAATTGATATTTGGAATGTAACGGAAAATTTTTAAATAATGTACATTGGCATTTAACGGCGAAATTAAAAATTTACCAATGGCAAATAATGGCAAAATTAAAAAATATCTGTTGGCATGTAAGGATGAAATTAAAAAATGCTTGCTGGCATGTAACGAACAAATGAAAAAATTAACGTTCGCATGTAACAATAATTAAGTCTAAGGTTTTTTCTTCTAATGTAATTTTTTTCATTCAAATAGGTGCTAGCTATAAATTATACTCACTATCGACTAGGTCCGACCCAATTGTTTGAATATTTCGTTTCAACTAAAACGCAAAGTTGATAACCATAAATCCACAATTGTTTTGGTGCGTGTCCAAATTTAGCCAGTTTGTGTAGTCATTTGTTCGATTGGACACACTTTTTCAGGCCAGGGAAGAACAAATTTGAAATCCAATCTTAAACCCACCAACTTCAATTCGATTTACTGTTGTTTCCTTGCATTGGTTCATCTTCACGGCCGGGACGCTTCATCTTCACCTTCTGACACCATGTTTCACTTCTTTAAATCTCGCCATTTTTGCATTTGCTGCCACATTCCACACCCTTGCCAGGCCCTGATTCTCATTTCTTGATTCTACAGCAACCATGGATGCCTCCGGAGATAGGCTATCATCATTGCCTGATGAGTTGCTGTTCTTTATTTCTAATGTTCAACAATTATTTTCTTTTATTTTATAAATTTGTTCTTGGATTGGCTTTTTCTCCCTTGTTTGTATTCAAATTCAGGAGCTATAATGTGGCTCCGCCACCGTCGAGAAATACAAAATACTCTGATATTGTCATATCAGCCTTTAAACTTATACGAAATTAAATGAATGACAAGCAAAAATAAAAGCAATATTATTACAAAGAGTAATCTTTCAAAGATTATTACCTACATTATTAATTGTTGTAACTTTTATTGTCAGTTATCAAGTGTTTCATTTCTTGATGCTTTAAAAAGGACTTCTTCATGAATGTTATTCACAAAAGGTTCCATACTAGTCCACTCTTCTATTTGATGCCCAAATATCGGATATGGCCAATAAAATGCTTAAAGTTCATATATATTTTGTACATGTTAACTCTAGTATATATAGTGATCGGGTAAGGCATGCAGGGGCGGAACCGAGGGTGGTAGGGTAATCCCCTCCTTCATCTTTATTAGCCATATATATTTAACTGTAAAGAAAAAGTTATGTTTATTTTATTTTCAAAAAAGCAATATTCATATGTTGGACTATCCATGTATTTTTTGCTAGTTCCACCACCGAGGACATGTATATAACATTTTTGCTGTTATGGTTTTGCAAAATTAGACAAGAAGTAAATGACAAAATAACTTACTTTCCTCTCTGTGAACAAAATAATTGACCTAAAAAATGGACAAAGAATTTGTAATATATTGTCCCATATCAATTAATCACTTTGAATTATATGTACTTTTCATTTGGGTCACATTTGATGAAATTTGTGTGTGTTTCAAGCCTTGTACTCCTTTTAACTAATATCGTGGTCATAACTTAAATTTAAGTGCCTCATTTACAGGCGGTGTTTGTTTAATTATAATTTTTAATAACAGTGAACGGCCAAATATGTCACTATACTTTGACTTAGTTCACTATTAT
Source organism: Leptodermis oblonga (assembly GCA_016801395.1). Classification (NCBI taxonomy): domain Eukaryota; kingdom Viridiplantae; phylum Streptophyta; class Magnoliopsida; order Gentianales; family Rubiaceae; genus Leptodermis; species Leptodermis oblonga. Next base: position 14,980,388 of record CM028751.1, on the reverse strand, counting down.
GTCATTATACATTTTTTTTAACTCAAAACATCATTATACTTTCAGAAATACGTCATTTATATCATTTTGACTAATGGAGCTATTAAGTTTAACGGCCAACAAGTCATGTGTCATTCACATGGCATTTTCAAAGGGTATTTTTATCTATTTATCCATGTTTATTATCTTCTCTTTATCCATTCATCAATGTTCATCATATTCTTCAATACAAACCCAATCAACAATTTACATACACTTTCGTGAACACAAAAAATTCTTCTTTCAATTTCTAAACCAAAAAAATAACATGTCACTATTATTAATTTTTTCACTACCCTATAAAATTCTTCTTTCAATTAAAAACCCAATCTTTTCATCACTTTCCTCATAATCATTAACATCTCCAATTCCCTCACCGTTTCTCTTCAATCCCTTTTTCTATGAGGACGCTCTGCCCCAACTTGGATCGAGACGATGCACTGGAAACAGTTCTTGAAGGGCCCGTCCCTGAAGAGATATTCGTTGCCACCTGAAGAGATTTTCGTTGCCACCAAGATTAAGTCCTGGATGAAATCTAGCCCTGAATAATCACCGGTTTCTTCCCTCTTAAATTATATTAAAAAAAATTATTAAATTATATTAGTTCGTAATTTTAGTATAAAATGTACAACACTAAATTTGTTTTAAAATAAACCGAAATTAAATTTCTGGGGGAGTATTAACCACACAATCAATCAATCAAAAATAGAAATTAACAACACAATAAATCAAAAAAGCACCCCTCAATCAATTGAAATAGGAATGTTCTTTGTATTTACCATGAATATTCATGTATACCATGTAAACATATACACCTTATGAAAACTAAAATGTAATTAAATAAATCCACATTATTTAATTTATTTAACATGTAATTAAACACTAACCAATCCCACAAAAAATAACATGTCAATATTATTTAATTTTTTGGGCTTAGAAATAGTAAAAAGAATTTTTTGTGTTCATGAAGGTATATTTAAATTGTTGATTGGGTTTGTATTAAAGAATATGATAAGCATTAATGAATGGATAAAGAGAAGATGGTAGACATGGATAAATAGACAAAAATACCCTTTTAAAATGCTATGTGGATGTCACATGGCTTGTTGGCCGTTAAATTTAACAGCTCCGTAAGTCAAAATGACATAAATGAAATATTTTTTCAAATATAGTGATGTTTTGGGTTAAAAAAAATAAAGTAACATATTTGACAGTTCAATCTTTTAATAATGACAAATGTTTTGATCTTTCTTCAATAAGATGAGTTCTATATAGATATTAGAATAGTCAAATTTAAAAAATGTTTAATTTCTTTTTAGGGATGACCTTTGCATGCATTTGACGTAGGAAAGAGACTTTGGACTTGCTTTTCTCACTTACCTTGACAAAAATATATTTTGTCGTTTTTCCTATAAAAAAAAGGGAAAAATAAATTTTCTGAAGTCAACATGTAAAAGTTATTTAAATGTTATCAAAATCTGAAAATTCGTCATGACCGACTTTATGAGGTATGTTAAATTATTTCGGTAATATGATCACTTTAAAACAAAAATTGAGTTATGGTCATAGTTTTTTTCTTTTTTTTCTTCTAAAGTTATGGTTATAGTTATATATATATTTTTTTTTTTTTTTTGTTAATATTAATGTACCAAAACGGTTTTGAAAACTGTTTTTGAAAAATAGTTTTATAATATAAAAAGTGTATTAGAAATGTAAAAAAGTATCGCTAAATAGTAAAAAGTTGTATTGAAAATGATTAACACTGATTATAATAAGTTAAATTTACTGTTGAAATCAAAATAAAACTAAAACCAAAACCAAAATAACAGGCCCTTAACTTGCAAAGAAAAAAAAAATGCTGGATAAACGCGTGCGTGAATGACGCAACATCGTATTTATAAACTCGTGTCACCCAAGTATGCAGATAAGCTCTAAATCTTGTCTCATTAAAAGGTTCACTTTCAAAAAATTCTTCTCTCATAAAAGAGTCCACTTTAAATTTATTTTACATTATATATCTTTACTAATATAATAATATGTGGTTCACAATTAACCTTTACGTATAAAAATACAAATCACTTGTTGGTTTAGTGGTTTGTGGAAGAGAAATGTTGGCATTTTGTTAAAAAAAGAACAAGTGATCCTGAAAGGAATTGATTGTGGCCCAAACAAAAAAAATCTTTACTTATAAAGTAAGAATGTAGTTGAAAATTGTGATATCAAATTACTTATTTTAAGCATTGTAAGTTTTTAGCTGAAAACTCGTAATAAATTATATATTTTTTAAAGGACGGATGAGGGAGTATAACATATCAATCTATTGTATAAAGAGTAAAATTAGTTACCACTTTTTTGCCATATTGTTTTTAACAATTGGAAGGTTAGCAGAAATGAATTTGGTTAGATGTACCATCTTATACAGGGTGGATTTTATGTTATGTTGTTTATTTGGAACTAAACAGTTGGCCTCAAAGTATTCAGATGTTAGATAATTTTTTTCGATTTGATGTGACTTCCATTTTAGAGTAACATACGATAATCTCTGTTTGTTCATGAAAAAAAATAACTGAAAACAACGACAATTTCATATGATTTCAAATTACGTATAAAAATTAGGCAAATGTTCACTTTAGTCTTTAAGATTTAATCCTATGGCTAAATAAGCCATATTATGTTGAGTCTAAATAAGCTTATAACATTATAAAATATAGCCAATTTATTTAGTCTATACGCGTAAATGCATATTAACACAGAGGTTCATTTTGCCCAATTGTATATACATTGAAGGTTATATTTAGACAACATATAAAACGTTGGGAGCTTTATTTGGATCAGTGGCAGAAGATAGTAAAGAGCGCCATAGGTTAGATTAGACCCCCCTGCAAGAAATTTGGGCCATGTATGCTATTCATTCTCAAAACATATTTTGTATTGTGTTTTAAAACACTCAAAACATATTTTGTAATGTGTTTTAAAACACATTCCAAAACATGTTTTGAGATATTATTTGCTATCATATCTTCAAATGTATTTTGAAATGTATTCGAAACTATATTTTGAGACATGTCCATACTATTCATAACTGCCAGTATGCGGCGGTCCGGTCCGGTGGTGGCCCGGCCGTGGTCAGGTCCAATGCATTTTTAAGAAATTATTTTTTAAAATATCTCAAATACATCGTCAAACAACATTTTAAAATACATTCTAAAGTGAGATATTTCAAAATACATTCCAAATATATTTTGAAGTTGGGATCCACTGTTTTCATTCCAAAACATATTTCAAAAGGAGCTTCATTTTTTATTAATAGGTACTTATATTTTAGTACAATATATATATATATATATACTTTTTAGTACAATATATATTTTAGTATATATATATGTTTATATATATATATATATATTTGGCTTCTACAGAAGAAATTTATTGGAACTCAAGTTCCGCCATTGATTTGGGCACAATTGAAAACACTAAGTGCTTATTTGGACACAACGTAACATTAGGGCTTATATGGCTCCGAGAATTAAAAATTATATAACGTTAAAGCTTATTTGGTTCCAAGAATTATATAACGTTAAAGCCATTTTTAGAAACAAATTGACTTCTTTATGTTCGGTTGAAAATAAAGTTTTTAGAAAAGAAAATTGAACACCAACAGTTTTAACGTTTTGGTGATGATAACTTTCTAAGTGACCGATGCAAACGATTAAAACGAATGGAGACATTTCTTTCAATTATATTCCACCCATATCTCAATTCCATTCATTTAATATCCCTTTGATGTCATTGACATAAGAGATGTCGTTTCTAGTCTATATTTCTTTAACCAATGTTATTTTAGATATTATACATTCAAACCCTTAAAAAATTGGGGCATACTATTTACAGTGACAATTTTACTATTTGCATTAACATTTTTAGATAAAATGTCTAAATTACCCTTTAGGCTTAAAAAAATAAATAAATAAAGGGCTGCAGAAACAGTTTCTCTCTCATTTCTCTGCTATGCTGTGTGGAGACCAGTGGAAGCACAAATCAACAAAATCGGATAAAAGTCTAGACAAACCGGATCGGCAAAGGTGAGTTACTAAAATTAATAATTGTTTCTTTCATGTTTTGTTCGTTGTTTTGATAAATTAGTGTATAATTTGTTTGGATTTGTTATGTTTTTGCCCAGATCTGCGATTAACCAGCCATTTTATGGCCGGATCAGTGAAATCTCGTCCGAGGAGACACCCGACTCGACCGGAATGCGCCCGGAATACCGCCGGTCACCAGCAGTTTTTTCCGGCAAAAAACCACCGGCTGCCAGCAGTATTTCTTGTATGAAATACCGCCGGGCGGTTTCCGGCGGTAGTCAGCCGAAAAAATACCGCACACGCAGTATTTGTTCCGGGCCTCTTTTTGGAAAATACTACCACCGGAGGCCAGCGGTAGTATTTGTGGGACTACCGCCGACCGCCGGCGGTAGTTTTTTTGGAGAAGACCGCCGGTTGTTTTCCAAAAAATACCGCATAAGCGGTCTTTTTTCCAAAAAGAAAACCGCCGCCGCCACACTCCAGCGGTTATTTTCCGGCGGGCTGCGGTTTTTCCGCCGATTTTTCGCCGACAATATTTTTAATTTTTTAATCTTCAATTGTGTTATTGTTCCTTATATATTATCAATTATTTTTGTTCCTTATATATTTTTAATTTTTTAATCTTCAATTGTGTTTTGTAGATGGCAAAAACGTTTTAAAAAATTGAAATTAAAATTAATCAGAAGCAAAAGGATGACAATTTGCAAATTAATGAAGCCAATAAGGCAACAAACTCCGCCTCTGAGGAAATAGTTGGCTGAATACCTCCCACTACATCCGAACGCCAGAGAAAGGTGCTAGGAAGAGCGCATGGTTCTTCTCAATTTTCTAATACGGCGACGGCGGCAAGTAACAGTGATTATTGTGAAACGGAATTTGCACTGCAATACATTGGAGATGCGGAGGAGGAGGAAACTAGGGAAAATGCTGAACGACATGAGAGGGAAATGTCTCTATCGCAGGGGTACATAGAATTTAATTCGGGGCGAATGGAGAATGAAAACGAATGGGCAAATGACCCCAACCAACTGGAAAAGGCTTAATGCTCTCCTCACGTAGGTCAGTTTCAGGGACTGGGACCGGGTCCGGGAGGGATGCTGGGTGGAATGAATACCAGCCTCTGAATTGTTCGATTGACGGTGGGCCTTCAAATCCAAAGTTGTTACAGAGTTTTAAGGGTCATATTGCCTACTACATATGGCATCAACAGGTATCTTATTATTCTTTATTATTTATTGTTTAGATTTTTGCTTAATAACTTGGTGCCTAAAATGTGTTAATTTATTTATTAAATTACGTAGGAACGTGATATATTGACATGCCATAATGGGCACGAGCGGCTGTAAATGTGGAATTTAGTCGACGGAGAAATGAAAAGTATAGGGGAACGGTCTGGGTTGGGACATTTGGTCTGGTGCATGCATCCAGAGTTAGACTCCGCACTCCTCAGTGCCTTTATTGAGAGATGGCATCCGGAGACTAATTCATTCTACATGCTGTTCGGAGAGACGATTATCACTTTCCACGATGTGGCCTACATATTGGGAATTCCGATTGACGGATTTCCCATTCATTGGAAAATTAAGCCGTCGGAAATGAAGGAACTGCTTTTAGAAATGCTGGGGATAGAGAAAGAGTAGTTCGGGGGGTGAGATTTTGCAAGTGTGAAAATGTCCCTCCCTCGTGACCATTGTGTCAGTGAACATGTGGACTCTGCAATTCTGCCGCAGGGTATTTGTTTTGGTTAGTTGGAAACACCCTATTCATTGATAAGAAGAAAACCCACGTGCTTGGGCATTTTCTGCCTTTCCTCCGTGACGTAGATAAAATAAGCGAACTTTCTTGGGGATCAGTTTGCTTGGCGAACATTTATCGCAATCTAGGAAGAGCCTCTAGGGCGGACGATGCCCAATTAAGCGGGTGTCTGACATTATTGCAGGTTTGTTCGAATCAATTCTAAATTATTTCCATACTTTATACTGGTTCATTAAAATTCTTAAATTTTTTTTGTCTTAATACAAAAAGAGCTGGATATACGAGTACTTCCCCATGTTTAGTCCTCCAAAGATAAGGTCATGGGATGTTTCCTTGCCTGCTGCAATGAAGTGGCACATCGGAACCAGGAGGAAGCTTGAGCCTAAACGTGATTTGTTGTCCTACCGCCGTGCTCTAGATAGATTAAAATATGATGAGGTAATAATCCGTATTTTTATATCTTTTAAATGTTGTACAGTTAATTAGTGTCATATCCTAATTGGTCGATTAATCACTAACGTTCTTGCAAATAAACTAGGTAATTTGGCTTCCTTTCGGGCCAAATCCTACACACGTGCACCCAATCCTACACATTGTTTAGGGGTCTTATTTATTCCCCTTCGATCAGAGAGCCCTATATGCCTGATCGGTTCTTGCGACAATTTGGATACGGGCAGTTGATCCGAAATAGAGTTTTTGAGCCAAATAACTGTAACAGATGCAATGAAATTCGTAAGTATTCGTGTATGTACGATACATATTTTATGGCTTGGCAAGTGTACAAGAGTAGGATGTTAAAGGGGCGGCAGAAGGCTCAATGGGCCGATCAGGCGTGCCTTGAGTACCTCGACTACTTCCAGACGCGATCGCACGTTCGTGTTAGTCTAGACAACATGGAACTGGAAGAGACATCGGACCCTAGACAGCTACCAGCGGTTGCGGTAAGTACATGTGATTCCTGTGTATTTATGTCCATTTATTATTTTTATATCAATGTTTATTTACATAACTTGCATTTTTCTGTCAAATGCAGCGTCTGCAATATATAGCTAGTAAAATGTATCTAGCTCATCCTCGGACAAGGCATTCCGTCCTCAACGACGTGAGGGAGAGGGCCATAGAGGAGGTGGCTATACATTTGGAGGATTTGATGCCCGCACTAGAATAACTTGTGGCGAAATCACCTTTGCTATGTTATTGGCTCTTTATATTGAGTAATATTATGAAAAATTTCTGCATAACCATTTCTAAATTATTGTGATGTAGTATATATACTTTTTGATGCAGTGTATTAAGTAGTACATCATTTGGAATGCTATATATGTATTGTATGTGCTTTCAATAATGTTAAAATTAATTACAAATGAAACTTACATATAAAATACTTATATTGGGAAACTAGTGGATAAGAAAAACATCTAATACTAACACTGAACAGTAGATTTATTCATAAATTCAACAAATCGGTGATCCAAGTGAGTTTTCCAACTCTGCATTTGTCTGGACGCCCTGTTTCTCCACGTATGATAGATTGGGGGTAGCAAGACCTCCCCTGTCATTAACAAAGCAATTAAATGATTTTGTCTTATAAGACCCATATTGATGAAACTGATCGGATCATTAGATACGCTGGCCCCTAGCCACTCAATAGGAAGGAAAGTATTACTCTGCGGGCCAGATAATGTAACAACCCTCTGATACTTCGTGGCGACAAGTAATCAAAAAAGATGAGAATCAAACCAAAATTCATCTCTAAGGCCGGAACTACATAACATTCTATTAACCTGCATCCTGTGCAGGTCTCTGCGCACTTGATGCCAATATTCCTCATCTGCATCGTGTACAATATAAGAAATTACTCTAAAACCACAATGTCCATCGACTTTTACATTAACGTGCTCTGTAATGTAGTCTAACACGAACTGCTTCAGAAATAGGGGCATGTTGAAATGCCATTCAGAAGCGTGGGGCCTCACAACCCTTCTTCTCCTCTGTCCACCTGTGGATCTCTGACTTGCGATTGCAACTCATATTAAATTTAGTATATCGATAGGTAATTAATCATAATGATCTGTACAGGAAAAGTAATAGATGCACCTCATTGTAATGCATTCCTATCAACATGCTCGTACCCCGATAGATCTCACTGGGTCGAATTGTGTCTCGGCCGTCCCCTGTGTGGCCTACTTACTGGCTCAGCTAAATCAACAATTTCTAGATGAAGAACTGCATGCATAGCACCCATCACCCTGTATATGTTAGCGCTTGGACGCGTAATGATCTCAACAAACATTTCATGCAGTCGCCCTTCAGCGCTTTGCATTGCCTCCACAGTTTCCAGAAGGGGTCCATATCGACAGGATCAATTGGACGATATGCTCGCACCAGCTGTTGCATCTCATATGCATATAGCAAGCCGCAACTTGTTCGGAGTTCTCAACCACACAACGAACCATCTTCCCCGATGAGGCCAACTCTTTTTATATATTCTTCTTCTACCATTGTAATAGCAGCAGAAGGCAGTCTACCATTCAGCCTACTATACAGTAAGTAGTCTCTCTTCCTGTATGTTTTACTGCGAGAAGATTCCATTGCAGTCCGAATTTTATTAAAGTGCGCCTCTATCATAATATTAATCCCTTGAAAAAGACTTGGAAATGCCTTTCTATCTGTTCCAATTGCCTTTTTCAACTGTGCATGTGCACTCTCAACCCTGAAAGCCAATTAACATTGAAAATCAAACTTTCACATAAAGCATTACATAAAGTATCATATAATTATACAATATAAACCACTATAAATTAAAGTTATAATTAACTTACATGTTCGTTGTGCGCCCTCTGTAATGCTTTATATATTTCGTCCAACAAGATACAAACTTGTCTGCGTGGGGATCCAACCATGTGTTTTTCAAGTATGGAATCACATTTCTAAATTTAGATTTATTTCCATATCTAGTAACAATATATTCCACAGCTTCCGTAAACTGTTCATATGTCAAGACTTTCACCACTTGCCCCCAACGATATATAAACACATTCGTTGTAGTTTTGTCGTTGCCAGCCTCTACTACATATTTCTTGACATCCATTTTAATGTGTCTCCTGCACAGTAGTTGGGTAGCATGTGGGAATACTATTTCCACAGCGTTCATTACGGCAATCTCTCGATCAGTGATGACCAAAGGTGGGTATTTGTTGCCCTCGAATAAATTCCTCAATTGAGTAATGGCCCACAAATAGCTCAGGGAATTGTCATCCCTTATGAAAATGAAAGCAATATGAACATACTGAGATGTGGGTACATGAGTCACTATCTGCAGAAGAGGCATGTCATACATGTTTGTCTTGTACGTCGTATCTATAAACAAAACGTATGGAAACAAACCAAGTAGAGAAGGCGCCTTCTTGTGTGCGAAGAAGGTGTGCCCGACTGCATTACTATCATCTTCAGCTGTGTGCGCATAGAAGTATTCGTGATCGTGCAAAAGTTTGAAGAAATACTGCATATTAGTCATATCTCCCCTCGCCTCCCTTCTACCTTTTGCTGCTTTATTGTACACCTGTCTTATGTGGCTGACATTTTGCGGATCATCCGCTTGCAACTGGGCCAATATATACTTCGGCCTGATGTTAATACTTGACATTTCTGCGACCTTCTTCTTCTCCGCTTTCGTTAGCCGTGAGTACGATGAATGCCAATTTTGAACTTCCTGTAATTCATAATTGTGATTACCATTTTTTATCTTTAACTTCCAATTTCCCCCAGCAATTTCGTGTCCCACAAGGTGAAATGGACATTTTGTCAATTTGCTGCTTGTATTGTTCCGCCTGCTCTTCCCTTCAGGTAGGGGTGGCTTATCTCTAACTATTCCTGATCTATCACACGCTATCTCAACTCGCCATTTTCTCCCTCTTGTAAGGAAAAGGCCCAACGCTTTCGAATAAGACGTAATTTTTGCAATCATATTGCTTTTAGATGTTGTAGCTTTAACCCATGCAACCAAATCTTCCTTACTTCTAAACTCTTCATCCATTTGAAATACATCCGTGTGGTCAAAAAATATGCCATCCCTCTCTAAACGGATAACCTGTTAATACAAAATGATGGGTCAGCATACTTAAACCCTAATTTTAGCGAGAACCATTCAATTTTGGAATATTCGCATCTACGAGAGGTGAGAATGTGACAAAATTCTACATACATAGGGGGGATATTTCATAAATCTAGCCCCCCGGGGATATCTGGCCCTTTTTGGCCGAGAAATCGAAAAAATTACTGCTGGCCACCAATAAAAAAAGCAAGCAACCGACGATTTTTTCATGCAGACCACCACACCAAAAATACCGTCGGAATCTGGCGATATTTTGCTGCAAAATACCGCCGTAATCCGGCGGTATTTAGCCGGAAAAATATGCCAGATTCCGGGGGTAGTTGGCAGGAAAAATACCGCCTTGGCGGCTTTTTCCGGTGGAAGACCGCCAGCTTCCGGCTGTACTTCTGGCCAAAACACCGCTGGCCTCCGGCAGTGGTCAGCCTAAAAAATACTGTGCTTCACCGCGCGGTATTTAGCCGGCTACTAACGCCGGTCTCCGGCGTTAGTTTCGCTGGACATACCAGGGAAAAATACTGCCCTTCGCCGGGCGGTATTTTCCCTACCACTACTGGTGGTACTTTCGGCGGAAATACCGCCGATCGAAATCCGACTAAGGAGATAGTCTCCTCGGTCGAATTTTACAGTTTAGTCCAAAAACGGCTGGATGATCGCAGATCCGGGTCAAAATCAAAGAGCAGATAGATTTTTTTATTAAGAAAAAATAAATTTCACGTAAAAAATTGTATACAGTTATTACTTACCATGTAATATGGATCGTCCTCTTGTCTGTCGGTCATATTTGAATACACGTGTGAATAAAAAATGAATTACTGAAGGTGAATAGGGAAAATAGGGAAAAACAAATAGCATGCAGGCTTAAGGTATCCATCCTTGTCTTTTATAGAGTACTTTAATATTTTTTTTTTTTAAGCGTTAAGGGCAATTTAGACAATTCACCTAAAAATGTTACTGCGAATAGTAAAATCATCACTGCGAATAACAATTCCGTACTTTTATTTATGTGCAAATTTTCATAACTGTCAAGGTAAAACACCTAAGAAAGCTAATTTGACACAATTTGTTCCATTTATGTCTTTACTTTAACAATTTCAAAACATACACTCAGCGTATTGGATGCGGGTGCTAACAATATGGCAGCGCCCGTATTGAAGGTGGGGGGGGGGGGCATCACAAAACCCGCATCCAATAGCATGTTTTGTAGTAGTGAAGGTTCAAATTCGATCGACAGATGGGTTCTCGTAGATCCAACGGAAATGACTTTGAACTAAAGAAAGGTTGGATGCATAAATTCTAAGAATGGATCCCAAAAAACATCTAGAAAGAAAGAAGCTTTGAAGAATTTATTGGATAACAAAGCAAATGTGAGATGAAGTTAGATCTTTATATTCACTTTTGTCTGGTCAGCAAATGTTTAAAAACTCGGGTTTGAAAACATGTTTTTGGAAAACACGTAAAATGTGAAATTATAAGAAGGTATAACTGAATAGTACAAAGTTGTATTAAAAATAATGAAAAATAATTATAATATATTAAATTTACAGTAGAAACCAAAAACAAAGTCAAAACAAAAAACAAAATCATTGAAAATGATTCCAATGGAAAAAAAATTACATTTTTGATATATTAAATAATGAAAATGCAAGAATTCTTCTCTCAACTCTTTAGATGAACACTGAAATTGCGTCACTATATCCTTAACATTTGCATATAAAAATGAAGAATGGACAAAAATATTTTTCAAGGTGAGTGATTAATGAAACTCATTTTTTGATTGACTCTCTCCGAGGAAATTAGAAGTGGTCGAAACTCTAGAGTCCTCCACCTCCTCTAACCATCAGCCTTCCCCTCAAAAAAACCCACTAGCCATCTCGGAGATTTGGCCCTGGTGTTCACCGACAAAGAGATGGATCTGCTAGAAGCCCCCCTCCAACAAGCTTTGATCGGAAAATTCTCCTGAGAGAGGACAAAGATGGAAAAATTGAGACAGGATCTTGAAACTGTTGGGTTCACGAGTACCTATCACATCAGATTAATCGACAGAAAGCAAGTCCTCATCCGATTCGAGTTGGACGAAAATTATAGCAGATGTTTCCTATATGCCGTTTGGAATTTCGGGACATACGCCATGCGCATCACAAAATGCACGGCGGATTTTGATCCTCAGGCGGAATCTTCAATCGTTCCGGTATAGGTTTCTTTGCCCGGTCTACCTTTTCAATTGTATAATGAATGGTCTCTCAAGTCAATTGGGAATATGTTTGGGCAAGCCTTGAAGGCTGACTTTGCATCAGCAACACTATCCCACCCCTTAGTGGCTCGGGTTTGCATAGAAATGGATCTATTGAAGACACCCCCAAACTGGGTCTGGCTAGAGAAGCGAGGAAGAGGCTTTAGACAATACCTGGAGTTTGATAAACTCCCAAAATATTGTGTGACATGTAAGATGATGGGTCACTCAGTGGAGGGCTGTCGTAATGAAGAATCCACTGGGCAGCAAAAACTTTGGCAGCCGAGGAAGAAGGAAGTTCAGACGGAAGCCCCTCGAGCTATGCCGGATCAGAATCTGGGGAGAAAGGAAGTCTCCTAATCTGAACAAGGAGCAGAACCGCATGATGCATTGATATTGTTCGACAAAATGACTCAAGCTTTAGCCCCAATGTAGCAGCCTACATCCAGCTCGAAAGGTGTTCGGGAGAAGTCTCCATAGACCCAATTAGAGAGGCCGAGCTTCATCGAACCCTACTCAGCCCCATCGGGCCAGCCACCATCAGTACCTGACACCTGGTCACATCTACCTACGCCAACTGCTCAGCTCCCAGCCCCTACCAGCTAGCAGCTCACTGAGGAAATCTCCCAATCTGAACAAGGAGCACTACCGAATAATGCTTTGATCCTGTTCGACAAAATGTCTCAAGCTTAACCCCAATGTAGCAGCCTGCATCCAGCTCGAAAGGTGTTCGAGAGAAGTCTCCACAGAAGGCCAAGCTTGCCTAAGCTAGCCCTCAGATGCCCATCCAGTAGTGCGATACACCCACTACATCCGAGCCAGGACCCAGTGCACAGTAAGATCATCCATGCCCGGTTTAAGTAACCCAAGGAACCCAATCACTAGCGAACAGTGACACGGAGGTTGTTTATGCGGATACTCAAGCCCCCCTCACAGCTCCGGAAGTCCCCATCACTTCATTGTGGTCCAGCATTGTCCGTGAGCCTCCTCAGGTCTCAGAAAAACAACACAAATCCCTGCCTCTGCCATCTACTAAGCCACCCATTCCTTCTACACAAATGCCGCTCTTCTATTCACATAAGGTCCAAAGCGATGGCAATCACAATTATATCGAGGGGGTGGGTATGGCCCCTGGGAAACAGATGACAAGGTCGAAGATGAAGAGGTTGTCCAACTGCATGCTCCACGATCCCGAAGGCCGGAAACTTATGTTGAGTATGAACTTCAGAAGCTTAGAAACAAGCCCAAAGTAGACTATCGTAGATTTAACAAGCATGGGTACAAAATGTGAGCCTAGAGGGCCTATCCTTTTTTTTTTTTTTCCCTTTCCCTGCTGCACTATTTTATTTTCTTTTTGCACTTAATAAAATGGGTAACCAATCCCATTAGTATTGGAGAAAAAAAAATTGAAGAATGGTCTACCATACTCTACCCCTTTTGCCAAATGGCTTACCTACATCTCTTTGTGTTAATTGTGTCCTTCCTAGTTAAATTCCTTCATGCGGTATGAACTGATTTGGAACATGTTTATTGACCACTTTTTAGCAAATTTGGCTGATAGGACTCGTCATGGGTCTACCAAATACAGTAAAAATACTGCTTAAAACCTGCAATTAAGATGCTAATAAAATATAGCACAGTAGTAGACAGGGTCGATCAACAGAGACGGCAATTTAATTCTAATTCCAATTTAACATGCAAATAAAACCAAACTATAACTAGTAGTCACCTTTGTGTCTCTTAAGAGACTTTAGAGTTGTCACTTAAATATAGCAAAATAATAATTAAACTAATAATTAAATAAAAGACTTAAACAATTATCAATTAATGAGAGAAAATTCCGGTATTATGTAAATCCACCTTAATCTCATGCATGCAATCATAAACCTCTTAACTTGTCTAATTACTTATGCCGTTTCAGTTATAGTATTACCGCGAGTCCTCGCAAATAATCCCAATTTTTCCATAGATTCTCGATAATCCCCCGCGAGTCCCCGCAAAGGAATTATTCTCTAACTACGTTAACTAACAGACCGCGAGTCCCCGCAAACCTTATTAATTAACAAATAGAAGCATTAAAAACTAGAAGAACCCGAAACTAATAATTCCTACTGACGATGCATTAGAAATTATTACCCAATTAATCCTGTACTACTCGGCCGGTAGTTGTACCACTCACTGACTCTACCAGATTAAACTAAGTTGATCAGGCTTAATAAAATCTTAGTAATTAGACATATAAACACAGGCAATTTAGAAACATAATTCATCAGACCTTAGATTAATTCCTGAGTTTCATACATGCATGGATTATGGCTTTTTACATAATACCAGAACTAATAAATTAGCTACTCATGATAAAACACGAAAAACACATAAATATAGAAGAAGACATTAAAAGAGAAAAGAGAATACTGTACTGGAGTTTAAGAATTCGCGATCTGACAACCGCCGGTTTGGCCAAACGGTAGACTGCCCATCGGGAAATTCCAAGGTTGCGATCGAAACAGAACAAAACAGAACAAAACAGAACAGAACAGAGGAAAACTACACTGCGCGAAACTGTATCCTGTGCGAAAATTATTTGTAAACTAAGAAACTATTCTATATAAAATTTATCTATAAAAACTTGTCTCTAAAAAAGTTGTCCTCTAAAAATATATGCTATATCTAAGAAAAGCTATATATATATATATAATCTCTCAAAAGTGCAGGAATAATCCCATATATATAGGGATACAACTCAGCAATTAACCAATCTCCTAATTGAATAAGGAAACCTTGTTCTACTTGGAAAGAGAGTTAATTAAGCACATGGAATCTTTTTCACTTTTTGGTAACTCTTAACTTCTCTCTTTTAATTCCTTCTTGGATTGGTAAATTGCTCAAAACTTCAATGCTTCCCTTTTTTTTCTTTCTCCGCATCCTTCTGCGCGTGCCCACTTAATTGGGCTTTATCCAACTGATTGGAATCAATTCCAATTGAATTGAATTCCAATTGAGATCAATTAATTGGCATCAGCCCATGCGTTGGATTTTTAATTGGATTGGACTCCAATTGCATGAAGGCCCACGTGCTGACTTTGTTGTTGGATCAAAATCCAATTGGAATTGGATTACTTGAAGCTGATTTCGGGTGCAGCCATGGAGTCCAATTTGCAGGCCAATATTGTGGTGCAGCCCACAAATCATGTGGGCTTTTTAGGCGTGACTCATCTGCTCCAATTCTTTCACTTTTTTGCATACTCTTTTCTTTTTAGGCCTGATCTCTAAAACTGCAAATAAACATTAAAACCTTGGGCAAAAGTTCGTGAGAACTGCCATAACAAGTCCTAAAATAATATACCTAAAACGTGCAGATCATTGGCTGAATGAGTGATCTTTGCTACTTGACATATGCTCATTCCCAACTTCTCCTTCCTGTCTCACATTTTCAAAGAAGTATAAGACAGGAAAGATTTAAGTTTATATTTATTGGTTAAGAAAGCAAATGAATTAGCACTATTTTATTTTCAAGTGAAAGTAAATTTGTATATATCTTTTTATGTTGTGTAGTTTTTACTGTCAATGAATATGCTTTTTATTTTGTAATGAATTAACACATTATCAGAAATACCATTATTTGTGCATTGAATCATCAAGCAAAAACACCCAAAGGCTGGTTACAACAGATATGGAATAGAAAGTTTGAAACTTTTTTATTTTGAATCTTTGATTCAACCTTCTCTGAGGATATGAAAGAAGAAAAATCTGAAAGCTCTCCTGTGTTTGTGGCGATAATACCAAAATCTCAGTTGGCTCAGTCATCTTTATGTTGATCCTTACAGGCCTCTTGAATCATCTCTTTTACTATTTTGTTTTTCATTTTTTTATCTATAAATATAAATGTTTTTTTTTATTTAGTATTGATAGAAATTCTCTTGTTAAGAACCCTATGAATTGATTAAAACCTCATATTCATACTAGAACCGCGATGATTCAATAATAAAAATTTTAAGTTAATCAAGGATTTCCCGAGTAAGAACCCCCGGGCCGTCACTTAATTCCACGAAGAGAACTAGATAGAATGACTAATAATTCAAAGAAAATTTTTTCCTTTTGTCAAAATCGAAATAGAAGAAAAATCTTGCGATTTTAAAATTTCGAAGTCTTTGAAAATTTTTTGAGTCCTGATACAATATGAGGTCTGAACATTAGGTATGAATCATAGTTCAAATATTTCTTAATCTATTTTGTATATTCCGTGTTCCAGCTATTATAATAAATATCCGACGAAGTAGAACCACCTCTATCAAGCAAGATGACAGACTCATTATCTGTACTATCAATAGGATCAATTCTAACAAGTCACACACTCATATTCCGGAAATAAAAAAACAAAGAAATTTCGCGATCAAACTCCCAAAATAGAATAGACTCAAAATATGGACTCTAAAGGATTCATTTTGTAGTCAAAAGTTAGGCCTTGCGGGTTCTTATAGATCTAATTCATTAAAATTCCATCCAAGAAAATGGAAGAATTAAAAATCTCCAAAATAATAGATAGAAAATATCGCAAATAGAACCATTGCGACACCCATTAAAGGGGTTGTTCCCCACCCCGGAGCTACTTTACCATATTCCAAATTCAATGGTTTTAATAAACTACCTCAGTAGTTCGTCCTGGACCAGATCTAGAACTGTTCTCAACAGTTTGTGTAGCCATAAATCCTATTGTATTGTATTTATTTTTATTAAGATTGGTTGACTTTGTATACCATTCCGTAGTAAATGTAAATAAAGGATCTTATGCTAGATCCGTTGGGGTCTTGAAATTTTAGAATAACAATAAAATAATGGAAACAGCAACCCTAGTAGCTATCTTTATATCTGGTTTACTTGTAAGTTTTACTGGGTACGCCTTATATACCACTTTTGGGCAACCTTCTCAACAACTAAGAGATCCGTTTGAAGAACATGGGGACTAATTGAAGTAATAAGCCTCCCAATATTGGGAGGCTTATTACTTCAATTGAGATAATGAAAATTCAATTTATCTTTTTAGTTGGAACTTTAGGAGGTTCCATAAAAAAGATAGCGAAAAAAATTATCCCTAGAGTCGAGACTAAGAGGAATATATAAACTAGCGCTTCCATAGATTCGATCGAGGTTTACAATTATAGCTTCCATACCTGTTTGTTTCATTTTTTTTTTTCTTTGGGGAATTATCTCTAGACTAAATAATAAATTAAAGCGAAAAAGTGGTGATCCAAATCAAGATTTATTTTCTCTGATACCCTATAACAAAAACCAATTTCAAAAAGAAAATAGAGTCGTAAAGATATCAAAGCGGTGTTGGATCAGACTGCTTGTCTTCTTGTAGTTGGATCTCCAAGTTTTTGGAATGCTCCAAATTCTACTTGAGCATCCAAATCTGGGTCAATACCAGCAAAAACATCTCTGAACAAGGTTCTAGCACCATGCCAAATATGCCCGAAGAAGAAGAGTAAAGCAAATGAAGCATGTCCAAAAGTAAACCAACCCCTTGGGCTGCTACGAAAAACGCCATCAGATTTCAACACACATATGCTTTATTTGTGCGTTATATGTGCATTTAGAAGACACACATGTGCTTTGTTTGTGCTTTAATTATATGTGCATTTAGAAGACGCACATGTGATTTATTTGTGCGTTATGCGTGCATTATTTGTACGTTATATGTGCATTTAGAAGACAAAATGTGCTACTGCATTTTTTGTCTCATTTAAAGACATATGAAGTCAGTGTGGGGGGGGGGGGGGGGGGGGGGAGGGGTTGGCGGGGTGGTGAAACCTGAATTTCCTCGAAGAAAGATCCACCTTAATTTGCAGCTGATTAGTCTAAGGATAGTATAAGGTAAACCCTGAATAAGGCGTTCAATGTATGATTCCAATGTAAATGGTAGTGCGACTAGGGCAGTTGGGAAACAAATTAACATAAGTGTATCTGCTCCTGCTATTGTTCAAAACTCTCAGACGATGATCAATTCTTCTGATAAGAAAGGGGAAGAAAACCAGTCTATTGAGAATGGAGAGAATAATTCATGTGAAAATGCATAATCGGTTGGTCTATGATCCTGGTGCCAACTGCCAAGGGTAGGGGTGAAATTGTACCTATTTCTGATCCCATTGCATCTGAACCTCTTCGTCTGCGAAGACAACCATTTTCCAATCAAACACCTACGTACGGTGTTGTCATCAGTTGGCGCTTTCACTGTTCAATGCGCAAACTGTTTCAAGTGGAGACTTTGACCAACGAAGGAAAGGCTTTGAAGTAGGGCTGATAACGAGCCGAGCCAAACACGAACACAAGGTTTTTTGAGCTCGGCTCGGCTCCTTCACCCCAGCTTGAGCGCTGTAGCTCGTTAGAAGTTTAACAGCTCTAGCTTGGCTCGAGCTCACCTCGTTGGGGGCTATTTTTTTAAAAAAAATTTTGCTTATAATTAAAATAATTTTTTTCAACATTCTACCAATTCGATAAAAGGTTATTAGGTAAAAAAATTATTTATACAAAAAAAAGCTTGTTCCACTAATCTTCTGAATATGGTTCGAATTGAACCTTTGTGCACTAGAAATTTGCACAATCAGAGATTCCATTAAGCTACATACACTTATTTTTTTATTTACGTGTTTGAGAATTTATTTATTTTATCTATGTGTAAACTAGCTTCTTACTAAGCTGTTCACGAATGTAATCGAGCTTTTATCCCATTGTTCGTTTATTAACCGAGCTTAAAATCTTATCCGTGTTCATTTATTTAAAATCAACGATCTCGAGCCGAACTTTTAATGAATCGAGCTCGAGCTTGTTCGTGAGAGTTCGTGATCAGCCCTACTTTTAAGCAGGTACAGCCGCCTCAACACCCCTCCAACGCCCACCTTACCCATTAAATATATTTATATGCTAGAAAAAAACTAGTAAGTCTTTATATATTTTTTTCTTGACTACGCCACTGCCTATGTCTGCTCTGTTAAGTCAGGTTCAGAGCATTTTGGGGTTAATCTTAGGTGGAGACTTATGTGGTCAGGTCAAGGCCATTGTTAGTAGGCGTAATGTTGAACCTGTGGCTCGATGGAATTTTCGGTTTTATTTTCGCTGAAGCTGGGGTAGAAGGTATAAAGTACAAGTCTTTTGAATGGCTGCTTTTCGTAAATTCTATGTAAGAATTTGTTCATTGTAGTAGTGGATTATATTAGACGGTTTCTACTAGTATCAAAAGAACGTGTGTTATATATACTTCTTACACGATAAATATATATCAAGTAGAGGTTTCCCTAATTATGTTGTCTATCCTTCTTGTCTATGCAATCTTATTAGAGCGGAAAAAAATAGACAAATTGTCCTTTTACAAAGTTTCCTTGAATAAACCTTGTATATATGTGGTGTGTGCTATCTTAATACACAAAATTTGATACATTCTTATCAGTCTTGAATATCACATAGCGATGCACCTTTTTCCTTTGCAATTCCATGAATGTGCTTTTGGAATGTTCAACAGCACCCATACCAGATGATGCATTTGACCCTCGAAAATCCCTAGCCCTCTTTAACGCCACTCTTTCGAGTCTCGTTTAATGACATGAAGCTTACGATTTTGTTAGTGAGAAGCTCAGTTCCGCTTTAAGCCCGACAAGCGGGCAAGAGAACTAGGGTTGGTGTGGCTAGCCGGCCGGCAACCAAGAGAGGTAGGCGCGGAAGGAAGTGCTTCCAGTCGATTGTGGATCAAAATGAATGATTCTTCTGGTCTCTCTGCAGATCCCCGCCCCAAACTTACCTGCAGCACAACGTCTATTCGCTTCACATGGGTGATGATTGACAAAGAAAAATGGGTGAGATGGGTTGCGGTCTTTTAGACCAAAGGAGAAGAATAATGAAGTGAAAAGAGGACACATATGTGAATTATCCGTGCATTAATCACAAGACAAGTGTGCTATAAACCAAAAAGGAAAAAAAAAAATGCCTTTCATTGCAAAAAGGATGTAGACCACAACAAAATTCAAAGTATATGCATTCAGTTTAAATGAGTAGTAATTGTTGTTCAGCAATTTTACCCTCCTTCATCAGGAGGAATGTCGGTGGGGTCCAGTACACCCCCGGGGCAGTTTGCCTGATCTAAACGAGACTGCCCTACAGCGGCGAATCGAGGATCCTAAAGTCAGGAGGGGCAAATAATTTAGGATAAATTTTTTTTTAACAACTTCCATTTTTGTCATATACAAGAACAAATTTTATACGCAATATTTGTTTTCTTCTTTTTTTCTCCTTAAAATAGTTACATTTCTTTTTTTTCCCCCCCTAAAATAAGTACCACTTTTCAATGATATTAAGAAGGATTATGAAATTTAATCATATAAATTAAAAAGTATTGTATTTTAATTTTGTTAATTTCAACTTTTCCCTTAATTACTATAATTTTTGGTGGGACAATTACTCAAATATTCCTAAATTTACACATTTTATAATATATTAAGTGGGTTTTTCAAAATTTGAGGTGGGGCAGTTCATGCATATGGCTCTGCCACTGCAGCCCCATTTCTAAGCGACTGCGAACTAAAGGGGGAAAGCGAGGCAAATGCAGCCGAGTGTAATAAAATATTAAACATCCCTCGGGCTTCTGGCATAGAAGCCGAAGTAAAATTGGCTACAATTTCAAAACTTCTAATAGTAATAAATCACAACAGTTATTGGTTTTCTTATAATTTAAATGGATTCTTTAATTTGTCTGAAAAGCTTTTCAACATCATTTATTTTTTATAAGGAGTATATCTAAATATTTTGTGTAGATTTTACTCTCAAATAACAAGTGTTTTATTTGAATGCATCAGAACATTCGTGTGTCATCGTTTGTTTGGCTAAAATTGGGTTCCTCTATGTCTTAATGCTATTAGTTAGATAAATTTAGTAGAACGTTTCTCTAAGCTTCTAGCTAATTAGGGAAATAGTTAGAGATACGTCATCCTGGCTATCAAGAAGGTAAGGGGGAATAAGGCGATGCATGTACGCGTCATCTAACCAGCTAACTTGAGTTTGTTAAACAAATCTTTGCATCGATGAACGAAGTTCTTAAATTGGTGTGAATTCATTTGTTTGCCATATCTTATTAATTGGACTTAATTAATTGGAAGGAAAGAATTAATCATGTTCTCTAAGAATACATCCTTACTCATCATGTTCTGATGTAATATCAAAAGTGAGTAAGTTTATTATTGGTGTAAAAACAACGCACCAAATTTTGAAAAAACATTAATTTACACCAAAAATAAACTTACTCAGATTAGCACTTGGTGAGTAAGGTTGTCTCCCACTTCCTTCGGTTAATTGAAAACAAGCTTTGAGATAATTGCATCAGAATTAAAAATAAAGAAAAATTAAATAAACTAAAATAATTAAACATAATAAAATCAACAGAAAAAAATATTCAGCAAGGCAATGATTTCACACTAGTTTAGGACTTCGTTCATCGACGCAGAGATCTGTGTAACAAACTCTAGTCAAACGAACGACACGTAACGTACATATGCATAATGTTATTCCTCTCTTACCTTCTCGATAGACAGGATGACGCATCTCTGGCTATTTCCCAAATTAGCTAGCAACTTAAAAAGACAATCTGACGTAGGAACCCAGTTTTAGCCGAACAAACTCGGACGTAGGACTGTTCAACTAACATGTTTATTCTGTTTACCTGCTGGTAATTTTAATACTAATTAGATACCCACGACCAAAATTCAACATCATCATCAAAATTAATCAAACTCTTAAGAAGCAGGGGCTTCAAGCTGAAGGCATTCTAGGGCTTTCTGGTGGGCACAAGTCCCAATAGTGAGATCGGGCTTGGCATTCAACACGACTCCAAGTATGACGATTGTAAGGAAGCTTGTGATTTAATAGGGCTCGCAGTCCTTCCATTTTAGGGACTGTCCTTACGACGGCGGCGTCTGAATGAATAGATAGCAATTGGGTCTCTCTTGGTGGCCAGGCCCAGACCATCTACTGGGATCGTGTCCATCTCCCCCTCTTGTTCGGGAGGGCCGAACTGAGTCGGGACTGCAATATGCCGGTCGCGGTGGCCAAGGGATGCCTTCCGATTGCTATGTCGCTGGCTCCACCTCCACCTTCCACCCCTAAAGGGATCTTTCTATTTTTAATCAACTCTGACCTCAACTTCAGATTGGGGCAAATGTGTCTCGTATTAGAGATTTCTCCGCTGGGTAGTTTTGCCTTTGCAAAGCAATGCAGAGACGAAGAGGCGGCGAGCAAGATAAAGGAGGAGAGTTACAAAAACAAGTTTTCAAAACCTCACTCCCAATACCAAACATGAGTTTGATTTTGTTTTGGGTTTCAAAACACCATATCAAACGGGCCAACAAAGAATTTGGGATTGGGTTGGGATAGATTTTGATTATTATTTAGTTAGGTTTTCGATGTGGACTTAAATGGCTCCCCCTTTGTTCTCAAATAAGAGTGTTTTTGGAGATTTAGAAAAATTTCTTTAAAAGAATGTCACTTCACAATTTTCAATACAAAATAAACACAGTTCCATTTTTATTCATCTAAATTTTGCCCAATTTTTTACCTTAATATTCACTTTTGGGACATAAAATTACCAAAACAATCAAAAAAAAAAAGTGAAATTCCTATTCTACAGAAAACGAAGACGGCACATTCGTTTTCAGATGGAAACAAAATTGACGTCTTGGTTTTCAGGAAAAAAAATTTTAAAAATAAAAAATAAAATAAAATTCTGGTAAAAACGAATTTGGTGGATTCGTTTTTTCCTAGAAACGAATCCACCAAATTCGTTTCTAGTTTTATGATTTTTTTTAAAAAAATTAAGATTCTGGGAAAACAAATTGGTGGATTCGTTTCTAGGGAAAAACGATTCCACCAAATTCGTTTCTATTTTTATGAATTTTTTTTAAAAAAATTACAATTCCAGAAAAACGAATTTGCGGAATTCATTGTTTACGGGATTAAGGAAAAAAAACATGAAGAAAAATTTGGCGAAGCAGTCGACTAATAACTAAAAAATTGAAAAGGAGGCATATTAACAAAATAAGAGCATCTGTGGAACGGAACAGCACCACTGAGTGTCCAAAGCCGCGGCACTGCCTCGACGTCCTGCAATCCGAAGTAGTGATTAAAACACGGTTATTTACACATAAGTTGCAGCTCCCTAGCTGGCCGTGGCAATATACATGAAAAAAAACGAATTCAATGAAATAAAATCATTGTAAGAAAAAAAAATTTTATAAAAAAACAAATTCAGGGAAATCATTGTATTATTAAGGCTATTTTGTAGATATAGAAAATTAATTTTAGTAGAAAACGAATTCAATGAAATAAGTTTATTTTTAAAATAAGTAATATAGTTTTAGTTAAATAATACAAAGCGAGAAAACGAATTCATTGTATAATAGTATTTTTAAAATAAGTAATATAATTTTAGTTAAATAAAAGAAAATGAAAAAGAAATCATTTAATAAATAAAATTGAATTCAAAATTCCAAACGGTATAGAAGATGAATTCATTTTGTAGCCGTGTTTAGCAGAAAACGAATTCGATGAATTCGGTTTCAGTAGAAAACAAATTCACGGAATTCGTTTTCTCGAAAAAAGGAATTCACAGAATTCGTTTTCTACTGAAACCAAATTCAGTGAATTCGTTTTCCCTAAAAAATGAATTCACAGAATTTGTTTTCTACTGGAAACGAATTCACTGAATTTGTTTTCATTGACCGCGAATTCGAATTCCAAGAAAATTTTTTAACCATAGAAAACGAATTCAGTAAAATAAAATTAGTTCTAAAATAAGTACTATAGATTTAGTTAAATCAAGTAAATAAGAAAACGGATTCGTGAATTCGTTTTCTAAATAAGGGTGTATTTTAGAATAAGTAAAGTAATGTTAGGTTAAACAAAATAAACATAATGCACTGTATTCGTTATCTAACTGAAAACTAATTCAGTATTCGTTTTCTTAATAAGTAAAACGAATTATGTAATAATTATCATAAGAACTAAAAGGATACTTCTAACACTTTGAACCATTTTTAATGTCAACAAATCATAAGTAATTCGTTTTGTCCTGAAACCGACATTGCTGATTTTGTTTTCGGAATATAAATATTTTTACAGCAATTTAAGCAATAATTAAATAGTAATTTGTATATGAACATGTTTTACGATTACGTAAGGGACGTCATTTAGGAAATACCTAAAATTGCCGTAGAAAAGATTGGATAAATTCATTTATCTTTGAAAATTTTTCACGGCACATTTATGTGTTCCAGTAGAACCTAAATGAAAAAATTCGTTTACGAGTTTAGAGCAATTACATTACACATATACTGATGTTTCTTTTTTATATAGGTTTTAGTTTAAATTAGCATGCATATGGAATACAGATAAGTTATCGATAATTTACACATTTTATTGGAATTACTTAATTTAAAATGAATGACATAAAACACGCACTTATGTGTTAATAATAAGATTACGTGCGTAAATGTAGGAATTTTGCTCTTAGCAATGAAATTAAGCCATTTAATGTTTTGATTATTCTAAAATACAGAAGGAAAAAGGAAATCACAGAATTTCCATACGTGGTGAGGCATCACAATTTCAACATACTTGGCAAGACATCAAAGCAAATGACAGTAGCCTCACTTTGCAACGGCAAGGATGGAATTTTCTTTCCAAAAAACAAATTTTTAGAAAACTTTTGGTAGAGTTCCCCCTTTACATGTACCAAACTCCCTATGACCAATTGAACATAAACCACAATTGTACCAAATCTACAACATCCATCTCATTCAATAGTAGGTAGACGACAAATTCTATATGTTAACACAAACAAACATGTTTCGAATATATAATAGCTAAGTACTAACCATCAAAAAAGTGGAATAAAATCTTCACTATGTACCACACGGGGGAGGACGCGTATTCCTACGCGGTCTATGCGTGGGATGCTACGCACGTGGAGGTGGAGCATGCATATCTGTAGGTGGCTCGCTACGCATGGAAAGGTGCCGCGCTTCTTCCCCAAACTCGTTTGGGGGCTTACGACGCTTATGCACTTTTTCCTCTGGCACACGCAGAGGATGGCTAGAAGTACTATTTCTAGCGAAAGCTTCAAAAGTATTGCTGTCAGGCGTTCCATGTTCATGATGCGCAGTTTGGTGATATGACCAATCATCGCCAGAGTTCTGAGAAACATCTTCTCCACCCTCTCGCTGTCTGGACATGGATGAACGATGTCGGCTCTGAGTTGACACCGATTTGTGTTCCTGGGTAGATCGTCCATGCATTGATCCACCTTGAGTAGATGACAAGGTTAACCCATCGACTAGGCGATGACCTTCGCTAGCACAAGTGAGAGTAGCAGTGATCTGGTCACACACATAAAATAGCTTATCCTCCATAGGATACCCAGCAAAATGCAGGTTGTCCAACATCTCTCCCACTACATGATACATCGACTCCATAGATTGATTCTGAAAGTATGTTAATTAAGTAAGTTATATATTATTTGAATGAATATAGCATTTCGTAAGATGTGCATACCAGGAGGGGAGAAACTTACATAATACTCGGTCAACACTCCGTAAGATCGCATCGCTTTATCTGGAGGTTTAGCAGGATTACCCACTAGCTGCCGAGTGATATTGCGATACCACGTCATATAAGGAGAAAAGTAATCAATGGATGCATTAGAAATATTCCCTACAATAACGTGTTGTTCAGCCTATTCCCAATGAGCAATATGGTCTCGGTGTGTTAGCGCCCATTTTTCTGTATTTCGTCCTCTGAAATCCAAACTGTGAAGACGCTCACTTGTATCGATGTCGGGAGGAATTCCCTGCTCAAACCCAAATTGGCGCATAACTCGCTCTGGAGCATGCAGTTCGACCACACAGAAGTTAATGAGAGAGACATGTGATCGCCAAATTTCTCTTCCAGTTAAGCAATATTCAGGCAATTTCACCAATTCATCCTCCTCATATGGGTTCCAGATAAACTACGAAAATAAAATTAAAATGCCAATATTAAACAATACAGGAAGTAGACATAGTAATGAAGAACTCATAACAAATAAATACTCACATCTCCCTCAACGAGATGATCTAATTGGTCCCGAAATAGATATATTAAATATGATCCAACATTCACAAAACTGCGTCGCTTGTTCCCTCTACATAATAAACACAATATAGGACAGTGGTTAGAAAAACAACAAGAATCAACCATTGTGTGGAAATGAAATATTAATAAGACATAACTCACGCGGCACCACGGGGTAGGGGGACTAAATCTTCGAAGTCCTAAGCAGGAACTGTGGGTCGAACAGTAGGAGTCAGTTTAGGGATTCTTTCCCATACCTACAATTGTAGCAGTAGTTGGGGTCCACCTATCTCTTTCGTGTCCATACGAGTAGCCCGGCATAAATTTTGATATAGCAAGGACAATGTAGCACTACCCAACTATAATTTCTTATAGTAAGAACGTTGGCCAAAAATGGTAAGTACATTAGTTTGGCCCCGGCTGCAGATTTATCACTAAATAACATAGCAAGTAACTATATCAGTCTACATCTAGTGTGCTGCATAACTTTTTCCTCCGTTGAATCATTATTAATGCCGAGATACTCAATCAAGTGGGTATTTAAACTGATCAAGTTCAACTGACCACTCTTAATATCATTCGCTGCAGGCTCGTACCCCAACAACTGCACACATAATGCTTGCCATTCTGCCACTTTTCATGTGGCTCCATTAGAAATAAGTGGTTGCCCAATTATGGACAAACCCCATATAACCGCAACATCCTGCAACGTCACCGTGGCTTCACCGACGGGAAGGTGAAATGTATGCGTCTCTTGGTGCCACCTCTCAGCCAAGGCATTTATTAAATGCTTGTCCACTTTTATATCACCCCCCTCTGAATACGCTATAAAAGCCTGATTCTTTCAAAAGAGTAATCACGCGAGGATGCATATCACCAAAATTCCACACATCGTGACTACTTGACTTGAAAGACAGCAGAGGAGTGGACGAGTCCGCCCAAATCAATTCCTAGCGATTATTAGCTTGCAATGTTAGTACACTTCGGTCTTTAGGCCCTGAGTCCAAATATACCAACGAGTTCTGCCCATGTCCCATTTCCATTGTAGATCTCCTGAAATAGGAAACAAAAAATTGAATATGAAACCAACCGTAGATATAAGTATACTATTTTCAAATCATCAATCATTCGTACCGGTAACTAGGGAAGTATAAGGATGGAAATAATCATGGATGAATATAGAATTAGGCAACATGCTTAAATTCCAACATCTAATTGAAAATTTTTGTATACTTCCGCCTACAATTGAGCCAAATTTACTGTGCAACAAAATCCTGTAACATCACATATATCAAACAAACCCCCATTACAGACACATTTGAATTCCAAACAACTGCATCCATAACAGAATACGAAGACTAAGCATGCAATTGTTATACGAATATAAAATATTCAACATACAACCGTAAAAATACATCAAGTGTGTGTGCTAGTCCTCTCGCGCAGTTGCGCAAGACGTGGACATTTTTTCCTACTGTGCCCATGTTGGTGACAGGCCTGGCACTGCTTCATTGGCTGACTGTCCATAGCATTTGTAAATCTCTTTCTACGGGGTCTTTCTCTACTATCATTTATCCTTGATGGATTTGGCGATAACTGAAATGAATATTACTAATTGACTCACTGAAAAATCGGTTATAACTTTGTAAAAAAAGGGGCATGTGAGAATTTGGAATACTATGAACCAACATTGAAGGTGAGTTATATATTTACTCCATTCCCAAGAGTCCCATACGTATGAATTAATGTGATTAGTATTATTGTTATTTTTCTGTCGAATGATGTCAACTATACTTTTATGTTGTATGTGATGGAGGTCCCTTTTGCGATTGGCCTATTTCAAACAATATCATCAATATATATAATATTGAACGAACAAATAACGACAACAACAAAAGCTCCATGAAAATAAATTATTTATTATAAATGTCGTATTTTCTAACCGACGAATAAAAGGTTACTTCTTCCGTTATCAACTATTGCCTAGCTAGTGAACTGAAGACAACAGTGATCATGTAAGACAACTATTTTCACTTCCACAATCGCATATCCATTTTCAAATAGCCTATGCCCCCCCCCCCCCCCCATCATATCGCCTTTCAAATGCTTACAATCATTAAAACTCATTTTATAATGCAGACTACCCTGCCATTCCGACCTGTACAAAATGTCGAAGGAATACTAATTCAATACACCTAAACAACAAGTCCATGTCAAGAATAGGCAAAAAAATGAAAACCCGTCCAGAAATGTAAGAATTCAAGTTACAGAAAATTCCAAAAATAGTGTAAGAAAGAGACCAAATAAAAGAATTCCAGTCATACAGCAGTACAGAAAACAAAACTACGCAGCAAATAAAGGAAAAAATTCCTTCCCGAAAACGGTACAGAAAATAGTTTTAAAAAAAGCGACATATAGCAGTTTCCCCTGAAAAACAGTGCACCCAAAATAAAAAAAACAGCGAAGTGGGAAAAAATTTCACACTCCCAAACACTTCAGGAAAAAAAAATCTGAACAACCGTATGAATTCCATTTTAAAAAATAGTCCACACAACCTAAAAATGTCAAATTTAAGTTGTTCAGTTCAAAAACTTTGCAAAAGACAAAAGCACATTAAAGAAAAACAATTCCAGACCAAAAAACGTTACAAAAAATATAAAACATCACAGAAAACATTGTCACATTCACAAACACTGCAGAAGAAATAAAAAATGTACACGCGTGGGACAAACTAAAGCAAGGAGAATGTTCGTAAAAAATTCATACCCAATATCTGAAACTGCTGAATAATTTCAGCACCGACATTATTCAAATGGAAATAAAAGTATAACTGTTTGTAACCTTAGCTTCGCATTGACAAAACTACTGATTTAACCAACTAATTATGCGTTCAAATTTCAACTAAAGTGAAAAATAAATAAATATGTAAGCTCCAAACAAAACTTTGTTATATGTAGGATAAGATAGCAAAATAACCCAGTTCATGCATAGCACCAAAGGGAATATCTAGGGGTGGGAAATAATTTATTGGCCAGAGTCATCATAGCCCAATTGTATATTGTTGAGGCAATTTTGTGATATCTAATTTGGGCCACATAAATTAACTTATAACGTTTAGTAATAACATATCAGCCCATCCAGTTTATAAAGTTCTAAATATTCAACCCTATTAATTAAGATGTGACCTCTATGGATTTAGAAGTTAATTAATTATTACCAATTAGTTATAAATCCAACAGTGGTTACTGATATAGAGTTAATTGTAAAAATTACCTCCAACTTTACTTGGATTGTAAATTGTCCCTTGAACTTTTAATTTTTTAATCAACCCACTGAACTATCAATTTGCTACAATATAAATTAATGTTAGTTTTAATTTTAAAATATTTTTCATAATACTACGTAATTACCTATTTAATAAAAATACTAATATATAAATTTTGTAAATTTGTTGAAAGATTAGGTGAGCAATTCACAATCCAAGTAAAGTTCGAAAGGTAGTTTTTTTCACTTAACTTTAAATTTATATTATACCTGGTTACTGATATTGTATATATATAATTTTTGAAATTATTTTTTTAATTATATTAAAGGCTAAATTATAAGTTTTTTGCTTAATTTATTAGATTAAATTTGTGTATGAAACGGAAAAAAAAAAAAAAAAATAAAGGTGAGGGACAATATAACAACATGGTTCACAAGACTTTCGGGACTTTCTTAAGAAGGATCTGATTAATTTTTCCTTCAGCAAAACAAATTTCTGCCTCCAATAGTCAGATATTGGCTACAGAATCAGCCTTTATGTTACTTAAATTACCAACTCTTCCAAACAAGAAATTTAATAATCCTTGATCTTTTTTAAAAAGATTTCCTCAGTAAATTGTATTTTGAAAAATAAACTTTTGAACCCATTTCA
The DNA here is from genome assembly GCA_016801395.1 of Leptodermis oblonga. NCBI lineage: Eukaryota > Viridiplantae > Streptophyta > Magnoliopsida > Gentianales > Rubiaceae > Leptodermis > Leptodermis oblonga. The sequence continues at coordinate 14,950,128 of CM028751.1, read as the reverse complement.
AAAGAGAGAAATTTTAAAACAGTTTTTGAAACTCATAATCCTCTAAAACCAGCATGCAAATCTTCCAAACGAACTAGTCCTTAGTTGTTCTAAAATCTGTCTGTTTTGCCCAAAAATTGAACAGTGATGAACCATCATGACACACAAACACACATAAGTACTGAGACTAAGTGCATTTAAGACAGAAGATTAAGCAAATAGCGACTTCATAATTGTACAATTTGACTACACTAAATACTGTATATACAACCAATGATGAGAAGGCTGAATCTCCAACATAATCTCAATGACTAAACAATTATGTTGGCTAAGGTGCCTTCAAAGATGAATAATTCCCAAATGGTTCCATACCTTTTGACTGAACTTATTCTTGAAATTAAATCAAAGCTTGGTTGACATTGTCTAAACACATAACTAAAATGACAATTCTGCAACAGATCCACTTTCTCTATTATTCAATTCTTTTTACAAGCAATTGAATTCAGCTCCTCAACTGACTGAAATAGTAACTATTGAACATCTGCTCACATGAATGGTTGTCGCCACACTGTAAGCTTCCTGAAAATTTGCTCAACCGAATACTTGTAGTCATTTGACAGACACAGCACGACCTATTCCTTCAGCGCATAGCCGATCTGGAGCATATTAAACTGAACTCACTGTATTATAACTAATGTAAACCATGCCAGGATGCAAAGACCAAATCTTGATATAAACGAATAGTAGTAGAAAAAGCTCCTAAGTCTACACAGTCAAATCTTCATCAACTTTACAGTGTTTGAAACCAAATTCATATATCCTTCATTTTTCTTTTTCAGAACCCACATCTATCCTTGTCTCTTTACGAAACATATAACAGCACATGAATGCTCTAATCCTTATTATAACTACCATTTCAGTAAGTGCCAGCACACAACTCACAGTATATCAGACATTAATAACTCTCTCCCTTTCGCTATTCTAATAAGCTATTAGGCTGAGTAGCCAACACAGAAATTCACAGAAAGATGATTACTCTCATTCTAGTATTCTAATGCCACTCATATAAAGAGCATATTAAGTATTTATGCAGGATTAATTAAAAACTATATGCAATTATTAGCTAGAAAGAATTAAGAACTACTGAGCAGATTCATGAATGAACATAATCAGTACATATATTAAACTCACCTACTCTGAAAAGACACTCATAAGATCATTAGGAGAAAGATGTTGCAACATTGGAACTCCCCCTTTGCCATTTTCATGGAAGTTCGTGCTTGGCTCCTGCTTCACTTTGTTTCCAATATTCTGTCCATACATCCTTTCCTGATTCACATTGCTAGTTGTGAAACCCATTTCATCCATACAAAAATGGCCGGGAATTGATGTTGCCCTACCAAAAAAGCCAGCATTCTTGACCATTCCCTGGTCAAGCAAATGCCCTGAAGTAGCATCATAAGAATCCCGCAATGAGGAGACATTAGGAACTTGTGCTGACGGCTGTCTGACGCCCGTAAATCTTGAGGCTGGAACTTGCATGCCAATGCCATTATTTGCAGTTAAAGGGCCAGAAGACAAGGTTGCTGGAGATAATGAACCTACACCTGTTATCCCAGTTGGCAGAGATGCATGCCTAATTTCCACCATGTCCTGGACTCTTCCACTACCCAGTGGAGGATTATTTGATTGTTGCAAAAGTAGGCTGTAATCAATGATCGAACTTCCACTTTGATTGGCTGAAGAATGGCTATTCCCAGCTTGGAAATTCGGAGATGAGTGAGTGGGAACAACAAGGCAAGATGGTTGTACGTTTATTGTTCGACTGGGCTCTGGAACAGAACATTGTTTCTGCTGCTGCTCATGTGTCTGTCGAACCTGTTGTGTTTGATGATGCATCATATTCATCATCACATTGCCGTTTTGAGCACCCAAACCAGTAAGATTGTCACAAGCAACCACTTGAACAGGGTTATTCGGTGACCAAGTTCCAAGTGCTGAAGTTATATTCTGGGGGAAATGTTTTGGTATTTTGGATGAGCATTTCATCAATGGCTGACCATACGCAACATTCGGATCAGTACACTTGGATACTGGCAGAGATGCTTGTAGTAGAGCTGACTGGTCCATTGGTGGCAATACCACAGTACTTGTTGGCCGATTCAGAAGTTCAGCATGCAATGCTGCCAAAGTTTGTGGTGGAATTTGGCCAGATGCTGCCAATGCTTGAATATCAAACCTTCCCAGTGTACCTACTTTTGGATTTGGCTCAAGGGGTGCACAATACGAACCAGGAAGGCCACCATGTGGTTGAGATACTCCACTTAACCTTTTTAAATAGAGTCTAAATTTCTGCAAATAAACCAAACACAATGTCAAGGATGCCAATGTAGAAAGCTAAAAGGAATTTCAAGAAACACATTGCCAATAACACAAATATATACATTATCTTCTCAAAGATATAAAAAAAACCCATGATTGACCATCAGATAAGTCTGAGCATTGGTAATTGATAAGCAATCAAATTGCAACTGCAATGTCATGTCCATGAACAAACACTCATGTCTCAAGTAAATAAATACCATGACTCATGCCTGTGTCTGCTCAGAGTAGGATGACAGGTTGTCTGACATTAACAGAAAAATACATGAAAAACATACTTCCACAACTCTTTACCTACTATGTGGAGACAGCTATTGTGGATTAATCCAGCCATCATATTAATTTGAGATCAAAAACACATTTGACTCATAAGAGAATACATATATTTATGCTGGTGTTTCTTTAGGAGTAGGATGTATGTCTTTATTGCTGGCACCATGTCATCTTAAAAGAGGAACATCAAAAAATAATTCTTGGTCAGTTGGGAGTTTCCATTTCTCTATTCTTCTTTAACATACATTCACATGTTGATGGAGATGCTTTAACCATATTACTCACCTAGCATAAGGCAAAATCCTCAGTATTGCATTCTAATCTATCAACTCCCAATCTATTTTCTCAGGAAAAACATACAATTATTAACTACTAATTATAACCTGCAAATGGCTTGCTACGTTTTCTCTGGTTAAACCAGGTACATTCATTAGCTCGAGAATCCTTTTTGGCACAGCCTCTGTGTTAGGAAACCCAAAGTCAGAAAAGGATATAAACCTCTCTGTATAACAAGAATCAAATCATAGCTAAAAATTAGAAATGATAGCATAAACAAAATGGGAAGAAAATTCATACTATCAATTCCAAGTTGGTTCACTGCACTGACAAATTGTTGATGAAGCTCCACCGACCAGACTACGCGTGGCTTCTTTGAGGTACTAGAATCATCATTTTCTAGTTCAGCATCATCATCTTCTTTAGTATCCTTCCTTTTTTTCAGTGATCTTAATCCTCCTTCAGCTCCTTCGTTAGCATATGAAGCATATTCAGACTCATCATTTCCATGTTTCTGCTGATCATTATCTTCCAGACTACCAGAATGCTCATGCTCTTTACTCACATTACATCTTTTTCTTACTACATGCTGCCATATATTTTTTAACTCTTCTGTGCGAATAGGCTTAATTAAATAATCACAAGCGCCATGCCTAATACCCCTCATGACAAGGCTGGTTCTGTCATCTCCAGACATCACTGTAAAACAGCAAATGTAAGTCATAACAAAGTTTCTCTAACTATCAGATCAAACAAATTTCATAGATAATAATTACTTACTTATAACAGGAAGGTCCATTTCCAACCCAACAAGCTCAAGAAGTTTGAAACCATCCATATCAGGCATATGGACATCACTCAGTACAAGGTCAAAGAAGCCTTTCTTTTCTCTTAAGAGATTCAAAGCAACAGTCGCCTGAGAACAAGTGGTAACTGCAATAATTCCCAATCGTCAACCAAATGTGAAAACATAGAAGATACAGGTTAGAAGAACACTAAGAAAAAATAACGAAAAAATTTAGGTTTCAATAAATAGCAGAAGAAAGATAAAGGTGAAACTTATAGTGTTTTCCTTTTTTTCCCCCTTCTCTCCTAAGTTAACAGCACAACACTCTAAAACAATCTATAACTGCAACAGATTCAGTTATGTTAAAGACCTAGATGCACAACTGACAAATGCTGGCAACTGAAGGTTCAACAGCACAAAAGTCTCAAACAATCTATAGCTGCAACAGATTCAGTTATGTTAAAGACCTAGATGCACAATTGGAAAATGCTGGCAAAACAATAAGGTAACAGTAATGAAAATTATTCTCACTATAAACATGTCAATATATAATGTTTCATGTTTAGCTGTCTTATTTAGTACAAAGTAATTCAAATTTAAATGGAATGTCACGTTTTCCTATCCTATTTAAAGCAATCCGGTTCGTCTCAATGTAGAAAAAACTACCATTAGTGAAAAGTGCTTCCAGACAATATTATCCCATTCAAGGAGATCCAAGGATAAAAACAATGTAGGCCACAAGTATAACACCAGAATAATTAAGAGAAAAAAATGATGAAATTTTCAATAAAGAAAAAACAGTGGTTCTACAACTGCAGGTGACACATTCTTAACACTAGAAGTAGGAGATCTGGAAGTGACTTCACCAACAACTCAGATTAAAACTTCTAAAATTGATCAGAGAGCGCATGTCACACAACAAGATCAGACAAAGATTTCATGTGCAGTTCATAGTCCACAACAGAACAAAATTACCATAAGCTAATTCAGACCCCAGAATCAGAAAGGATGACTGTATGAAGCAACAGAGTCAATGGCTCTATAAACCTAAATCAAAAGGCCAAATAGTTGAATTTTTGCAGCTGATTAAGTAGGAGTGAGAAACGTTGCCTCATTGACTAGATAATATTCTCATTTTCTGATAATACTAGAAGCTGCTAAGCAGAAGTAAGAGGCTGGAAGAAAAAAAAAAAAAAACCAACATATCATTACTGAAATGGCTGCTTGATGTTGAAGCAGCCTAAATCAAAATGATAATTTATCACAGCCAAAGTGAGTAAAAACATTGAAGGCTAAATAATTACAGTTAACATAAAAGATCATAACCTCAAAAACCCTTAGTGATATACTTTTGCCGAGCATAGAAAGCCAACAAGATAACAATCATGAGGTTTAAAAGCGGCAGCGGTGACCTGTGGGTATACAACAACTAAGCCTTTGTCCATTGCATGGGGTCGGCTATATAGATTATAGATTATATCTCACCATCCGTTGGGTATACCATATATATAATTCTTAGCTGTGGCCAGTGGAATTTACAGCCTCCCACTTTTCTCCTTTATGCTTTTCGTACCTTCTTTGTTGTTTCCTAATGCAATTTCAGTCACAAATCTCCCTCCTATTATAGAAGTATACAAAAGGCAAGATAACGAGCGTTCCAAAGTCCAAACCTTGATTTGGCATGCTTTGGATGGCAAAGATCCAATTTGAGAACTTCAATAATTGTGGAAAACTGAAGATGCTAATAAGTTCAAGAATTTCTCTTAGTAGTTTTACTTTTAAGTTTCCAGGGGTTTTTAGCACATTCCTGTTTTGCGAAATTTCCAGAATCCTGATAGATTTTTAATCCTCAATAAGAGAAATCAGATTTACATTGAATGAAAATTCATGCTACAGTTGTCTTTTTTTCAAGAGTAGTGTGACGCAACTTGCCTTAGGTGTGACACCTAATCCAGGAGAGATTCCTCGAGGATTTTCAGTTTCACAGCTTAATTGACGTTTTCAGTTTTATTAGACTCAGCGATTAAGTTATATTGCTTTATTGAAGTTATAAAGGTTACCCTACGACCTATTCCACTTTACTGAGGCTTGTGCTGCATCAGAAAGAGCAAGATTTTGTAGAACAGTACCCTTTTTATTTTCTAAAATCAGAGTGTTATCTTAGGTGAGCCTAGCTTGATTTGATTGGTTTTGTATTGCTAATGGACCAAAAGGGGAGAAAAAAAATTTAAAAGAGGGCAGCTCGGTGCATAGAAGCGCCCATATGTGCAGGGTCCAAGGAACGCCAATCGTTAAGACTTGATCTACACAGCCTTACCTTATACTGCCTCAATTATCTAATAAGTGTCTATATTTTAGAAGTTTTTTGTCCTCAAATAGGAATTCTTTTCCACATTTCAATACAAAAAAGCTGAAATGCTCCGACTTTACCCTTAATTTAATTTGATGCTTTTAATGCATTTCCCAACTTCTGAAAAAAGTGTTAAATACTCTTGGAGTTAATGCTATGCACACCAACTGGGAGTATATATAGAGGAATAATGGCTTAAGTAAAATGGCTTTTAGTATGACGCTCATGCACTACATTTAAGATAACCTAATGCACCTACTTATTGTAAGAGGAGAGAGTATAGATAAGTGTATGTATAATTAGGGTAACATTAGATGATTCACTCATTTTCTTAGTAAGTGTGTGTCTTCAGAAATACACTCAGAGAGAAGGGAGGGAATAATTCTGTAAGAGGCTGTTTTTCCCTGCACCAAGATAAAAGGGAACAAAAAGATTGAAGTTTGATTCAATAACGAGGGGGTGAAGTGATTAAAGGCCAAGTTTTTACTGGTTTTGTGCAAAATTTACGGATGATCATGACAAAGCTACATTAATTAGTTTTGATGAGACGGACTGCTGTTGTTGATTCTGGGTTGAAATCACAAGCAGTTTTTCAGCAACTATCAAACATGTTTTCCGGGGTCTTTTCAGTCCGAAGAAGACTGAGGGTGGCCCGAGATTTTTCTTTACTAGTCAGCGGAGTTTTGGATTTGGAGATTAGAATTGATATCAACATTGAAAGACAGCAGTGGATTTGGAAACTGAGATTGATCAGAGCTTCAGGCCGAGAGCCTTACTTAGAGATAGTTTTATATTTAATTAGCAGGCTTTTAGAAAAATAAATAAATAAATCCCTTCTTTTTGCAAATCAAAATGCTGAAGCAAATATTTAATATGACTGGAAATTTGATGGGTCTCATAGGAGCATTTTTGGACTTTTGACAGGCAGCTGTGACAATGGAGGTGGAAGTGGAGGCTGATGAAAGTTGTAAGAGTGCATTTTGTATTTTGTAATATAGGTTACTGTTCACAAAAGTACTAAAAAAGGTAATTCTGTAAGCAGTAATGGTCGATATTGACAGAATGATCTAAATAGCCAACTCTTTTAACTATAATGATTTCATTTCGGATTGTGAAAGTCAAATGACCAAAAGCTGAACTTTGGAACAGTACGGTGACCTAATTTGCATTTCACTCCTTGTATATTCCAACGAGACCATAAACAAAGCTGGCTAAATTTTAACCCTCCTACCGGAAAGCATATTCTTCTTAATGCCTATAGTTCAAACTTTCAATTCTTTTGACCTTCAACCCTAATTAAAGAACAGACTACACACTCCAACAGTTCTGCCACAAAGAATAGCACAAAAAAGTCTAAAAGACCACAGGCTGTTTCAAAGTACCCTCTACCTGTAGTTCCATGTTTTTTCTTTCCCAATTTATGCATAAATCATACAAAGGTTAAACTAACAAAACAAAAAATGTATGAAATACCAAAACCACTGCAGCACACTTCACACAAAAACAGGTTCTTGCAATAAACCTAACTCAAACACCAATCAGTTACTCAGTAAACATTTAACAAAAGAATAATAAGCCAATCCATTACCTCATAAAAATAACCAACATTTTACTATCTTAAACACATAGGAAAGAAAGATTCTTAATAAGTTTACCCAAAAAAGAAGAATAAAAGAAAACCTACTAACCCGTATACATGCATTTCCGAAGCATTTGCTCGAGAATCCTCAAACAAGGGACATCATCATCCACAACCAACACCTTCAACCCAACCGGGAACTGCTCCGGCACCGGAGCAGCCTCCTTATAAGCACTCGCCATCCAACAACCAGAATCAAACAAGAGTATTCCCAAAAAAAAAAAAAAAAAAAAAAACCGTAAAGGGCAGAGAAATCAACGAACTGGGGTCAGCGAAAGGGGAAAAACCCGTGAAGGGGAGAGCAACATCAAAGCTAAAATGGGTAAAACATAGCTTCAGCGGGTGATCTGGACAGTGGGCAAGCAAAAATGACTGGTTTGACCTCGTAAGGAGCAAGGGAAAAAGCAAAGAGGAAGTGAAACCGAGTGAGGGGTTTCGGTGGGAACTCAAAGGAGAGCAGAAGGGGGGATTTTGGGGAGTGAAATTAGGGTTCTAGGCTGAGTGATTGAAGAGGAGAAATCGAGTGAGAAGAGGAAGAAGAAAGGAAGAGAAATTTTGGAAGGAAACTTAGGAAAGTGCGTCGGAGATTTGTCTGTAGTTGCCATGCCATGTAATCTGGTTGGTCCGTTCGGGACTTCGGGCGAGATAGAAACTGTGAAAATTTCTATTTAGTCCTCCAAGTACTTGAAATTTGGATTTTGGCATTTATTCCAAAATGGTAAGATTAATATTGTATTTATTGGTTGGTAGAAAATTCCAAAAAGTACACTTCTTGCGTACCCCGCACCACCCCCCACCTAGTCTTTTAGTGGTCTACATGGAATTACCAAGATAAATGATAAATCTGATTTTATCCACAATTGAATTGCTCGATATGTTATAAATAACTCGTTTAAGAAGTGTGATTATTTGTGAATTCAACATAAATTTAGTATATTGTAAATGACTCATCAAGATAAATCAGATTTAGTTAGGATTGACAATTAATGACACGTTACTAAAACATTTGAATTGTTCAATATGTTATAAATGATTCGTTAAAGAAAGTGTGACTATTAATGAATTCAACCCACTGTAAATGACTCAACAATCGAAATATAACATAAGTAATTACTCTACCTTGTATTATTTGATAGTAAATAATGTCATTTTTTTAACTGTTTATTTAGAAATTGTAAAGACAAAATCAACCTAGAAATAGGTTTGCTCCCTCAAAACATAAATTCCCACTTCAAAAAAATATTGAATCTCTAATAAACGTAACTTTCTTAACAAGATCGTGAGAGCAATATAATAGAACTTTCTTTTCTATATTAACATATAAACCAGCTATGGACGGCTTGCAATCTCCCAAGTTGGGGGCATTTTTGTCCAGAAAATTTTTTCCTCCGTTGCATTCTCCCAAGTGGGGGCATTTATGTCCGAATTTTTTTTTTACAAGCGGAACCGCAGCAGAGGTCACACGTGGCCTCTTGACAGCGCCAGGTAGATACAACATAGGACTAGTGGCATGCAAAACGACGTCGTATTGCTGTGTTTGTGCTTTGGGAGATCCGTCCTCTTCCGAATTGCTTTGACCTCCTCTTTCCAATTGATCTCCCAATTGCTCCAGACTGCTGTGAGTTACATGAAGAAAAAAAATTTTAAAAAAGGACGTCTGACAGTCGCAGTTGCAGCAAGAAAAACTAAATGCCTCCGTGCAATTACAGCAAGAACTGCAAGAAAAAGAGGGTTTCTCTCAACAGCGACAAGGACAAAATTAAATTGAAGTGATGGGCTTGCAGCAGCAGCAAGGAAAAAAAAATTGGTTCGTGCATTTACAACAAGAATAGCAAGAAAATGAAGGTTTTTCTCAACTGCGGCAAGGACGGTATTAAATTGAAGCGATGGGGTTGCAATAGCGATCGCAGAAATTCTGTTGCTTACTTTCTGTGGGATTTGGGGGAATTTAAATTAAAATAAATTTTTAAAAATAATGAAAAACTTTGTTTGTTCGCCATTCATCGCATGCTGTTTCAACTGATATATATACCGGTCTGCTCTTTTCTCCTCTATTTTTTCGCTTGCGCTTTCTGCTATTTCTTTGTCTCCGTATGTGGTCTTGTAGTTCCAGTTGTTCATTCCATTCATTTTTGTTGCTTCATTTTGATTGAATTTAATGTCTTTGGGTGTTAATGATGAGTTCTTTTATGTTGCTATTGCATGCTACTGAAAGAATCATGTGCTTTCATTCTGTAGTAATTAATAATAATAAATGATCTCCCGTTGTTTTCACTTTTCTTTTTTCACTCTTTGCTCTCTTTGTATCCGTGATTTTTGGGTGTATTTAATGAATTCTAGGTTTCAGATGTGACTGGCATATGGTACTTTTGTGTATTCATTGAATTTTTTCCTTCAAATATATTATTAAATGAATTCTGAGTTTTGCATATGACTAGTTCTTGTGGTTTTGCCTTTTCAGTAATTTTTTTCCCTGAAATATTGTTCTGTTATTGTACGTTTTCTTTATTAAATACTCATCTTTTTGGATGAGTTGTTGTTTCTGGGAATTTATTTATGTGTATATAACGTTTTATATATTTCTGCAACGCTAATGTTTTCAGTGCACTCCTAATTGAAGAAGATGTTTCATTTGTAGCCTTCTGCTAAGTTTCTGCTGCTGTTTTCCTGGGCTACTATTCTGCTACTTTTCTGGACCATACAAGCTTTTTATATACTACTAAGCTACTGTGGGAATCATTGCCAATGTAAGCTTGGGCTAATTGGTCATTGTAGATTACCATTTTCTGCTATTAATGCTTTCATTTTATATGGATTTGCTGTTGTCATTGATTGTTATATTTTATTTACTTGCATGGGGGACAATGTGTTTCAGCCTGTATGATGTTTGGGGTTTGGGGATGATTTGCGATCCTGATAATAGGAGGAGAGGTTAAAATAATATGGGCAATGTTTATATTGTTTACACCTATTAGGGCTTTTTTTGTGTTCTGTTTTTGCATTAAGATTAAAATAATATAACTTAACTGGTTTTGTGAATTTTGTTCTGTCCTAATTATGTTTCTGTTGTGATGTATTCAGAGTTATATTATCGTTAAGACAGGACGATTTTTCATAAGGTTTAGGACTATGTATTTTTATCCAGCACAGCTATTACTGCTTGCCAATCATCAGTGATAAAAAAAAATGTCTGCTTTGCGCCATATGCAGTTTCACTGTTCTGTCAATGGAAAGGAATGAAAAAAAAACGCAAGCAATATGCTGCAATGTCAGCTGAAAAAAAAGAAAAAAAAAACATGCATTGCTTGCTAAGAATAGGGGTAAAAAAAATTCAGTTATTTTCGTGCTATTGCTGTTGCGTGATGTTTATAATATTATTGATTGCTTATGTGTTATCTGTGCCCTTACTTACAGAGTGCAAGGCTAATTAGTTCATGCTAATTATCCTTATTTTTTCATTCGCTCTAGAAACAAGATCTGTTTCCCGATATTGCAATGCAAGGACTTTTGTTAAAAAATATCCCGCATGAGCCGTTTGTCCTGCCTCTTGTTCGTGATTGTGCATCTTGTGGAGCTAAGAGATTTTACTTAGAACCACCTACTTTTTGCTGTTTTAATGGGGAAATCCAACTGGCTCATGCTCATATGTCTGAACCTATTAGATTATTGTTAACTGGTGATTATAAAGAATTAGTTGATTTTCAGATAAATATTAGAACCTATAACAATCAATAACTAGCTTTTACAACATTAGGGGCTAGATATGATAAAGACTTAACAAAAAAATATGTTTGGTGCTTATACGTTCAAAGTGCAGGGCCAGATTTATCACTACCTTAATGCTATAGGGTCGAGCAGAGGCAACGAGCCATCAGGTATACAGTTATATTTTTATGATACTGCAGAAGATATTGAAATGAGGTTAGCTCGATCTGATAAATTAAAGCGTAAAACACTGAATTTGTTAATAAATGTGCTTAAGGAAAATCTTTATTGTAAATTTCTCAGGCAACTTAGGAAGCTACCAACTCTTGATGACAAGATGATTGTCTTGAATTCAAGTCCTAAATTAGATCAATGTAGATATAATAATCCCACAGCATCTCAAGTAGCATCTATGTTTATAGAAACTCCGGATGATTGTTATGATAGGATAGCACATATCCAAGTCTATAGTGATTTGAATACTTCGGTAAGAATTAGACATTATTATGGGTGTTATGATACGCTGCAGTATCCATTGTTGTTCTCCAATGGAGAAATTGGATGGCACCCAGCAATCTTACGTTTCAAGGAGCGGAGAAGACAAGGGTCCATTGGAGAATTGTATGACAGTAACATTGAGGGGCAAAATCCTGTGCGTTCGGCCTCCTATCTGGTGGAATTAGAAGAAAGAGGTATCTAGAATTAAATCTTAGTTTCAATTTTTTTTATTCTCACTTTGCATTTTACTTTTATTTGTAATTTTATATGCTTTTCAATATAATAATTCGTTCTTCTTTTACAGGCCTGAATTCTATGGATTCTCAATGTCTTACTATCACTGCTAGAGAGTATTATTGTTATAAATGTCAGATCAGGTCTGAAGATCCTTCTATGCTTACACACACAGGTAGATTATTTCAACAGTTTGTTGTAGATGCTTATGTCAAGGTAGAGACTTGCAGACTAGAATTTATTCGAAATCAGCACAGCCAGATTAGAACTGAAATGATGCAGGGTGGAATTGATTGATTTAGTTTTGGCTACATATAAGGAGTAGATATAGATTGTAGGGTAATTCTACCAGAATCATTTGTTGGGGGCCAAGAGACATGAGGGCTGGATATTTAGATGCTATGGCTATTGTCCAAAAACTTGGAAAACCTGAATCATTACAATGACATGTAATCCTCAGTGGCCGAAAGTTGTAGACAACCTACTTCTTGGTCAAGTGGCTAATGATAGGCATGATTTATTGGCAAGGATGTTTAGGTCTAAAATTGAGCTACTAAAAAAATTGCTAATAGAAAAAAAAAACTCTTTGGTGGTGTTGATGCATGCATGTATATCATAGAATTTCAAAAAAGAGGTTTACCACATTGTCATTTGTTAATAATGCTGGAACCTAACTCAAAACCTTTAAGTTCACATACATATGATGATATTGTATCTGCTGAATTGCCTGATCCTGAACTATAGTCATATTTATTCTCTTTGGTTACTAAGCATATGATGCATGGTCCTTGTGGTGAATTAAAACCAAATAATGTATGTATGAAATCTGGAAAATGCAAGAATCGTTACCCTAAAGATTTTTGTAATACTACTTTTTGTGCTGATGATGGATATTCTATCTATCGTCAAAGAAATAATGGAAGAATTGCTAAAGTCAGAAATATGTTTCTTGACAATAGATTGGTTGTCCCATATAATGCCTTCCTTTTAGCCTATTTTGATTTTCATATTAATGTTGAGATATGCTCAACAGTTAAACTTGTTAAATATTTGCATAAATACATTTTCAAGGGCCATGATGTGGCTTCTTTTTATATTGGAGCTGAGACAGCACAAGTAGATGAAATAAAACAATTCTAAGATGATAGGTGGATTGGTCCTGCTGAAGCTTTATGGGATATCTTTACTTTTAAATTACATTTTATTAGCCCTGCTGTTTATACTTTACAAATTCATTTAAAAGGTCAACAGCTTGTTTCATTTAAAAGTCAAGCAAACCTCGAATATGTTATTAACAATGGCTTATTTCATAGAACTACTTTGACTAGCTTCTTTTGGATGAATATGAATGACGTACGTGCCAAGCAATTAGATCTTTTCTATAAGGAATTTCCAGAGTATTTTTTTGGATGCCTAAAGAAAGAATGTGGATGCGTAGGAAAAAAGGAAGAGCTATAGGTAGAATAAACATGGTTAGTCCTAGAGAAAGCGAGAGGTATTATTTATGTCTTTTGCTGAATAATATTAGGGCTCCTACTTCTTATGAATTTTTGTTGACTGTTGATGGAAAAAAATGGATTCATATAGAGATGTTGTTTTGAAATTAGGTAAAAATCAGATAATTACATAGAGGATTGCCCTAAAGAAGCATCTATTTTTCAAATGCCATACAGTTTGAGATGTCTTTTTGCATCTTTACTTGTTTATTATTCTCTTGAAAATCCTCAACAGTTGTGGGAAAAATTTGAGCCCGACTTATCTGCTGATGTAATGCGATCGCAGCTACAGTTGGGATCAAATCAGCTGCATATTCAGAAACAAGTTTTATAGGGCATTAATAACTTTTTAATCACAATGGAAAAAAATATCAAAGAATATCATTTAGTTCCTGAGCATCTGTTTAATGATGAAAATATGTCTGTAACTAGAGAAATTGAAAGTGAGATTAATATTATTGTTAGCCCTAAAGATTTAAATCTGAAATACAGACTTAATACTGAACAAAAGAAAGCATATGATATGATAATTCAGTCAATTAGTTCTGAAGAATGAAAAACTTTTTTTATTGATGGCCAGGAGGGACAGGAAAAACATTTATGTATCGATCCCTGTTAGCTACTTTGAGATCTCAAGGTAAGATAGCTTTGGCAGTTGCAACTTCTGGAGTTGCAGTTGCCGTATTACTTGGGGGGCATACAGCTCATTCGAGATTTAAACTACCTTGAGATGACTCAGATAAATAAGCATGTAATCTTAGCAAACAAAGTAGTCTAGCAAAGCTGATAATAGATGCAAAACTAATAGTTTGGGATGAGGCTACAATGGCAAAGAGAACATCTTTAGAAGCACTCGATATGTCGTTAAAAGACTTAATGAATTCTAATACGTCTTTTGGTGTAAAGTTGTTGTATTTGGTGGGGACTTTAGGCAAACATTAATTACCTATTATAGAAAAAGCTTCTAGGCAAACTTTGGTACACGCGTGTATTACTAATTCTCATTTGTGGCTTGCAATTAAAAAAATTACTCTATCACTGAATATGAGAGCAATTTCAAATCCAACTTTTTCATCTTTTCTTCTTGGAATAGGAGAAGGGTTAGAACCAGTCGATCAAAATGGAGACTTTATCACCGTTAATCTTGCATCAATAAATTTACTAATTTTCTCTGTATTTTATGATTTACATAAGTATGCATTAGATCCTTTGCCTTTCATTGGTAGATGCATATTAGTTCCAACAAATAGTAGTGTTGATGAAATTACTGAAATGCTAATTGATCAATTCCCTGGTAAACTACATGTCTATACAAGTATAAACAAGGCTATGGATGAAAAACGCCAAACTGATTTTGAAGATTTTTTGAACACCTTGAATCCAAAAGGTATGCCTCCACATCTTCTTTCCTTGAAACCTAACTGTCCTGTCATACTGCTTAGAAACCTCAGTACCACTGAAGGACTATGTAATGGAACTAGACTAATTTGTAGACAACTTGGCTAGTTTACAATATCAGCCGAGATTGCTTTCGGACAATTCAGAGGAAAAAATGTCTTTATACCTAAGATTCCTATTACCAGCAACACGAATGAAAGACATAGCATTCCTTTTAAAAGATTTCAACTCCCAATAAAACTTTGTTTTGCAATGACGATAAATAAATCCCAAGGACAAACATTAGACTTTGTTGGGCTGTACTTAAGAGAACATGTTTTCTCGTATGGTCAGTTGTATGTGGCGCTATCAAGAGCTAGAACTATAAATGCAGTTAAGGTACTATTATTTCCTCCAACTATGAACGAGGAAAAAATAGATGGCAAAACTAATGTTGTTTATACAGAAATTTTTGACCTTGCTAAAGTATAAAGTGTTGCTTTTTATGGTACTGGAAAATGTATGATTCTTTTTCTATTAAGTGGTTGTGTTTTCCTTTCTTCTTACAGTGATTTTTTTGTTTTATTCAATTGATTAATACAATATATGAATGCTAACTGTTATTTAACTACACAGAAATTAATAAAAAAATCTATCCATGAACTAACCAATGATGACAAACCATGGGTTGCAGTCATCACTGTTGAGGAAAAAAAATGAATTCATTTAAGGTGCAGCACAGTCCTACTAGAGTGCAAAAACTTATTTTCGCAGATGATCAGGTCAGGAAATGAGTTTTCCATTTATGAACACATCTACAAATATTCATTATTAAAGCATAACATTTATAGATCCATGTTTTTATGAAAACGGGGTTCAAAGGTTGAAGGCATTATGTTTACCAAGGCTGTGAGTATCATTGGACCTAAATTACATCTCTATAGAAAATACAAGATCAGCAATGCGAATATCCAACCTATCACAAATCCAGCCTTTCGACCTCAAGGCTTATCAGTTCAATGGGTGATTGACACTTCAACTGTCGTTGAGGAAATAGATGAAGATGCTGTAGTTCCACCAAAGAAATACAATTTCATTAAGTTCAATGCCTTGCCTATAGCCATTGCCAAAGAAGATAATGTTGTTGGTGAGTTGTGACTCCTTACACACAGTTCCATTCTTTTGAGTTTTTACAATTTCTATGGCTGTAACTTATCCGATATATCTTTTCGTGTATTATAGATATTGTAGTTGTTGTTATCAAAGCATCACCACCAACTATGGAAAATACCAAAGCAGGTCTCCGCGATGTCCAAAAATTCGTGGTCATGAATGAGCAGTAAGTCTATATGCTACTCCTAATCTAAAAGGCTTGTAAATAATCATAGTTTACTGACGAGTTCCTGCATCCATTGCACTTTATTTGTCTTGTAGAATGCAAACAACTCACTTATCTTTGTGGAAAGAATTTGCTCATAATGAAGGAAGAATATTATCAGATGAGGTTCAGAACTTCCTAGTTATAGTTGGTGTTAGGCTGAGGCCAAATTATTATAATGGTAATCTCCCCTATTCAAAGAAATATTCTCTTCTTAAATTACAGTCTTATTAGTTATTTTCACTCATTATTATTACTGCAAAATAGGAATTGAGCTAGCCACCTGGATGAACTTATTAATTCTTATCAACCCTCCAGTGCAAGAGGCAATGAAATTGATCACTTGGTAATATTTATGATAAAACACTTTGTCTTATTCATAAGCATCTCTATTATACATCTCCCACTCTGTTTCTATTTACACTATGAATTAACTTTCTAGGGCTCAACGATCTAGAAAAACTATTGTTGATTTCTTGAAGAAAAATGAAAAACCAGCAAATACAGCTCCCCTTCAACTAGCTGGTGATGTTAAAACAACACAGATTGCTAACCTGATGGTGACGCAAAAGGTTGAAATAACTAACTTTGTTATTTAATTAAGTTATGTAATCACCATTCACTGACAGTCCATGCTGATAGGCCGCTTTAGTGAAAGGGAAATTCAACCTTAAAGATATTGTGCAAGCATACTATTACATGACTTGTAAGAAGTATGGTTATACCATTTCTGCTGCTCATAACACTGAATATGTCTGCAACAATTGCAGCGAGCAACAAGTTGCAGAGCCAAGGTAAATCAACTTATTTCTTATTCATGAACGAATTTTGTGCAAGCCTACTTATGCCTTATATATTCTTGTACATTGGCTTTTCTTTTAAAATAAATGAAAACAATTTCATATATGTAGGTGTGAGGTTGATTTGGCTGATGAGTCTGGTTCAATAAGTGCAATAATGTTTGGAGATGTTGCTGAAAAACTATTGAGGTTACTTGCAGCTGAATGCATTGATAAGGCAACAAAGGTACCCCTCCTCTAATCTTCATGCATACTGAATGTCATACAATACTTTGTCTTTCTAATTTAACATTAGTTTTAATGGTTCATATTAATTTGCAACAATCTTTGCAGGAGTACATTACTAAATTAGATGAATCTCTGAAAACTCAAGAGTATTTAGTTCATGTTAACGCAGCAAAAAATAGAGAGGGAGAGATTCAACATAAGTTCTCTATTGCATACTTTCAAGTTTATGACAATGCTCAATCAAGCCATGACTCACTACCATCAGCAGAGGTTCCAAGTTCTGATGTTTCTATTGTGGATGTAGAGCAAAGTGCACTTGCTGGACTTCTTGATGGCTATCAGTCCATTGCAATCAATTGGTAATCATCCTATTATTTCTGACTGATCTATATATGCAGTACCATAATTTTAGAATTATGATTCTCAGCAAGATTCCATTTATATTCTTCAGAGCATAAGAAAGTCAGAGTTGGGAAAGACGTCTGTCAGAATCTTCTAACCACATTTAAGATTGAGAAGGATGCATCCGACTCAAGTGATACACAAACCAGCAAGAAAGCCAAGCTCAAGTACTGAGCTGTTAATTTCTTGGAAAATTTCTCTTTTGATTAGTTATACAAGTACTTTACCTCTATCATTTGCGTTTTTTTTATTCTTTTGGGTTCGAGACTCTTCGGTTGTGAAGAAAACCTTATTGTTAACCTCTGGAATGTTCAGCACCAATTCTTCGCAAAAGAAAAGTCTCATATGCTTAACTATTAAACAATCATTTTGGTGTACCACAATTGAAACAAATTATCTACTGTGGACTTTCAAGAACTGTGTGCAAAGTCCAAGTCTTCGTACTTTCTAAGCAACCTGAAATAGCTGAAGTAAGCCAATGACCAAGTCCTTGCTATAAATGAGATTTTTGAGGAGAGCCCAACCACAATTAAGAATTATGCCCATCTGGTTGAGATGCCAGAGTAGAACTGGCTATCACAACATGTACAAAGAAGTCTTCGCAAGAAAGAGTCCACCAAATAGTTTTTGAATTTCAAAATCAAGTTTCCCTTAGTAAGGGTACATTTTGTGCAGTTCACTCTTATATTTATATTCTTCTTACATCTTTTGGTTTGTAAAAACAACGTATAGTTATTCATCACCTATTTATATTCTCTTCTTTCATTGTATAAACATATAAGTATGTATTATATCTTTTTAATATGATCATTTATTGTTCTTACAGATAAAAAGTATTTTTATTTATTATAATTGTTTTTATATTGACAAAAAAAAATTTCCCCCCATTTAAATGAATCTTAAATTTTTTTTTCCAATAAATAAATTTTAAAATTTTTATCATTATTATACTATGAACAAAACCTTTAAAAAAAAACAAAACAAAGCGTAAATGATGAACAAACAATAAAAAATAGAAAGAACAAAATCTTCACATATTCATATGTGCCTATTTCAAATATTTACCTATAAAATTCAATTTCAATTTTTTCTAAGAAATATTATTGCAAATGGATTACTTGACAAAATCAATACACATAAAAAAAAAAACTATTATTCGTCCTAAAATTTTATACAAAATTTCCTTTTACAACTTTTTTTTTATCTCAACAAAATTCAATAAAAAAATTGATATATTACTTGACACATGAGTGGAAAAAACATTTTTCCACTCACGTAATGTATTTCTTTATAAATTTTTCGCACATAGGTTTATAGATATGGGTCAAATCCTTCCATGTACATTAGGATTTCGTACTTGACAAGTGATAATTCACAAAACACTAGCTTAGCTTAGCTTTGGCTATTGAGAAGACAACTCATATTATTTATTACTACTTTTTCATTACTTTTAATTTTAAATAAATTGGTCCTTTATTTACTGTTCATCATTTACGGATACTGTATAACAATCTAGATTTAATATAAAAAAAAGAAGAAAAAAAAAACCTATGTTGTTTGCCTTTTTTTTTTTAAACAAAAAAAAAACAGGATATAATAAAGTATTATATATATTTTTTCACAAAAATATATAAATATATGTGTGTATATATTTAAACATTTTTTTTACCATCAAATAGATGCGACCTCCCTTCTTCTTCCCTTTTCTCTCTTCGACTTCCACAGAAACCCTAACCCAAAAATTAATCAATCCACGCCATCATTCATCCAACCAAGCTAACACCTACAATGCTGTCAGCATATCAACTATTTTGTTCTTTAACCAACATGTATCTTCTCGCAAAGCGTACTTTTGATCAATTGCTACCCGTTGAACTCTCTGATAAACACCTCGAGACGTTGAATTTTTTCAATGAAATTATGATGCCTTTGAAGAAGCTGGTCGCGTCTCTTCGGTTGCTCTGCAATAAATATGTACAAACCGTGAAAAATATTTCATGCTCCTGATTGATTGATACGAAATCAATCACCATCTTCTCCAACTATCTGTGCAGCTTCGCCCAGTTAGCCTTTATTACTAGTACATTTTATTGCCTTATCACTGAGAAACCTTTCAATTCTGATAGAGCTATAGTCATAATTTTCCATCACAAAGATTTTTTCGATTCTAGAGAAGCTTTTTTATACAGAGCAATAGTAACATTAGATTCTTTGTTCTAGCGCATTGTCCTTTTAGATCGATATTTTTATCTATAAATTTTGTTGTTCATTCTTGCAGGATTCACCTCACATTCCTCCACTGGTTCAATCTTCTTAACTTTGCTAACAATAGAACTGCTCTGATGCAGCAACATAACTGAACTGAAATGGACTCCTGGCTATGTCTGTACCGCATCAAGAACTTCCAAAATATTGAATTGGTAAGTTTTACACTAAAATTTAATCATCAGCTTACTGCAAAATAAAATTGAGTTAAAGGCTCTGATTCATACTGTTGTAATGATATATATTAGAATTCAGATTTCATAAAAAGCATTAACAATGTTTATACCTAAGTATCGCTTTCTCTGTGAACAGCCGTTATGTTTATGCGCGTTACGATTTTATACATATTTTTCCATACTATCCTTTAATATATGCTTTTGTGTTTTTTGTTTTCTCTTCCTTAACTGTTTAATAGATACATTTGTAAATCCTTTGTGTAGAAATTGCCAGAATATTATTTTGAGCTCATGGGAGACTTTCAAATACTATATGAAAAAATCACCACTCTGAAGGGTCCTTCTGATTGCTTGCTTCAAATTGATGGAAATAAAGAAGGGCGCTTGAGTGGTGAACAACTTCGAGCTACACTAGAGACCATGTTTGTCGTAGAAGATGACTATGCTCTCTTAGAAATTAGTGCTGGTGGCAAATTCTTCCTACGATCATTCCACCGCACTAGTAATGAGAAGCTATCATACCGAGTTGATGGCCATTCGTTCAAACATCTCTTCCTCGCTCACTTGACCAATGAGTGTAATGAATCTTTGGTGAGGCATCATTTATTTTGTTTAGTTTTGTGACTTATTTACATACAAATGTATATTTTTAGCTCATTACTTGATTGCAATGGTACTATATCGTTCTATGGAATCTAGATGATCTCAATAACACACCTGACCACACCACATTTGACTTGATTTTTGGTAATGGAAAGCTAGAAGTGCTTGGGCTCTGCAAGCCTTACCAAGGGCTGTACTTTTATGGCAAAAAATGGTGAACCTTTGCTGCCAAACAAAATCTTGGTAAGGACATGCATTTGCTTTTAAAATGGTTAGGCGACAATGAGATCTATGTTAGCGTTTTCTATCGCGTTGGTTGTGAATTCAGAGATTTCATTCACTATGATGGTAGCTTCTACTCTTTTCACAGTGAAAATTTCTATTTATTTATAAATGTATAGCATATTTTTACTTCATTAACATGGATTTTTTTTTTCCCTTTGCAACAAAGAATGATGTGTCTCCTGTCAGTGCTGCTGTTCCTCTTCAACTTCAAGCTCCTCAGCCTAATCCTGCTCATATGGCTATTCCTCCTATAGTTCCTAAGCAAATAATTCAAGCTCTGCCTATGCCAGAAGTTGACCCTCAGCCAATCCTTGATGTTAACATTGCTGAAATTGTCGCTGCCATACCACCACAAGGTTACTTCAGCAAAACCATCATCGCATGCTTTATTCCCTTTTGTATTATATTTGCTTTTTATTTTATCACATACTTTAATTATCTTATTTTTCCAGCTCATAGGCCTACCAGCTTTGAAGTCAAATTTGCTAATCACGTAGAACAAAACAATAGAATGGTAATTCATTAACTCTTTTCTCATTGCAGTAAATGATCACAGCAATCTTTTACTCACATGTTCTATTAACTTTGCAAACCAGACTATACCAGCAAATTATGCGAGTGCTCATCAACTTCATTTACGCCGTACTGCTCGGCTGCTTACCCCAGCTGGTAACTATAAGATGAAATTAGTCAGCAGATCAGACAAGAGGAGATCGCTAGCAGAATTCACTCAGGTCAAGTTGCATGACCATTGGAAACGCTTCCGTGACGAGCACCCTGCCGCAGTGGACAAGTGGTTGCGCTTTGTTATTCAACCATACGCGCAGAATGCAATGAACTTCGTGTTTGGCGTTATCATCCTTAATGAGTCACCAATTGCCTAACCACCTGATTGCAACTTCAGTGAACACCCGTTCCTTCCCTAATTAAGATATTCATGATTTTCAAGGTTTTTTATTTTTAATATTTTGTTTATGTACTGTCTTGAATGCAACAGTGGCTATAACCCTCAGAGCTGACTAAAGTTCCTATTTGAGTGAACTGTTGATTAAAGCAGTTAGTAGGATATAACATGTACTGATTAAAGCAGTTAGTAGGATATAAGTTGTACTGATTAAAGCACTTACTTTGGCTATTTTGTGCTGATTAAAGCAAAATGATTACTGTAAAAATGCTGACTAAAGCATATTTAATTACTGCTCGATATCTTATTACTATTATCTTTTATATCATGCTTTTCTTTTGCTTTCATTTTTATCTCTTATAACATGTGTTTGCTAAATGTTGGAGATTTTCCCATGATTAAGCTGAAAGAAGAAAGGAAAAGGAATGAACTAAAGTATGTCCGAATTGGTGTCCGATTAAGACAGCAATTCAGACGAGTTCCAGTAAGCGTCTGGAACTGAAAAGTTCAAGTTTTGGGACTGATGCATGTCCGATTTGCTGTCTGATTTGACAGAAAATCGGATGAGGTCCAGTAAGAGTTCCTTCTTCTGAAAAGTTGCATCTCTTTACTAAAATGGTGATTCTGAACTCAATTCTTATCCGAATTCAATTATGTTTCTTCCTACCTCTTCGTAAGATTTGTGGCTATTAAATGACACCCTTTGGAGGTCTATAAATAGACTCCTTAGGACGGATTTACAGGAAATGAAATTATTCTCTTTGTTTAGTCTTTCTTGCACTTTTCATTCTTGTTTTAGTTTTGTTGAGTCAATGCAGGCTCACAACATATATCTTCATCTTATCCCACAAGAATATAAGTTTCAAAACTCTTTGCACACCAAAGGGAACTTATAAAGCCTAAAGGAAAGTGCTTAGCACGATTTGAAGAAGAATTTCCTTTGTTACCTTTTGTAATAGTTTAGTACATCTCTGAATAGATACTTGTAGTTTGTATTGTTAGTTATTGTTGTTGTTTCCGGGTGATTATATATCCAACACTAAACGTTGTGCCAACGAGCCGTGGAACAAAACCTAGTATCGTACTAACCCCGTAAACTTTCTTTAAAGAGAACTGAAACATTGTTACACCAGCATCTCCCCCCACCCCCCCTTTCCTCCTTCCCCTTCACTACTAGATATTTCGAGTATTTCAGAAGCAGCAACCATTGTTGAATGCATCATTCTATTCTGATTAAAAGCTTCAATTTATAAGTTCTTATTTATTCATACAAAAATAGAATTGTTCAAGCCAATATTTGGTTATATATGCTTTGCCCATTGATTATCCAGAGTGTTAAAAAGATAGGTTTTTACAATGTTCAGATAAATCTTTTTATTCTAACTATGATAGTTCAGATTAAATATGTTATTACTCTTCTTATAAAATTGAATGCCATTCAGTCACACACACAAAAAACTACTAGCATATAGGACCATATGCTTCAGTGATCATATATAAGAAGCTTTTGAAGGTTCAACTCTACCTTTTTTTACTTTTCTTTTTTTCTTTTTGGAATTTGGGGCCCTTTGATTCCCATCCTATTACATTTTTCATCCCGGGTAGGAGTTGACCCCGGGTCCTGCTAGATGTTGTCTAGCAAAAATACCGTTGGGCTAATTCTTAACTCCCATGTTCAACTCTACTTTTCTCTTGTGATTCAGGTACAATTTATGTATTATTGGAATTTTATTGTATGAGGTGAAAATTGCATCATAATGTAATTTTACTGGTTTTTAAATTTAAGAAAAAATCCCATAGATGAAACCAAATAAAAAGAAAAGGAAAAGACAAAAATACACCTAGTTGATAATTACCATATGCCATTTATCCTTTCCTGGGACAAGGCTTATCTCCTTGTCTTGTATTTTCTGCCCTCCATTATGTTGAAACATTTTCTTGTTGAAGGGACTTTACTCTCCTCATCATCAGCATGCTTCTTCCCTCACTTTCAAAATGTTCATAATAACTCATTCTCTAAATCTGTGAGAACACCTCCAAAGCTAAAGAAGGGTTCTAGTTTTGGTTCAAAATGCAATGCAAGAAAGAGAATTATATATGAAGATGAAGAAGAGGAAGAATATGGATATAATGAAGAGATAGCAGCACTAGAAGCATATTCTCAATCTGCAAGAAATGAAGCCCTTATTGTGAAGGCAATGGTAGATGAGGAGGAAGTTGAAGTCCTCATTTTCAAGGTAAAATTTCTTCACATTCAAACCAGAAAATAGTTGTTTTTTCTTCTAATTCTTTCGTTTTTTTCACTTTGCATTTTTCTTCAATAGGGAATCATGTATGTAAATGTGCAAAATTTTTAAGCATGATTTAAACTAACCGCACAAGACAAAATTTGGATGATTCTTGTAAATTAACTTGGTTTTATTCTATGATTTTTCTCCTTTTTTTTTTTTTTTTTTTTTAAATTTGATTTATCTCCTATGTTGTTTAAGGTTTTGGGGTACTAATGTTAAAGTTTCTTGAAGTTATCATGACAATTGATCAATTATATATGTGCATAGAAGATGCTACAAGGGTCGGCATTTTGAATTTGGCCAAATTTGTCATATTCTCTTCACAATTTATTGCGTTTTTGTCAATAAGAAAAAGTAAGGTTGCATAATTATGTTTTATGCCCATAATTGTCTTAACTTTTCATGTAATGTTTCTTTGTCCCCTTGAGATAAAAACCAAACTTTTAAAACAGAGCAAAATTTATATTAGTGTCTGGTTTTAATTTGCTCCTTCAATGTAAAAATTTGGTGGAATAGTGAAAGATGGAATGAAGAAATTTAGTGACTGATGTGAGTATCATATAGGTGGAGTTATTTGGCCTTTATAATTATAAGTATTCAATAATTTATTTTTTTTATATATGATTACCACGTCAACCACTGGAGAATTCAATATAATTTTCACTCTTTTATCATATTGTTTATATTGATGATTATCACACCAATCACGGTAAGAATTCACTCTTTTATCATGTCGTTTATATTGACCTCCCTCATGATTTAGTCTAATTACCGATCAAAATTCACATTTTGTGAAATTGTTAACAAAGACTTTCTTAATTACTATCCAAATTTATAGTAGTCAGACAGTTGCTGTTAATTCAACTAACGTTGACCGTTAGTTTTTTTTTACAAAATCAACGGCTATTTTCATATTTCTTAATAAAATCATAAAATGCTCTCGAAAAACTTCAAATTATGAGCTATTTGGTAATAATTCAAACATTAGGAGTGCATACATAATACATGATATTGAGTTTTTTAAAATTATTTTACGGTTGACTAGTAAGGTAGTAATTAAGGAGGTGATGTTTGACAATTATAAAATTAATCTTTCTAAATCAAATAATATATGCACTATTCCTTGATTATCTGTCAATAGACAATTTTCAATACCCTTATTAGAATTCATTAGTGTTCAATAAAACTAATTAAATGTTTGAATAGTCGATGGGATTTTGAAATTTTCCACAAAATACGAAATTTTGTTTGACTTCTTTTTTCTTTCGATATTTATTTGCATTTTGCTATATATCTCATATATATTCATTGGGAGGTTATGAGTTTAGTTGATGATATATCGCATATCGAGTTTATTGCATATTGAATTTAACTTCTAGCGTATCAAATTTAACTATTAATCTATGGCAATTTAGCAGCTGAAATATCGCATGTCAAGCTTAACTTATGATATATAACGTGTCGAACCGTCATACTAGAATCGCAGAAATTTTTTACCTCTCTCTCTTCATTTTGTGCAATATTAATTGCATCTTAATTACTACGCATCTGATATATATTCATTGGCATAGGGATTTTCATCATCCTTAAGTTCAGTAACTTCTCCTGATCCTGCAAAAAGTATTCTGCCATCAAGAGCTGTGATCAAGTTTATAGACAGAGTTAAAGGCCCTTTCGATCCTTCAAATATTCAATACATAGAACAAGGCTTGCAATGGGAAATCTTCAAGACCCGCCTCACACCTGTTTGAAACTTCAATTCCAATATCCACGTGTTTTTTTGGTTTATTGTCATATATTTCTTCTTTCTTAATTTTTTTTTTTTTTGTTCTTTTCTTGATAAACCATAAATATATTTTCATATTTCTATATTTAAACTTGTTTTTATTTACAATAACGATGCTTGTTATTTGTTACCAATGTGAACTAACTCAAGTATATACTCCCTTCGTCCCATTCAAAGAGTTCACTTTAAAAAAAAAAAAATCTTGTCCCATTTAAAGAATCTATTTTGAATTTATTTACATTACATACCCTTACTAATATAACAATGTGTGGTTCACAATTAACCCTTATTTCTAAAGTAAGGATATAAGTGGAAAATATGGTAGTAAATTACTTATTTTAGGTATTGTACCTCATAGCCCATAATAAGTTGTACACATTTCAAAGTGAAGTCTTTGAATGGGACGGAGGGAGTAGTTCATATTTTGCTATTGTATTTAAAATTACATAATACTTTTACCCCTTCATTTGAGTTAAGACAAACGTTAACCTTTTTTTTTTTTTTTTTTATGAAAGTTGGTATCAACCTACTAATATTTTCAAATTTTCATTAAAGTAATATTATTGTTATAATAATAATTAATTCACTAATCAGAGTAATCCCTTTGGTCGCTCAAACACCCCATATGAGAAATCAACAGAAGAAGAAGGGCATGAAAGGTGAAGGGAACTCACTACTATAGATGGAAGCATTGGCATGTCTTCAGGCGATTCAATGTGCGATCACAAGAGGTGGGATTCCACTCATTTGCACGGATAGTTTGGAATTGATAGGTCAGCTTCAAGACCCATTGAGGGCTCATAAAGAGGTCCAGATAATATTAGAGGATATTAGGAAATATGTTAATTTCTTTCCATGTTTGAGAATCTTGAAAGCTAATAGGTCAATAGTGCATGAAGCACATTTGCTGGCTACAAGGACGACTCTTAGATAATCGTTAATTTACTGTATCTAACTTTGGAATCTAATGAGAATGAAGTATTTCTTCTTCAAAAAAAAGAAGAAAAAAAAAAAAAAAGAAGTCAACAGCGTAAGTTGGGGGTTGCTTAACTAGAGTAACCTAGGGATTACAGAATATTTATTGTAAAAAGTATATGTCGCCGCCCCCTCTTCCTCCTCCTTCTCCAAACTCTAAAGTTCATCATCTTCTTCTTTCATCCTCCTTAATCGAATGATGGGGAAACAATTATGCTTTTGTTCTTACTATCTTTGATTTGGCATGTTCTTTAAGTTTTGGTTTTGGTCTCAGTTTTGGTTTCAACAGTAAATTTAATATATTATAATAAGTTTTTATCATTTCCAATACAGTTTTTTACTATTCAGCTATACATTTTTACATTATAAAACTATTTTTTCCAAACCAAAACTCAACCCAACCAAAAAGAACAGGCCTTAGCCTTCTTTAGTTTTAAATTTTAGACTTCCTGATTGAACATAACTCTTCCATATAAAAGTATAAAATATAACCAAAATAAATTGAATTATAAACTACCATCCTTATTTAATTTGTATTAGTGGATGAATTTGAATTTACCAAGTTTGTTACTCAAAAATATAAACATAATCATAAATTTAAATTTTCAATATGTATAACTATCAATTTGTATAAATTAAGAAAATTATTTTTATTCAAAATAAATATTAATATTATGTGTACTTTAGTCATTAAAATATTAATTTAATATTCAAATAACTAACTTTTTAGAAGGTAAATCATTCTATTGATTTTTTTTTCCTTTCATTTTTGGCATTGAGTCATACAATTGAGTTGACATGTGAATTTGTTTTGTCATCACAAAACTACACTTATTTACACTATCTTAAAAAAAAATATCACTAATATTGTTTCAATTTAAAATATTTTTTATTATTTTATAATATACATGTTATTGTTAAACATAATATTTTTATCAAATGAATGTTTAAAGATCGAAACATATGGATCAATTAAGGTGCTTCAATCCCTAAATGTACGTACAATGTATTTATTTACCTCTCATCACCATATAATTTATTTAGATTTTTTGAGTGAAAATAAAAAAGTTTGGACTATCTTTTTTTCTATGCCAAAAGGGATGGGGTGGGACACTCAAATTTATAAAAAATATTGTCTTGATCAAATTCGATTTGATTTAAAAAAATATTTTGTGTTGAATTTTTGGATCATCTAAAAGAAAATTGAAAGAGGTTTTGTAGAAAACTATTATTTTAAGAAAAATCTTTGATAATTGTAAGTCTATATTGTATAGTAATTAGTTATTAAAAATTAAGTGTGGAGAAAATAAGTTATTCACAACAAAGTTAAAATATTTAATACAATTACATGTCCTTAAGAATAATTACAAAAAGAGCAAACCACCATTTTGGTCCTTCACAAATTTTCCAATGTTATTTTTTATCCCTCACATTTTAAATGCTTCCAAAGAATCCTTCACATTTCATAAGTGTATTCTTTTAGTCCTTCACTAACTTTTCATCCATTTTTCCCATCCAACAATCCGTTAACTCCCACCTTATGAGTAATAAAGGACAAACTTGGAAGATAAAATAGTGTCCTTACGCCTTGTGGGTGAATAACTTAATACCAGATTTTTTATTTTTTTTAACAATAATGCTGGGAAAAAAAACTGAACCAGCTCCAACTCCTCTAATTTTTATACTGTTTTTTCTTTGGCTTAGGCTTGAATAATGGATCAGACTAATACTTGAATCAAAAATCCATATGGATATTTGGAGAACAAATGGAATCTAATCAATAAATTTTATTGATTAAAAACTAAACTAGATTATCTTCCAAGATGCAGAAAAGTTGAACCAGCTCCTTTGATTTTTCATTCCGCAATAAGCGTATAGAAAGAAAAGAAAAAATATGCATCTTCCAGATTACACACAACACAAAAAAGAATTTTGTTAAATCATAGTCAATAAATTTTAACCAAATTTTTTGGGCAAAAAATCACAAAAGCTCAACGTCTCAAATTTTCTTCACACCATACTGCAGAACATATTGAACAACAAATCCAGATTCCATTTTGAAATCTAGAATGAAGGGACAATGTTTTACTGATGCTCTGCACATGGTTTTATTGATGCTCTGCTCATGTCGTGTTTTTTATATTCTGATTGCTGCGGATACTAAAAGGTGGGACAATGGTTTACTATTTTCTTTCCCAATTTTGCCCTTCTATTATTCAGCAAGTGAGAGATAACTGATTGTTGGATGGAAAAAATGGATGGAGAGTTAGTGAGCAACTAAAAGAGTACACTTGTTAAATGTGAAGACTCTTTGGAAGCATTTAAAATGTGAGGGACAAAAAAGAACATTGGGTAATTTGTGAGGGACCAAAATGCTGGTTTGCTCTTACAAAAAATAGCAACATTTTAAAGAATTTAGCTTCTTACCATATTATAAATGGAATTTTTCTTAGGCTTAAATACTTTATCCCCCACTGTGTTTATATGTTAGTTTGATATTTGTCCTCCTGTGTTCTTAAAATACATTCTTTGCAGCCCATGAACACCTTTTTACCATTTATAAAGTATATAAAACAATTAGTACCCCTCCATTTCATCTTACATTTTACTTTGCAAATATATATTTACACACTTTACATTTTTAATAATAAATATTATATATTTCTAATAGAAATACAATGATGCAATTTTAAAAATACAAGTGTAGTTTTTCTTTTGTTTATTGAACTCTTTTTTATTTTACAATAATGATATTTTACGTAATTTGTATATTTAAGTTAACTATTAGATATAAAAATATATGTAATTGTAATGTAAAAAATATTTTTAAATGTTAAAGATAATAAAATTTGAATATATATTAATTTTTTCATTTAAATGTTAAAAATATATGCTTAAATTTTCTTAGCTTTTAAGCATTTTTAAAAAAATTATTGTGTTCAATGCAATTAGATATTTTTTTTCCTTCAAATTTAGTAATTAACTTAGAAAATGGAAAATGAACACCAACACAACAATAATAAAATTTGATAAAAATATATCAGAAAACATTTAAGAAACATGTAAAATTTCATGTATTAAAAAATATAAATTTTATTATTTTAAATTTAAAACAAAATTAAAACGATCAATAAACAAAAATAAAAAATTATAGTATTTTTAAAAACGATATCCTCGTGTTTTTATTAGAAAAATGTGAAATTTATTAATACATAATATTAAGTATTTATAATATATATATTAATGATAAATAAGGTAGAGGGATATAAATGTCCATATGTACTTTTTAAATGGTTGACCAGTAGTCATGGGGGGTAAAAGACTTATTTAAAAATACAGGGGGGCAAATATCAAACTCACTTATAAACATTGGGGGTTTAAAGTAGTTAAGCCTTTTTCTTATAAATATTGAGCATGTAAGTGTCATCTGACATTTTGGATGGAAAAATGGATGAAAAGTTAGTGAGGACCAAAGGAGTACACTAGTTGAAATGTGAGGGACATTTTTTAACCATTTGAAATGTGAGTGACAAAAATGGTATTGAGTCATTTGTGAGGGACCAAAATGGTGGTTTGCTCTTTCCAATCAACTTTTTTGTATTTCCAATCCTTTTTTACATTTTCACTTTAATTTTAATATTTTAAAATCACAATCCTAACCAACATTTGAATTCAGTTTTGATACCAAACGGGGTCTTAGATAACAAACATTTAGAGTTTAAGTGACTGTTTTTTACTGAATGTTTGAGTTTTGGTTTGAGTTCTGGTTTTGAGAAAATAGTTTTATAATGTAAAAATATATAGCTGAATGGTAAAATATTGTATTAAAAATAATGAAAACTGATTATGATATATTAAATTTTATGTTGAAATCAAAATCAAAACTTAAAAGAACATGCAATGACTTTTTATAGAAAACACAGAAAGTACTTTCACAATGGGCCATAAAACTAGCTACAATAGTTAGTAGCTTTAATTGGCTATACACAAAGAAACAAAATCACCTAGACGTTAGTAGCAAACATTTACCAGTGGCCATCCAATTATTTACAATGTTTAATTTTTGTCACTGATCTTTTTTTTTTTGTACGCGTTTGATCACTCATCTTTCTAAAACGTGTATTTGAAACCATTCTGTCAAAATTGCTCTAAAGTTGGACGGAATATGTCCAAACGTGCAGACCACATGACAAAAAGAAAGAAGGATACGGAAACGTCTGGATAAATTGTTGCTGACATTGACTTTGTGGATGATGGAATCGTCAAGGAGAAGAAAACTCATCGACTGATTCGAAGAGTCACAAGCAGGTGAAGAGTGGGAATTTGGTTTTATGTAATGGGGAGGCGGAAGTGTATACGTTGGAGCTGTTGATGAGTTGCTTGGGAGGGGAAAATTGGGTCTACTTACAAGGCTGTGT
This sequence comes from Leptodermis oblonga, assembly GCA_016801395.1. Classification (NCBI taxonomy): domain Eukaryota; kingdom Viridiplantae; phylum Streptophyta; class Magnoliopsida; order Gentianales; family Rubiaceae; genus Leptodermis; species Leptodermis oblonga. Next base: position 14,918,621 of record CM028751.1, on the reverse strand, counting down.
TGGATAATTAATTGATTATGTCCATCAAGAGATTGGACGCTTCCAAGACGGCTGCCACAACGACCGAGGTGCTTCAGCAACAGCTGGATGCGGTCGGTGTGGTTAGGCATCCCAATTTGGTTCCGATCATAGCTTATTTCCAAGCTGAACAAGAAAGACTAAGGCCCTATATGGCAACTTTTTTTTCCATCTCATTTCACTCTCACTTCATTTTATAATAATTTCTCATCAATTCTAATATACCTTTTTACATTCCCCAAATACCTTTTTATATTTCCAATATATTTTTAATAATTTTAAAATCCAAAACACCTTTCAAAAGGCATACCATACGGGGCCTAATTATCTTGATTATCAGCCTAATGGACATTTTAACCCTATAAAACTCATGTGGACTGCACGTTTGGATGGATTCCATCAAACTTCCATCCAACTTGAGAGCAATTTTGATATAATGGGTTCAGAGGCACATTTTAGAAAGATGAGTGGTCAAACGCGCACAAAAAAAATATCAATGACTAAAATTGAACATTGCGAATAGTTGGATAACTACTATTGTGATTTGCCCTATGAAAAATTGGAAGCACACTTAAACATTCAAGTAGGAACGTTTTTTGGCTTTATAAAATAGGGCGGAGGTACCCAAAAGTAGAAATTTTGCACATCACCAAGACAAGAAAGACAGAATGCTTATTTTTACACTTGACCAAATAATCTCTCTAATTAACTGAAATGTATACACCTTGAGTTATTTATGTAAACTACAGAGTTACCCAAAAACTACTATAGGACTTAATTACCAAATCTTACTCACAATATAAGAATTTTTTCCATAAAAAATGCTTTTTTATTTCGAAATTTCAAAAATAGGGAAAGTTTTCGGGGAATTCCCGATTTAGAGAAAGCGAAGTTGGAAATTTCGCTTTCTTTGAAAATTGGTTCGGATTCAAATTTGTACTGAAAGCGAAGTTACCAACTTCGCTTTCTTTGAAAATTTGTAACTCGAAACATAGTAACGTTACTTTGTTTGTTACTGGGACTTTGTTTGTCATCTCCCAGTTAACATTAACATTATTATCTCCCAGTTAACGATAAGTTAGGATCATTTTTTAGGGCTTATTATTATAAATTGCTGCTTTTAAAGGTAAAGTCATTGATAATCACCAATGAATTATGAAAAAATGGTAAATATGGTAAATGAAAAAAATGACAAATGGTAAATTTGACGTGAATTGTTAACGGGGAATTTGATCCTGTTACAGGGGAAACTCTGTCGATTTTTTTATTAAAATTGTACTATGTCAAACTTTATTGTTTACAGATATGTTTTCTAAATATAAATAAAGTTGGTTTCTAAATTTTCACTTCGAGTTTTTTTCTAAGAAAGAGAAGTTACAGATTTCGCTTTCTTTGAAAATTTACTTTGCTTGTTAACTGGGAGCTAACAAGCAAAGTAACATTACTTTGCTCCGAGTTACAAATTTTCAAAGAAAAAACTCAAAGTAAAAATTTTGTACTGAAAGCGAAGTTACCAACTTCGCTTTCAGTGCAAATTTTCGTTGCGAGTTTTTTCAAAGAAAGCGAAGTTACAGACTTCGCTTTCTTTGAAAATTTGTCACTTCACAAATTTTCAAAGAAAGCGAAGTTGGTAACTTCGCTTTTAGTACAAATTTGAATCCGAACCAATTTTCAAAGAAAGCGAAGTTGGAAAACTTCGCTTTCTCTAAATCGGGAATTCCCCGAAAACTTTCCCTATTTTTGGAATTTCGGAATAAAAAAGCATTTTTTATGGAAAAAATTCCACAATATAATTTGTAAAACAAATTTAGAAACAAACCAAACAAATAATAACAAATCCTACTATAAATCTAATTTTTTTAATTTAAGTTTGGTTTAATTTCCTACACCAAGTTATTTGTTAGGCTATGATAATACTCTATGACATAAAAAGTATCATGTAAAACTATAATTAAAATAAATAAATAAACAAACTGATACTAATGAACAATAATTATGACACTCTTGGAGAGTACACGTGATACTTTTCAAGAATATCACTAAGGGCCTATTCTTTAGGCAGGGTTGAGACTGAGTTTGAGTTTTAGGCTAATTCCAAATGAGTTTGTGCCCAAAACAAAGAAACAATGTTTTCAACTCAAAACTTAAGCACATATTCCACCACCACCCGGTCCACCCCTCCGCCGCCTCACCACCGCCACCGCCGCCGTCTCACTGCCACCACGCCGGCCTAAACCCTAAACCCCCAAAATCCAATTCTTCTTCTTCTTATTCTGTTTCAAGCCAAAAAATTTGAGGTTGAATTCCATATTTCCCCAAATTCCCAAAATGGGATGTGAACTAAAGATTCAATTTTAAATTTCAATTACAAATAAAGAGAGATTGAGTGCGGAGGAGGAAGAAGAAGAGGAGGAAGAGGAACGTTGAGAGGAAGAAGAAGAAGAGAAGGAGGCCGGTGGCGGTTACAGGCCTAGGCGCCCGGCGGCAGGCGGCAGTGGGTCTCAAGTTTTTTGAAGTGAAATTGGTCTTAGTTTTGGGATTAAGAAATGTGTAAGAAACATTGGATTGGTTTTGATTTTGGGTTTAACCAAAAAAAAAAAAAAAAAAGGCAAACCAGATCTCAGTTCTGCCAAAAGAACAAGCCCTAAGAAAATTAATACGTTAAGAAAATGATACTAATGAACCGTATCTATAATATTCTTGGATGATACTTGGAGTACCACTAAAAAATAAAAATAGTAAGGAAAGAAAAAAACAAATTGCACTGGATGCGCAAATTAAATAAGTAATTATTTAAATACTATTACAAATATAAAATTGTAATTAAGTTTGATTTAATTTCTCGAGTCCAAGCATACACTTGAAAGAGTTAATTATTATGTCATTTTACCTTTTTTAATAGACAATAGAAAAGAAAAAATAAAATTCCATATCCAAGTATCCAACCAAGGATAAGAAACTGATTGCGTTTGCAGCGGATTTCTTTCTCTCGGTCGATCCAAAAATATCTTATTTATGACGTGGGTTATCTCCAGTTGCAGATTTCGGTTCAGATATTTTCTCCCACAAAATATCCTTTCGACACGTGTTGTCCACTTCACCTTTTGTCCCCATTTTCTGCCCTATTTTACCCCTCCATCTTCTCTACATCTACACTATCACCCTTTCTCCTTTAAACCATCAATATATTTTTCTAGAGTAATGATATACTCACCAACAAATCATAACAACTTTTTGATAGTAACTTATATGGTATGGATTCATTGGCCAATTATTTGATATTAATAAAAATGTAACCAATGAATGCATGCCACATGAGTTGCTATCAAAAAGTTACTATAATTTGTTGTTAAGACTATCATTACTCATTTTTTAATAAAAACTTATATAATTATAAAAATTTAAATACATTATAAATATTTACATTTTTTTTAAATATTAAGATGTTATAGCTTATATTATTTTTGTTGCATGAATTCTCATTTATGAATATTCATAACCTTAAATGCTATACTCGAAAAGAAATGTTAATGATTTTGAATTACTTTTCGTTACTATATACTCTCTTCGTTTCACTCGAAGAGTCTACTTTGACAAACATACAACTAATTATGAATGTTAATGTACAACACATAAAATAACTAATTTAACATAATTTGTTCCAATCATATCCTTAATATTTAGGTATGAACTAATTGTAAACCACACATTATTATATTAGTAAGAATTGTAAAAGTAAAAATTTTGAAAGTGAATTATTTTATTAGAATAAAAAATATATTGTTGAATATTGACTCTTTAAATAAAACAACGGGAGAATACAAGTCAAAAGTAATTTAGTGTTTCAAAAAAAAATATATATATATATATATATATATAACCTAATAATAATGAATTTTGTAATGTCAATATTAATGAACTACGAGTATATTTTAACTTTCAATAATACATAAGTTATAAATTTATAAGGTGATATTAATGAATGGTAAATATGCTTTATTTTTCTAACAATATAGAATTTAAATTCAATTATATAATCAATTTTTTGTTAAGAAAATAATTTATTTGAAAAGGACAGGTGACTATTTGGTAAAATATCATGTCATAAAAAATTTATGAAAAATAAGTAATTTTGATCGCTTTTTAGAAATTTGCTCTCTTGTTTTTAACCAATCGTGATTTTTTTTTCCTTCTAATTTTTAACTCGGTCTGCTTCATAATAAGTGTTATTTGGAGAACTCCCTTTTCTCTTAAAACCTCTCACAAAATAATGCTTAATTAGCATGTAAGAGTAGATTTGGAAATAAAGGTCATTTTAAAGCACATAACTCTTTTTAACATGACACTAGATTGTGAAACTAAGGGAGTAATACACGAAGTGTAAGAATAAGCAAACCGTGACTAGTTTGTTTTATAATTTCAGGTATTAGCGAACTCTACATTTCTACCTTTTTACTATTCTATTTCTAATATTTTAAAACTAATTTAATAGTATACTATGATATTATAAAAGAACAAACCTATCATCCTTTCTTTGTAATTTTTAAATTTTTTTTTTTAAAAGTTATGTATACTATTACTTCTATTATTAAATAAGCGTTTATTTCCAATACTAAAGATACTAGTAGCATAGTTTCAATAAAATAAAATAAAATTACAAGATATAACTGTTTATGAATTATAATGTAAAAATTGAACACGATTCTTTCACTACAACAAGAAAATTATTATTTTCAATAAAATAAAATAAAAATTACAAGATATAACTGTTTATGAATTATAATGTAAAAATTGAACACGATTCTTTCACTACAACAAGAAAATTATTATTTTTTTTAGGACGAAAGATTGACACAAATTCTATATTGTAACACAATTATATTAAGTAAAATACCCCACCTTCCTCAAACCATGGTACAAGGTAATCAATGTCATTTTCATTAACAAAATCTTCTTCAACATTACAAATCTTTTCTTAATACTCCTATCTCAATACCCACATCTCAAACCAAAAGTAAATAATTTAAAATTTATCACATCCTCCATTTAGTATATAAATAATCATTGGGCGGCAAATGATTCTTCCCAACTTTTGTAAAAGACAAGCCTCTTGACACATCACCAAACCTAAAACTCCCAATTTCTTAATTCTAAAATAACTACACGAGTTTAGTCTAATTGATGCATAAGAATGAAAAAAATCAGGTGGATTTAGGATTAAATTTCAGTGAAGCATGATAAGTTGTCTAGTGAAATTATCACTTCCTCCAAAAAATTTCAATCTTTGCATAAAGATGAAAGAATCAGGTGGTTTTAGGATTAAATTCTAGCAAAGCACAAGAAATTGCCCAGTAAAATTATCACTTCCTCTAGAGAATCTCGGTTATTATAATAGTTTGATTACGAAAAAAAACCTTGAATTAGGAAATAATAAAAAAAGAAAGGAAAAAAATAGCAATTTTGTGGCATTTTAGTAATTTAGTTGTTTAAGCTGTCCATTTTCATTTTTGATTCTCTAACAAAAATATCTCACAGCTGACACACACAACACGCAGAACGCACACATGCGAAGATCTTTTCCCGAACTTAGAAGAAGAGGAAAGATTTCTTCAAAAAACAAAAAAAAAAAAAAAGGAGAGGAAAGATGAGTGTAGAGGAGAGCTCGGAGGAGGAGGAGGAGGAGGAGTTTGGCCGGGGTACTGGGAAACGAATGAAATGCGCCGCCGGTGAGCTGAATAGAAGGCCAGAAGTTGAAGAGGAGGATGACGACTTTGATGAGGAAGAGGAGGAAAGTGGGAGTGATGATGAGATTTGTGTGCCCGCCGGTGAGAGTTTCTTTTACCCCAATGCGACGCCGTCAGCGATCGTGGTTTCTGATGCTTTTGAGCCCGATTTCCCCATCATTTATGTTAATACTGTTTTCGAGATGTCAACTGGGTTTCGTGCTGATGAAGTCCTTGGTCGAAACTGGTATGGATCAAAATCTGTGCTTATTTTTGATGTGTGCGTTTATTTTCGGGAAGCTGTGATTCTGGCTTTGAGGAAACTAATTGGGATTGCGTGTGTATTTTTTTTATTTTGTACTATTTTCTGGAAAAATGGTTTTCGAAAATGATTGAGAATTTTGTGCATTTTTTGATATTTTAATTTCTTCTCTGTGTGTATTTGTGTATAAGAAATTACATGAGATTATGGTGTTTTTGGTTGAGTGAAATGGCATTTTGAAAAGACAAAGCTTGCTAGGCATATATGGAATTTGGCTGGTTGAGCTGTTGTTTTACTTTCAGATACGTTGATATGGTAGGAATGAGTGTGTTTTTGAGGGGTTTAGGTTTTAACTAGTAATTCAAAATATGGTGATGCTTTTTTTTGTGTCTTTTATAAGCTAGACTCATTTGAGAAGAAGTTTACATCTCTAGGAAGAATGTAAGATCTGCAGAGGATAATTTCTTTGTTATGAGGACAGGTTGTGTAATGTTACAGATTATTTGGTTCGTATTCAAATGACTCTTATGCATAATTTGGGTTCATGTGCTCCGTAAAATGGTTGAAAAAGTTTGATTTACTTTGCAGGACCCTACTAATTGTTGACAAGTTATTGTTTTTCTGATAAATAATGGGATATCACTTGTTAGTGAATGATGTTTTAGACAGACTAAAGGGGATGGAAGTTTTCCTTGGTAAAATGCTTCGTCTTCTTCAGTTGTTTAGTTTTTCTGAAAACAAGAAGTGGAAAAAGAAAAGATCATACATTTGCCATGCGCGGAAGAACTCGAAATTATCAGGAATATTAACAAAGAATTAAGATGCCTCTTTTATTTCTATTTCCCTCTTTTGTGGCCCCCTTTTGCTCTTGATTTTGTATGAAATAGATGTAGCATCTACAGCAGAAAAGGTGTTTCTATGCCATCAGTTATGTAGAAAAATAAAGAAATGAACTACATAGCTGCACTTTTCCTATCACTTAAAACTTTGTTAGATCCAGTTTATCTTTGATTAGATATAATCCACATAGCTTGCATTTGGCAAGAGCCTATAGCTATTCCCATCAATTGAAACTTTGTTGGATCCACTTTAACCGTGATTTGATATGAATTATGCCGTAAGTTTCTTCAAACTCTGATAATATTAAGACATGTACAAACAAGATCAACGTATGACTATATATATATATATATATATATTGTAGCATATATTCCTCTGTTGCTATCTTTTACACCATGTTTAAGTTTCAGCAAATAATGTGCTGTGGTTGATCACCAAACACTATAATGGGTCCCCAAGTTTTGCAAAAACTACATTTAGCTAGCTGTCAAACCTTCTAGAATTCCATTATCAAGCATTGTTTCACTCACCCCTTTAATGGATTTATTTCGTATAGTATTACAAGTATTTTAAAATGCTAAGATGATGGTGAGACTGAGGACTTTTGCTTGGCTGCAGATTTGATATAGTAATTATGTTTATAATTTGTGTGGGAAATTTTAAAATTTGTCAGCTGATCCCTTAGACTATGGATATTTGAATAGAAGGATAGGAATCCTTTTCCGGAAAGAGGGAGAATTAAGGAAAATAAAGAAACTGGGCATGGGGTGCTGCCTATCTAAAAGCTGAGGTGGCCACTTCCGGAAAGATATATTTGTATCAAGTTTCTTTTCTAGAATAAGAAGAACCTAGAACTAGAAGGAAAATACAAGGATGGGAGTTGGAAATGCAGCAGAGTATGTGCTGCCTCAATTATTTGTCTGACACTGAATATTTGGTTCTATTTAAGCTCCCCCTTTTTGTTGTCTGACATTTAATATGTAGTTCTGTCTAAATTATTCCACATACTTCCCCTCAAATATCAGAAATACGACATACTTTACCTTTTTGGTGTTCACTCCCTTCTTATGTTATCATACCCTGTGCTAAACTTTAGAGCATAATCTGCTACTGAGTCAAATGTTATATAGTCTATCCGACTTAAGACATGCAAATCACGTGTCTATAATATATGTGTCTATAATACATTAACATGGTTTTCTAAAGTTCTTAGTTGAGATATTACAATAGAAGATACCCAGTGTTCCCATTGATGATTTTGAACCAATAATACTGTGATTTCTTTATTTGACTTTTTCCTTTTCCAATTCTTGGCTTTAGTCGGTTCCTGCAATTCAGAGATCCTCGTGCTAAAAGAAGGCATCCCTCGGTCGATCCTGTTGTAGTTTCAGAGATCAGAAGATGCCTTGAGGAAGGCATTGAGTTCCAAGGAGAGTTGCTCAACTTCAGGAAGGATGGTACTCCTGTGGTGAATAGGTTAAGGCTTGCACCAATACACAGTGATGATGGTATAGTCACACATGTAATTGGGATTCAAATTTTTTGTGAAGCGAAAATAGATCTGAACAATGTATCATATCCAGTTTTTAAACAAACTTGTCAGCATCTGTATGATGGGTTACATGACTCAGCACCAAACAGTGGGCAGTTTCAATGTGCTCAGCAGCAGGAAACATGCATGATTCTTCAGCTCTCTGATGAAGTGCTGGCTCAAAACATATTGTCACGCTTGACACCAAGGGATGTCGCATCTGTTGGATCTGTGTGTAGAAGAATTCGGCAATTAACTAAAAATGAGCATCTAAGGAAAATGGTTTGCCAAAATGCATGGGGAAGAGATATCACTGGTGCACTGGAACTGATGACAAAGAAGTTAGGGTGGGGTCGCCTTGCTAGGGAGCTCACTACTCTTGAAGCTGTTAGCTGGAAAAAGGTGACAGTTGGAGGTTCAGTTGAGCCTTCAAGATGCAATTTCAGTGCATGTGCTGCAGGAAATAGACTAGTCCTTTTTGGTGGTGAAGGAGTCAATATGCAGCCAATGGATGACACATTTGTTCTCAATCTTGATTCTGCCAATCCAGAATGGCGTCGAGTTAGTGTGAAATCTTCTCCACCAGGACGCTGGGGCCATACTCTTTCATGCCTGAATGGTTCCTGGCTGGTAGTCTTTGGTGGCTGTGGAAGGCAAGGGTTGCTCAATGATGTGTTTGTTCTTGACTTGGATGCCAAACACCCCACATGGAAAGAAGTCTCTGGTGGAACTCCACCACTCCCTAGATCCTGGCACAGCTCTTGCACATTAGAAGGCTCAAAGTTAGTTGTCTCAGGTGGATGCACGGATGCTGGAGTATTACTCAGTGATACATTCTTACTGGATCTTACTACAGACAAGCCAAAATGGCGAGAGATCCCAACTTCATGGGCACCTCCATCTAGACTGGGGCACTCGCTGTCAGTGTATGGAAAGACAAAGATTCTTATGTTTGGGGGGCTTGCCAAGAGCGGGCACTTGCGCTTACGATCAGGTGAGGCATATACTATAGATTTGGAAGATGAGAAGCCGCTATGGAGACAGCTTGAGTGTGATGCATTTACCGGGGGAGGAAGTCAGAATGCCATCATTCCTCCTCCTAGACTTGACCATGTGGCGGTAAGCATGCCTTGTGGAAGGGTTATCATTTTTGGTGGTTCCATCGCAGGGTTGCATTCGCCTTCACAGCTTTTCTTGCTAGATCCTGCTGAAGAAAAACCCTCCTGGAGGATTCTTAATGTACCTGGACAACCACCAAAGTTTGCTTGGGGCCACAGTACGTGTGTGGTTGGAGGAACCCGAGTTTTAGTCCTTGGCGGACACACTGGGGAAGATTGGATACTTAATGAACTATATGAGCTGTGCTTAGCCAGCAGACAGGATTCTGATCCATAGCTCAAGTTGCAAGAATGCTCTACAGGTTTTCTCTACCCTTACGACATCTCTATGACTAGATTAATGGGGAGCTCATGCGTTATAGTGTTCATGTTAACTATTGTGTAGGACAGCCAAAAGACCACGTGTGTATATATATATATCTTCAGTTTGTGATCTGCTCTTTTGTAGTCCCTGGTTTTGTTTTGAACAACTTATTTATTTGTTTAGTATACTTCGAGATAGTGTTAAAGTGTCCATGTCATTTGTTTAACCGTTTGTTTTTCGTGTGGCATTTGTAATCAGAATATGTTACTCTCTTGAGTTTTGACTGATTTTATACCTTTCCTTTGCCTACCTGAACTTCAAATCTGTAGGTGTAGGAACACTAGAAAGTGAACATCTTCAGCGTACTTAAAATTTAAGATTGATTACTAAATATTAGGGACAGGCATTGAGTAGTTGCAGTTGTTTTCTTCAGACAGACTTCAGTTCTGTCCTCAGCTTTCGAAGTTGTTACCAAAACTCTAGAAATTCATCCAAAAATTATTCAACCAATCCAAGTAAATAAATTACCAATAAAACACTGATTACTGCAATACATACAGCTCGAAAGAACATAAAAATTTCTCAGAACTCCCCTATCTTAACACGTAAATTTAAATTCAAACCCAATAAAATACACAACACTTTAAATGTAAAAAGAGAAAACGTCTCTGGAGTAATCCTTTTGGGTAGAGTAATTTACCTCACTTTGTAACAACCTTCAGTACTCCTCCACTGAGCTCTTCATATTCTCCAGTGGAATTCTTTGCTGATTCACTACACTGGTGCAGCTCAATTACTTGAAGGACAGTAAGTTCTCCCACATCAATAGGGATTTTCTCAAGGAACTTGCAGGACCTCAAAACTAGGTGTTCAAGGCATGGAAAGTGATCTGTACTCTCAACTTCCCAGTACACTAGATCCATCTTCTCAATCAACAATTGTTTCAGAGAACCAAATACCTCTTCAGTTAGCTCCCACTTAGGTCCTTGAAAAGCATGATTTTTCAGTTTTAAGGTCTCAAGGTTGGGTAACCTAGCAAGGAACTTCATTTTATCCCATGACAAACAACTTCTGTCCAAGGTTAACTTCTTGAGATTAACAGGCAAAACGTCCAAACCAAAACTTCTTGCTTTCCCATTCCCTTCGTAAAAGAAACACTTCAGTGTTTCCAGATTAGTCAGTAAGGACAGATTGTGAAAGCATTTTGTTAACTTACCATTCTCAAAATCTTCTTTGGTTTCAGAAACTCCTAGTTTCTTAAGCTTGGGCATGAGCAAGAAAACTTCCTTGGTGCAGCTGGAAAATGATATCATGGATATTCTTTGGAGGTTACTAGGTGCCTCAGGACCATCTAGTAGTAGTTGAAGAAGGTAAGATATCTTAAACAGCTGGGCACCTGAACATATACATTTTTCAAACAAGGAATTTTATCTTAAACAGCTGGGCACCTGAACATATACATTTTTCAAACATATACATTTTTCAAACAAGGAATTTTATCTTAAACAGCTGGGCACCTGAACATATACATTTTTCAAACAAGGAATTTTCCAAAATTCCAGAAACAGAGTTGGGATTCCATCACCTTCCTTAGGAAACCAAGGACCATTGATAACTAACGTCTGAAGTTTTGAAAGTTGAGAAATTGAATCATCGAGCTCATAAGTTACGTTGAGTGTACCTTAGATTGACCAAGTTCAGCAATTGTGGAGGAAAACAGTCGAAAGGCAGAAGGTAGAAATCCAACACTTTTAGCGATCTACTGTAACAGTTGGAGAAGTACCATGCTAGGTGTAAAATCAGAACCAAACTTGATCCATATAAAGGAATGAAGATGGGAAAGTGTAGGAGATAACTGAACATTGTCCAAAATTGAAAACCAGATGACATTGCTTCTGTTGAACTTGGGCATCAGCACCTGCTTCTATAACCTGCATGAAGTTCTTTTGAGCTTCTCTCAGGCACAATTGTCTCACTAGTGAAGGAATGAGGCATGTTTTCACTTTTCCATCTAAACTTCTCTTTCCAACAGAAACTAGATTTCTGCCAGTTAGATCTTTCAAACGTTGTTCTGCTTCAATCTCTAAAAATTGGTTTGAGGATTTAGAGTCCAAGAAACCATTGGCAATCCATAAATTAAGCAGATCTCCATTCCCAATCTCACAATTTGCAGGAAATGCCCCCATATAAAGGAAGCAGTCTTTCAAGTGATCGGGTAAGTAATTGTAACTCAAAGCAAGTATGTCTAGACATGGCTCTGGGTCAGCAAACACAATTGAAGTTACGTCACGCATAATACTTCGCCAAGATATGAATGACGTTGAGATGCTATGAAGTGTACCTGCAATAACCCCAATCTCTGAGGGTAGTCCTTCACAGCTTCCAGCCATTTGTTTGCCGATATCCACCAGTTCAATAGGGCAGTTTTCTTGGCCAAACACCCATCTTTCCAACAAATCCCAGCTTTTGTTTTTATCTAGATTTTACCTAGAGGTGTCATACAGTAAGTAAGGTTCCTAGGAATGTTGGTGCCAGCGAGAAACTCCACTCCATGATACGAGTCATTATTAGTATTCGACTACCCATTTTATCATCTGGAAAATATCTTTGGACAGCATCCCACCGCAATATCTTCATGATTGAGTAATGATTTCCAACTTTTTTCAACTCAAAACACACCACTCAACAGGATTCAGCTACCAACTTTGTCGTCTGGAAAATACCTTTGGATAGCCTCCCAAACCTGGAAGTTCTGCAAACCAGTCAAGATAATTAGATACTTTCTTCTTTTCAAACTTTCATACAACAATTCACCTTTATCTTCAATGCTATGTCGGTGATATTCGTCACTGGATGGAGCAATAGAGTGCAGAAAATGGGTCAACACCTGATCAGTACTAGACACACCACTAACTCATACACGACAATCAAAGTGAAGGGCGACAAATGAGAGATGAAATACTTTTTCCGCAATAGTTGTTTTACTAGCGTCACCTGTTTCCAGAATTCTCACTGTCGATAGATCAAATGGTGGTTTAGTAAGTTCATCAATGAAATTGCCTATGTCTTCTTCAAGATCCACAGAAAAATCCTCCCAATTTAATGGGGGGTTCAAATACTTAAGATGTATGGGCAAAGGTCCACTATCCACAACCGCCTTCTTCCAGAACAATTCGGGCATGGAAATGAAGAGCTCGGAAAGGCCTCCCAAAGGATGTTGAATTTTGTGAGCTTTGTGAATCTTCATGTTGTGAATCAGTATGCACTTCCAAATCGGTGGTAGCATCATCTCCATAAGACATCTTTTGCTCTCTAAATCTCTGATTAATCTGGCTTCAAATATCCCCAAATGGAAGAGTAATCAAGAAATTAACAAGTGAAGAAAACAAAATTGCAGATTTAATGTTCTCAAAGTACTGAATATTGCTACAGAAGGACAACGTGATTATATGAAAGAATGCAAGGTAAAGTTACAGAGGACAAAAAGAAGACACGGGACCGGAATCGAAATCGGAATTCAATGTGGACCTAAGAGAAATAAACACCTGAAATCTGATGCATCAATTCAATAATCCATATGATCTTGAAGTATTACTAATGAGGAACGTGTCGCCGCCGCTGCCACTCTTAATGCATTTTTTCAAAACTTTAATCAGCAGATAATAGCCCTGGAACTGGAAATTAACGATACCACAATGACAATCTAGAGGGTTTGGACTTTTGAAAACTCTACGGCTGCTGAAAGCTTCAACGAAAATGCCTAATATCAGTATTTATTTCTACCAATAGAATACTATTGACTGCATGATCTGATCAAAGAAAATATGTGCACACCTGCTACGTTTTGTAATTTTTTACTGCGAAAATATGTTGGAATGATTCAGTTTTAGGAAAATTTGAGACTAAATCTTTTAAGTAGATTGTTTGTTAGTTGAGTTAGGTCCCGTATAGACAAGTACTTCAAAAACGTTTTTATAAAAGTATTTTATAAAAAGTTCTTTAAAAACAAATTTGCTATTGAACAAAAAGAGTTTTATAAAAATGTTATTATACTGTAGTTAAAAAGGTGTTTGGATAAGTGTTGTATAAAAATGCATGCTAGGTGTAAAATCAGAACCAGTTGCGCCATATAAACGAATGAAGATGGGAAAGGGTAGGAGATAAGTACTGAACACTATCCAAAGTATCCAAAATGAAAACCAGATGACATTGCTTCTTGGGCATCAGCACATGCTTCTATGACATGCATGGACTTCTTCTTTTGAGCTTCTCCCAGGCACAAGTGCATGCAAAACTTGCTAGATTTCTACCAATTAGATCTTTCAAGCATTGTTCTGCCTCAATTTCTTAATGGTTTGAGGATTTGGAGTCCAAGAAACCATTGGCAATCCATAAATTAAGCAAATCTTTAACCCCAATCTCACAATTAATTTGCAGGAAAAGCCCCCATATAAAGGAAGTTTGCTGCTGGAATAAGGAAACAGAAAAAGATGTTACATTACTCATCTCATCATGAATGTCAATTGACAATTCGACACAATGAAGATGGACAAAAATTCATAAAGCATACAGTGTAAAAACCTAAAGGCTTTAATCTAGGCTGAGTACAACATCCAACTACAGTTTTGGGAGAAACATGACAGATCTGCTAAAGCAATCTACATCCAAAATTCCAAAAAGCTGAGACAAAGGGTAGTTTTGATCGGCTTTTGTCCGCAGCTTTCAAAATTGTCACCAAATAAAACTCTAGAAATTCATCCAAGAATTCTTCAACCTGTCCAAGTAAATAAGTTAATGCAGTACATACAGCTCAAAATCACATAAAAATGATGAAAATGTTTTGGAGAGAAATCCCAAATTGTGATGAAAAAAAAAAAAATGGATACAAAAGGGGTGAATTTTTTTCATTAGAGAGAAGTAGGGTAGTATTTGCTTGCATTTGCTGAATGCAAACTAGTATTTTTTTCTTTTCATTTAAAAAATTAAGGGAATCTCATGAGTTTGCATTAGTGAAATGCAAACTCAAAATTTTTATTTTTTAAAAATAAAAAACGGCAAACGTTTTCCGTCACTAGTGCCGCCGGTAGTGGCGATTTTTTTAATAAGTTAAGCTGGCATTATTGAATGCAAACTTAGGTTTCAGTTTGCATTATGTGAGCGCAAACTTAATTCTGTGCATTCTATGAATGCAAACTTAAATGCAAATGCAAACTTAATTCTTTGAATTCGATGTATGCAAATTTAGGTCTCTATTAATGCAAACATAATGTATTTACCGGAAAAAAAATATAAGAAAAGGTTTAAGAAACCCCTAATTGACAAATTCCTAACTAGCGAACTGGGTGAAAACCAAAATCACTTCTTCGCGTGTCTCATTAAAAAATTACCATTGTTGCAGTCCGTTGTCACAGTCCCCAGTCTTTCGTCACCGTTGTCACTTCCTCGCGTGTCTCATTAAAAAATTTATAGGCTTCCATTCTCACTGCGACGACTGCCAACAGCGCCACCAATTTTGGGGCTTCCGTTCTGTCACCGACATAAAAAACTAGAAATGATTATATTCCACCATAAAATAACATGACACCCCCGTGGGATATACAACTTGATACTTGCAAATACATCAAAATAGGGACATTCCTCTAACCAAAAGCATTACAATCAAATTAACCTAAACGGCTAACAAGCATTAGTTCCAACTCATTAGTTATAATCAGAGGAGCTATCAATAAGCTCTACAACAAATTTCCATAATCAAAAGGAACTACCAATAAGCCCTGCAATCAAAATTAGCCAAATCATCCCCCATGAAGTCCGGATCAAATATTAAATCATGATCTAGCAATTCTCCATCATCCTCAGTCCATTGATTGCAAGGATCCCCAACCATCCCCGAGCTTCCTCTCTTCACCGGAGTTCTACTCGTTGGGTAGAGCTCCATCTCTTCGGCGGCTCTCAATTTAACCCACCCTGATGAACAGATTTATACTCCAACCCAGTGGAGAACCCCTTTGAAATTAAGTAACTCCAAAGTGACAGCAGAAAGGCTCCATGGCCAATTTCCAGCACTATCTAGCAAAAATTCCATCCAATTCAGCAAACCTAAAATTTAGGCACCAAACAGCACCACCACTTCCTGAAACAGCCCAGCATAGCCAACGTTTCCAGCACCAAAAGTTCCGTCAAACCAGCCCAAACGAACTCAAAATTCCGGCAAGGAACCAAAAATTCCAGCAAATACCGAAATTCCGGCATCACTTAATTCCAGCAAACTTACCAAAGACAGACCAAAAATTCCAGTACGGAACGGCACCAAAACTTCCAGCCAATCAGCCCAACCATCACCAAAATTCCGGCAGCAAGAGACCAAAAGTTCTGGCGACCAAAGTATTAAATTCCAGCACAATTGCATAAAATTAATACCCAAATCAACAAACTTATTCTCCACAATCACAAAGCTATCATTTCCAGCCCATAACCAGAAATTCGATCTCCAAAACAGTACCCAACAGAACCAGAACTTCTACCACAAAACAGCACCAAAATTCCGGCAGCATCCCAACCAGAACCCAGTTCCGGCAGCAAACATTTCAAACCAAATTCAGCAATCATAAATCTATCTTAAATCACCCAAATCCAATCCAGTAACACAAAGCAACTAAATTCCAGCACCCAAGACTATTTATTCCAGGACAATCCAGAAAATTAGAACCCGACTGCTAACATAGCGGCTAAATTTCAGTACACAACATGAAGGTACAGCACTTCCTTTCAGCTCCTAATTCCAGAACAAAAACACAATATTCCACCTCAAAAATCCGGCGAAAGAGATCAAGAATCGCTTACCAAACTACGAGCCCATCTTCAGCAAGATATTCCGGCATAAATCAAGGGCTCCGTAGACGGAAAATTCCGACCGAATAGCCTGTATTTAGTACGAATTTCCAGCAGCAAGCAGGTTCTCATTACGGTCTCTTCACCGAGACCAAGCCGAACCAGTTGCGACAGCTGAGATTCCGGCAGCCAAAACAGCAATCAAAAATTCCAGCAGCTCCCTCACCGAGCTAGAAGAAACAAGGACGACTCAGTGACGAAACAGAGTCAACTCGGTGCTGACCCATCTGATTTAACTCGGGTGGCGAGTTAACTCCATTTCACTTCTTCCCGGTGAGCCAACCCTTCTTCCGGCGAAGTTACCTGGATTCCCGTCAGCGAAGACGAAGCTCCAAAAATTCACTCTAAAACCCACCTCCCGTTCTGCATTCTTCAAACCCATTTATAGCTCCTACTGGTCAGTTCCGGCGATACCAAAAGGCTCTACTTTTCAGATCAAAGAAGCAAATTTTTGAGTACCCCTTCCTGGAGTTTCCTTTCCACTGCCGACATGAAGCCCTCGACTTTTTCTCTCCCAAATTTGACCCATCGGTAGATTTCCAGATCGGAAAAACAAGGGGAGAAATCGGCGAAGAAGAGTCGATGAAGAAGAATTCGGTGAAGTTGAAGCCATCGACTTTGAAACAATCTGGTACACATCCGTTGACGTGTCTTCAATTCGCGGCCCGAATCTGAAAACCCGATGGCCAGATTTCAAACTCATTCCCGGCACCTTGCACAAACCCAGATCGACCCTTTGCGCAAGAGCTCCATCTTTTTCAAAATCTGCGAGGTTTCCGGTGGACCAAACTCGCCAATATGTAACTCCAAATCCATTTGAGATTTCTCCAAAAATTGGGGATAATCCATTATGGGTGATTTTAAGATGGCTTTGTTCTTTTGTGGCATTGACCCTGGATTTGGCCACGGAGGTAATTTTGTAGCTTTAGGCGGTATATTTTGACCAAGGAACCCGTTTCTCAGGAGCTTGGAGTTTCCTTCCACCTGATGTTGTCATTCATGTTGGCCTCCTCTATGTTCCCAATTAATTTTTTACTGTTTTAATTCTTAAAAATTCATGGAGGCCATCTCCATTTTCCCAATCAATTTTTTACTTTTACACAATTTCCCCGTACTATCAATTCTGTCATTTGTCTACTGTTTATTTTTTAAATTTAGAAGTAAATACTATATTAATAAGCACTTACATATTCAACAAAATATTATAATAATTATATGATACCTACGGGTGCAAGGAAAAAAAAAATAAAGCAATTCAAGCAATATTTATTAATTTTTTCACAATAAAACTGATGTCCGTGAAACATGCAACGAAAACATAAAAAACAAAATGGAATAACATGAATTCAAGCTTTTTTAAAAACTACCACACACATCGACTTATCATGTATAACATAACGCGTTTCGGAACAGACAGTTATTTATCACATGCCCTTCGATCTAATGGAATTGCCTCGAACCGTGCCAAACTTGCGATGCAATCTCATCCCGTTTCTCATTCCACGCATTTACTGCCTCTGGGGACGTGTCAAACAAAGTACAGACCCATCGTGGTCATTGTGTTCTTCGGTATCCGAATCTATTTCTTCATTCTCCAACTCTGCAAGGTACTCGTCATTAGGCAACTGCTCCCTAATGAAATTATGGATTGCTACACATGCAACAACCATTAACGCTTGTCTAACAACCATGTAGTTTGGTATCGGACCACGCAATATAGGAAAGCGTTTTTTCAGAACGCCGAAAGATCGTTCAATGACATTCCTTAGACATGAGTGACGGTGATTGAACAACTCCTTCCAAGTCCTGGGCGCTCGGCCTCTGCCCCGATAGTCTTGCAGGTGGTACCGAAGTCCCCTACACGGTGCTAAAAAAACCCGGTACATTTGCAGAATCCACAACATAATATTTCCCTATCATGAAAGAAACACGGGAAAAATGCCTTGCTCAGTTGGAATTTGTATTTAAAATAAACGAATCGTGAAACAATATCCACAAATTTTGATACCTTCTGGCGGCATAGGGAAATTGGAATTTGCTCGAGCAACTGAGTCATGAAATACGCGGGCATCATTTGCACTCCCTTCAAATTCTGCTCTTATGTATACAAACCTCATGTCGTGATCACAGGCTACTAGGACATTTTGACTTATTTGACCATGCCTATTATGAAAGGCATCTCTTAGATTAGCGGGCGCCTATGCCAGTACATGTGTCCCGTCCAATGCTCCAACACAATCCTAAAAACATAAAAATATAAATACCATAAACATTAACATTCTTTACAAGCACTTCTTTTTTGCCGTTAACATGTTACGATTTGGTAATTGACTTTACCTTGAACCATGGGTAAAACCTTTGGCTGTGACGAATTCTGGGATGTGTCACATTTTCATTTCTTTGACATATCAAATACTTGCTAAACAAAACAATTGCGCGAACAACTTCGCGTACATTTCGGTTGATAGTCGCAAGAGAGTGTTGAAACTTTTCAGCGAGAAAACGTTGTCTGCAATTATGGCTAACCAAAACCAAAAACATGCATACCTTTTCCTCGATGGAAACATGTGAGTTATCTTCATATAAGTAGCCTTCTTCTCGTAGGCAATTGCAGAACCGCATAAATGTTTCTAAATCTAACACGCAATTGTCAAAAAGTCGTGTATGGTGGCCATTTACTAATTCCACAACCCATTGTCTCCCCGTCGAGGCTGAGTTACGGGCAAGTTGTCTTGGAATATATTCGACTTCCTCTTCTTCCATTAGCCAGGCTGCAATCAAAAAGTCAACAAATTCTTCTTCTTCGTTATTAGTGACCAAACATGTCACTGAATTGTTGTTCGAAGATGATCCATCCATATCTACCATGCACAAAAAATAAGAATGATTATAGTTATCATAAAACATATGCAAAAGTGACAACAATTTAAGTATTACTAAAAAATTTATCGGTCTAGTTTGCTCATACGTACAAAAAGGAATACACATTATGATGCATACCTTAAAAATATTCGGAATTTTTTAACTTTCCTCTACTAAACTGCAACGATCAAAACATGTGACTCCAAATAGAGCGATTACATTTAACTGCCCTTTGCTCACCTTTCCTTTATATAGGACGAATGCAGGTTGGGTGATAGGGCTGCATAGAAGACCATTGATGGTAGGGTTATATCTGAATCCATTCATATGGACAATACTGTTGAATACAAATAATTTATGCGGTCCCCCTAATTTATGTATCAGTTTCGGCATTAAGGAGAAGTGAAGAAAAAAACAAAATGTGATTCCTACATAAACATAATTTCATGTAAAAGTTTAATTATATACATTGTTTCTACAGTTATACAAAAGGTACTAGGTAATAGGAATAATTATCTGACCGTCAATTGCGTTATTATTTCAAAGGGAAAATGGCATTTTCAGTCCTTTTTACCTGGACCTGTGGAAGTTTTAGTCCCTTTCTTTTCATCGTGATAGAAATGGTCCATTTTCAATCTGCATTTTTTGGCATTTTCAGTCTTTTTTACCTATGAACACCGATCATCACTATTAAACTTTGCAATGACTAGTTTTTAGGATCGTTTTGAAAATAAATAAAAAAAATTGGGGCTTTTTCATGAGTTTCTTAAATTCGGATGGCCCAAACAATAAATATTCACCCATCCTATATTGAAATCAACGGGAGAAATATTCAAAAATATTAGGAGTATGGTGTTAAATTCCAATGCCTTTCAAGAGGTGTTTTTGAAATGTGTTATGGAACCGCAGGGGAAAAAAAAAAAAAAAAGGGCCTTGTGAACAGGCTTGTTAATTGCTTGTTAAATTACATAAAGTTAACACAAGATAAATAAAACACAAAAACTAACCGCAGGGATGCAAAAAAAAAAAAAAAAAAAAAGGCCACTGAACATGCTTGCTAATTGCTTGCTCTCACCCAGTAACATGCGAATTAACGTTACTTTGCTTGTTTCTTGGAGAAGTAACAAGGAAAGTAACATTACTTTACTTGTTATCTCCCAGTAGCAAGAAAAGTAACATTAATTTCACGTAAATTATCTCCCCGTTAACTTCCCAAAATTCGCCTCTCCAATAATAAATCTACTTATTCACTGGGATCAACAAACCCTTTAACATTGTGCATCAATAGGAAAAGGCGCATAAGCCCAAAAATGAACCAGGAGAGAATCTTCACATGTGTGATAATGTTGTAAAACTTTCCCAATTGGACAATTCAAATCGTGAATAGGACATTACTTTCCCTTGTGAAAGAGCTTTACAACTTGTCATGTCAGAAAAGCATTCCTGTAATTGTAATAATGCAAAGTATTCCCGTGATTGTAATAATGCAAAGTAAAAAAACAAAAAAACATTGCTGTCAATTATTCACCCTTTCACTACAGGAAATGCCTTATTGACAGCATATTATATTATTCACTCTTCACATAAAGTCCGCGTAATTAACTACGCCTAAATTTTGAAGAAAAAAAAAAAAAACCAACCATGAAAAAAATAGGCCTCTATAATTGACTTCTTTTGTCTTTCATTCACACTAATGAAGAGAACACATTCAACCATTTTATTACACAGTACAGTACTTCTGCACAGAGTGAGTATCCTAATATAAGAAAAAGGATCACAAAAACCACTGCATTCCAATGCCTTAGGTTTGATATAGTGCATGGACTTGAAAAAAAAATTGCAAGCACTTTCTTTAGTTAAAAAAGCTCTATTCCAATTCCAAGCTATGCTTAAAAAGTAAATCATATCCACCCTTTTTCTTCTTCTTCATCTGCAAGCGCTCCATTCTCAACATTGGGCCTTCAAATTGTTTGACATTTATATTCTCCTTGTTGCTCATGTCTCCATAGAAATAAGCAGGGTCCTTGCTAATGTTAGACCACTTTGCATTGAAAATGGCTCACTGTAAAATTAGCTATCAATTACATTCTCCATCACTCTGTAATTGATAGCTAATTTTACAGTGAGCCATTTTCAATGCAAAGTGGTCTAACATCATTCTCCATCACTCTGTAAATAACTGAAGCTAAGCACTGACTAGCACTTCTAGATGAAATTAAGGAAATAAAAGAAAATACGAGCTGAAAGTTTTAAACTCAATCTAACCACGTAATGTGATCCAAACAAGTCAAGAGTACTACTTTTTTCGTTTAAATAAAGACTAATAAATTCCCCCAACACAAGTTACATTTTCGTAAGTACATACTACATAAGTTGAAGCTGAAGAGAATTGCATTGCAATTATAAAGTTGCATACCAGGTATATGTGGTTATTGAGTGTAATTCTATTTCTACTGAATGAGTCTAGCGAGTTTTCATTGACGCCTGCTTGTTTTAACATCAATTTTTCTGCAACTGGTGCACCTGTGTAAGAAAATTGACCTCCCAATATCAATAGAGCTTTGGCACACAGCTCCTATACTTTCTCATTAAGCACTTGACAATCCAATGCTTTGACAATTTCTTCTATTGCTTCTTCTCTATATACACTACATTTGAGTCGTAGTAGTTCGGGAACTCCCTGCAGAAAATAAATGATTCATTGGAAAATATGTCAAAGACACAGTACATATCTCCAAATGGAGCAGGAAAGCAAATGACCAAAATTTCAGTATTACCAGAAATATTCAGAAGTAGCAACACTCCTGCTCCAAAAGGGTGTTCTTGAGGTTGAGCCCTCTGAAGGTAGACCAACAAAATTTGCATCGTATTCATCCCGCCCCATCCTTTTATCAGTTCATTAAGAAATGCAATTCTTTGATTATACATGGTGTTACATATGTATAAAATTAGAACTAGGAAATGCAATCTGGTCTAATACCATTCTGACATCCATCCTTCTTGATGGAAGAAATATGCTCAAAATGTAGAATTTTACCTATTAAGACGGAGGAGCTCTGTCAGCAAAGCAAATCCTGGGTTTTGCAAAGCTTTCTTGTCTCTTTGGACAAGGAGGGCTATGAGACATTCTTTATTCAGCTTTTGTGCTAGGTATTTTCGACAGCTTCCATCAGCTCAAATGCAGCTATAAATGATAGCAGCAGCTCGGTTCTTTTCATATATGTCTCCTATTTCCATACTTCTCACCAGCAAGTTCAAACTGCCTAATACACAATATAACCAGCATTGAATGGTAAATAAAGTTTGCATGTGATCCCCGAATTCTAATACGCGCAGGACTAATGGAATCCATTCCATTGCTATCATTTGTTTTGCCTTTGGTTAAGCAAGATAAAGTAAAACTGGACCTTTCAGATATAAACTTTTGTTTCTCAGTAATCTCAAGAAGATATGAATGGAACAGAAAATGTAGAATCAGAATTTCAGCCATTTACCAAAATCAACTCAAGAAAACAGAAATAAGCAAGCATGCTGACAAGAACAAGCACCGGAACATCCTGACATACCCTGTACATGGTTATCGTATCAGTTCGTGTATCTTTAAGTAAACATTTGGATCAACTCATTTTCCATGCATTTATAAGAGAAATGTGATGATCGAAAAACACATAGTTACCAGATGCCTCCGCAGACAGACAAGCATCCTTGTGTAAATGTTGTGCAGTTCTAAATTTCCTGTCATTCCCAAAAAAAGAGAAACTCACTTGCCTTTATCTGCGAACTTCAATATGATGAACTCTACTTCCTCAGGGCTGACCATCTTCAAATCGCAAGAATGTTAGAGGTAGGTTCTGAACCTCGTGGTTGCAGACATCACATGTCTTATTGCCTTTTATGGTAAACCATTTCACAGCACAGTCTTGGTGAACCATGGCAAGTTCTCTATCACAATGGGATTCCATCTCAAGGATATCTGAACCCTCCCCAAGCTCAACCAGTCAAATTCTGCATACTGCTTTTTCTTGAGGGATATCTTCGACATTGTTGCCACTTGCATCTGAAAAGAAAATGTAGCATAAGATGGAGGACGGTTATCAAAATACGGAAAAGTAGCTACATATGCAGTAGGCTTGCACATGCAGTCAAGCATATACCATAATTTCTTCTAGACCCAACAGAACTATGCCCATTTTAGCTTGACTATGATACTCTGTTTGTAAGTTTTCTAAGGTAAATCCACTGAGAAGGATATAGATTTGAAGAAGAGGGAGAGTGCCACTACCTCGGTAGGTTCAAACCACACATCTGGATTCATATTCTGAAAGTATCAGTAAAGAGGCTAAGATATCATTACATAGGAAAGCATTCAGAATTCATTTAGCATTCTAAAAAAGTTTTACATTCCATGTCATTCAAATAAAAGGAAGAAAATTTGAGAATAACAGAAGAAGCATTCAGAATCCATCTAAGCAGAGAAAGTTTTACCTAAATTACTACTCTTTCGCAGCATCAACAATTCTCACTTACCCCACGCAACCCTTCAACTGAGCCATTTACAACCAACATAATCTCTGAAAACAAAATCACATAAGCCAACGGTAAAATACAACGGATACAATCTAACATTCTCAAGGGGACTAGAATAAAAAGCATCCAAATTATAGAAAAACAATACACAAACAAATTGTCAAGGGTTAATCAACAGTTGAAAACTCCCCTATGGGGCTTTTTCAATAAGTGTCAGGCATCGAGAGGGATGAGTCATCTTGAAGATAACTCGGTTGGTGGGATCGCGGAAGTAATTGGTGGCCTTCACATAGCTGGCATCGTCTGGTATCTCCATTGCATTCAATATGGTCATGCACTCATGAACGGACACATTGTCCTCCGTAGATCCTTGCTTGGTAAGTTGACCCTTTGCCCAACACTCGAGTGCCATGCCAATTGACTCATCCCTGCTTCTCTTTGATGAATGACCTAAATCTCCTCCACCACTGGTAGCAGACCGTTTCCCAGATCTTCTCGAATTGCCTCCTATTTCATTGACGCCACTGCCCTGCCCCATCTGGAACCCCTGCCCAAATGTGTTTCCACCTTGTTGCCATGACATGGCTGCACCACCTTGTTGGGAATAGAGGTTCTCCATTGCTCTATCCTCATCTGAATTGTTAGGGGCATTTCCTTGTTCTATGTTTATATCACCAGTGGCAATATTATCTTTGAAGAGTTTGGTCAACTCATCATGACATGGGGGACCATTTTTCCTGAATTTCCTAACATTGGAGTTACGCTGAGATGAGCAATAAACATTGGAGAAAAATGCACTTGACATGGTAAAATAGTTCTATTGAATACAACCAGATAAACATAGTGATATTAGAATGTTGATAGTTAAGACCATAACTATAAAAACATAACTTGTGGCACTAGTAGAACAATGATTGAATGCTCACATGCAATTGTAGGTGGGACAAACATGTATCATTATTTCATATGGAATCTAAATATGATGTAATAGCAAAACATAGACAACTAAACCAGAAAATTTAAACAAAGTTCCCCACAATTGAAAACTAGAGAGATATGCAAAAGTCTAGCTAACTTATTTTATAACCTGAATATTATATATATTCTTGGATTTCTCACGCGATACCATTAAAGATTAAAAGGGGTATGTATACAGTAGGCATGTAAATGAGGTAATAAAGATTGATCAAATTGTAAAAGGATAGTTAAGAATTTGTATGACTTAAAAATTTTAGAGCTGAAAACAGAAGAAAGAATTAAAATTTTCACCTGAATCCAAAAAGCCCACTGCTTATCAGAGGCATTCAGTGCGCCAATATGTGATTCCATTGTGACGCCGCTGCAAGACTTAAGCTCTCTATACAATTTCCAATCTCCCTTTAAGTTGTTATACTTCTTTCGGAGAAACATATGCGTGAACCTCACACCAAATTGCCTGAACAAAGCGTCTGACAGTGCTTAAAATTGTTCTGAAGGCATTGGAGGTTAACTCCCCATTGTCCTTCATAGCAGACATTAGTTCAACAAAATGCCAAAGGTGGGCCAGGTCCATGTTCTGTGGCTATGCAGACATTGCCTATATGGAAAAATAAATAAATAAATACGAAGGAAATAATTTCAAGTAAATTATGATGCATACAAAATTGTTTTTTATTTCTTCTACCTCTTCAAAATTTTTCATGCACAGTTGAATGTCATTTGAGTCGGTTTCAGAGTGAATGAGGCTAATTGGAGAAGACGGGGTAGTCCCCTTATTATCATAAGGGCCTATAATATCAAAATTGAGGTCATATGATTGGTAATTGTGTCAAATCCAAACCTAACTAAGGGGGATTTGGAATATGAAGGACATACCTTGTATTGAAGGAACATAACAATCCCGTAATGTCCATTTCAATCTGCCCAGAAAAATCCTCTCCACAGTTACCCATGCTCAACTTTCTACAATTACATACAATGTCAAATGAAATTGTTTGATAAAGGGTTGTGGGAAATGAAAAAGTTTACAAATCCTCTCTGAAGAAAAATCCCTATAACTAGAACATACATAACTTATTCTCTCTGGATAGCAATAAAAAAAGGATACTATTATTTTTGAAGGTGACTGAACCTATATGTTATCTTAAATTTTGAACCTTTTTTTTGGTTTGAAAAGTTAAAAATAAGCCAGAGTTAAATGTACAAATACATTTAACAATTAATACCTTCGCAGGTCAAACACCTTCGCAGGTCAAACAAATAATCATAACATGTTTTAGATCCTGATAGAGTCGGATCTTATTTCCTTCAAATAATCCAAAGAATCTATAGGTTTTTTTTTCTTGAACGCAAAACTAAAACAAGCGGAGATTATGGCTGCTGTAATGAAGATCGATCCTCCCAAAATGTTAATCACCAAATGTGAACCCACACAAAACATGAAGATGATGATTACAATAAACAAAAAACTACCTCATAGTTTCTTTATTTTTTTAGGGAAAATAACAGATGCAAGACATGTAGCAGCAATGGCAGCAGAGAAAACTTCAATGACTTAAGTTTATGAATGAAGAACACAAATTTCGTAAAGGATACATGAGGTATAAAAGTACATCCACAACATGTAATAGATCTTAAAAGATGTTAGGGTAAACATATCAGACTCTGCACAATTCCCTTAAAGTATCTTAATGGAATGCCTAAGAAACACGGTAATGAAATGCACCAATAATTTCACCCAACCGTTATTTGACCAGATCACAAAGTACACAAGGAGACATACCTCAGTAGAGCAAATGTAGAAAGATATGGTGCACCTGAATACATTGGAACCAAAAGATGAAAAGCAAGGTAAGATTTCCTCTTGTTGGCCTTTGCCTTTCTTACAAAAATTGTCATTCAACTTTTTTTAGAAATAAGAAAAGTCAGGCCTATGTTCAAGATATATCATTTACTTCAGTACAGAACATGCAAAACTAAAAATATATTCATGTCATGCATATGTTTGAAAAGATGAGTTTCATAGATTTAACTTTTACATAAAAAAATAAGAAGGTATATAATTGCTTCTTTAGCAAGTGTAACAGCATACAAATTTGTTTTTTATGTACAAGACTGCGTACTGATTTCCATTACAACAAGTCTAAATTTTAACTCATATATGTACAAGAAACAAGTCCACGGTATTATAAATGCCTGTATTTATAATCCCTTCAAAGATTTTAAGGCAATTGCAGACATAGCTACACTTAAATCCATTGAGGGAGAAGAAGAAGCTTTTTTCATGACTCAATTGTCAACAAACAAGAAAGCATCCGATTTCGGAGCTGAAACCTCTAAATTTGTAGATAACCCTTTAAAAAAAATTCTTTCAGTATGGGGAAATCAATTGATGAACTGACAACATGAGGATCAATAAACCTATCAATTGCAAAAATTAATTGGAAAATGTAATTGGGGCATAATAAACAGAGAACCCTAGGTAGCAAGATTTTGAAGCCTTCCCCGAAAATGAATACAGGTTGCTGCCGAAAAATAGGGGAAACCGTATCGGTGAAAAATGCAATTACAAGAGAATGAAACATACCAAAGTAGAGTACGGTGCTCAAAAACTGGAGATCTAGTTACCGGATATGTTGGACTGTCGCAGCTTGCCTACCTTCGGTGCCGCGTAATGAAACGGACATCCCTCAATTGCTCTTTATAGACGTGAAAAGGCTTTACCCATTGTGGGAATTGGGCTATGTCCCTGAAGGCTAGAGGGCAGACGCGGAGATGGGGGTGGAAGGTTCAAGGGTGGTTGTCGGGAGAAGCTCGCAGAGTTGATAGGAGCATTCAATATGCCCGTTGCAGATGAGGCGTGAATGAAGAATCTGATGCTTTCTCTTTTACTGTTTGGGAAAGAATCAAATATTACTATTTAAGTCAAAAAGTAGTTAATACTTTTTAGAATACAACCCCCTTTACTGAAAAAAACTGCAAAGAAACATCTAAAAAATCCAAAAATGACTATCAGCCCAAATACAAGCTACAAAAGAACAAAGCCTAAATGTTTCATTTTCCATATCGGAAACACGAACCCATGAATGGAGAACAAACCAAGTAAAACTCATGAATGGTGAATTTTTGGAGAGACGGGAGGGAGGTATTGATTTTGGGTTTCAGTTTCTATAAATTAGGGTTTTTTTTTTTCCCTTCTTTTATTTGTTCTTCCACTAAAACTTTATGTTTGTGTTCCGTGAATGCAAACTTATGCTTTAAAAAAAAAAATTGAAAAAAAACCTCCGAAGATAAAGTTAATCAAACGTTTGCCGTTTCTTATTTTGAAAAAATAAAAATTTCGCGTTTGCATTTGACTAATGCAAACTCATGAAATTCTCTTAATTTTTAACTTGAAAATAAAAATACAAGTTTGCATTCAGCAAATGCAAGCAAAGACTAGAGTTTGCATCTGAAAATGCAAACACCCTATTTCTCTCTACTGAAAAAAAAATACCCTTTTCGTATCCAATTTTTTTTTTTCATAATAACTTGGGAATTTTTTCAAATGTTTTGGGGTAGAATAATTTACCTCATTTTATAACAACCCTTAATCCACCGGCAGTGATTTCTTCAAATTCTTCAGCTGAATTGTTAGCCGATTCACTACACTGGTGCAGTTCAATTTCTTGAAGAACATCAACTTTTCCAACACCATCAGGATCTTCTCAAGGAACTTGCAGGACCTCAAAACTAGGTGTTCAAGGCATGGAAAGTGATCAGTACTTTCAACTTCCCAATTGACTAAATCCATGCTATCAATCAGCAATTGTTTCAGGGAGCCAAATACCTCTTCAGTAAGCACCAACTCTTGTCCTTGGAAAGCATGAATTTTCAGTTTTAAGGTCTCAAGGTTGGGTAACTGAGCAAGGAACCTCGTTTTATCCCATGACAAACAGCTCCTATCCAAAGTCAACTTCTTGAGAGTAACAGGCAAAACATCCAAATCTAAACTTCTTGCACTCTCATTTCCTTTGTAAAAGACACACTTGAGCGTTTCAAGATTAGTCAAGAGGGAGAGATTCTGAAAACATCTTGTTAACTCATCATTCTCAAAATCTTCTTTGGCTTCAGAAACTCCTAGCTTTTTAACCTTGGCCATCACGGAGAAAACTTCCTTGGTGCAGCTTGAAAATGATATCATGGATATTCTTTGGAGGTTACATGGTGCCTGGGCACCATCTATTAGTGGTTGAACAATGCAAGGAACCTCAACATATACATTTTTCAACCAAGACATTTTAGAGAATTCCAAGAACAGAATCGGGATTCCATCGCCTTCCTTAGGAAACCAAGGACCATTGATGAGTAAGGTCTCAAGTTTCGAAAGCTGAGATATTGAAGAATCAAGCTCATAAGTTACCTTCAGTGCAAGATACCGTAAATCGACCAAGTTCAGCAATTGTGGAGGAAAGGAATCTAAAGTCACAAAGTAGATATCCAACACTAGCTGTTAGAGATTTACAGTCTAACAGTTGGAGAAGTACCGTACCAGTAGTGAAATCTGAACCAAAGTTGCGCAATGTAAACAAACGAAGATTGGGAACTGAAGGGGATAATCGAACACTTTCCAATGTACCCAAATCGAAATTGAAACCATATGACATTGCATCTCTTGAACTTGGGCATTGGTACCTGCTTCTATAACCTGCATGAAGTTTTCCATTTGAGCTTCTCTCATGCACAATTCTCGCACAAGTGCATGAATAATACACGTTTTCGCCTTTCCATCTAAACTTTTCTTTCCAACAAAAATAAGATTTCTGCCAATTAGACATTCCAAGCAATTTTCTGCCTCTTTTTCTAAAATGTCCGAGGATTTGGAGGACCCCAAGAGACCATTAGCAATCCATAAATTGAGTAAATCTTCAACCCCAATATCACAATATGCAGGAAAACCGCCATATAAAGGAAGCAATCTTTAAAGTTATTGGGCAAGTAATCGTAACTCAAAGCAAGTATGTCTAGAGATGGTTCTGAATCAGCAGATAAAATTGAAGTTACACCATGCAAGATACTTCTCCAAGAGATGATTGACCTTGAGATGCTACGAAGTATACCTGCAATAACAACAATTGCTAAGGGTAGTCCTGCACATCTTCCAGCTATTTTCTTCCCAACATCCACTAATTCAGAAGGGCAACTTTCTTGGTCAAACACCAAGTTTTTCAATAGAGCCCAACTTTTATGTTCATCTATAGGTTCCAGACAAAAAGGTGGATGGTTCCTAGGAATGTTTATAATGTTGAGAAATTCCATATTACGAGTGGTTATTAATATTCGAGTACCCCTTTTGTCGTCAGGCAAATATCTCTGGACATCATGCCAAGCCTCAAAATCCCATAAATCATCCATAACAATAAGGTACCTTATCTTCTTCAGCTTTTTGCACAAGATTTCACCTTTATCCTGTTGCTGAATTTCATGACTGGAGGGATCAATAGTGTAAAAGATTGGGCAACACTTGGTCATGAGTACTAGATACTCCATTCACCAATGCATGACAAGGAAAGTAATGGACAATGTGAGGGTGATGAAATACTCCTTTAGCTAAAGTAGTTTTACCAATGCTGCCCTTCCCTGCAATTGTCACAGCTGATAGTCCAAGTGGTGGTAAAGTAAGGTTATCAATGATTTTGTTGACGCCATCGTCAATACCCACCACAACATCGTCCTGCTTGACTAACAATGACTTCCTTGAACTTTCAACACCGAACACACCGCTGAGCAGGATTCGACTACCAACTTTGTCATCTGGAAAGTACTTCTGGATAGCATCCCAAACCTCAAAATTCCCCAAATCATTCAGAACAATTAGATACTTTCTTCTCTTCAGAGTATCGGACACAAGTTCACCTTTATCCTCAATGCTTATTCGCTCATATAATTCGTAACTAGTGGGTGGAGCAATATTATGCAAAAGATAGGATAACACTTCGTCAGCAGACATCCAACGCACATATAACCAACCATTCACAAGGATAGAAGTAATCGGTAACTGATGGGTGACGAAATACTTCTTCGACAATTTCATCTTCTGTTTGCAAAATTCTCACCGTGGTTAGTTCCAATGGGGGTCCAGTAAGTTCATCAATCAAACTTTTCATGTCTTCAGGATCCACTGCCAACTTCTGCCTTTGGCATATTGACTCCAACATATCAGAACGGGAGGAAAATGCTGAGCAGTCAACCGGTACAGCAAGTCCTGAAATTG
Source organism: Leptodermis oblonga (assembly GCA_016801395.1). Classification (NCBI taxonomy): domain Eukaryota; kingdom Viridiplantae; phylum Streptophyta; class Magnoliopsida; order Gentianales; family Rubiaceae; genus Leptodermis; species Leptodermis oblonga. The sequence continues at coordinate 14,887,314 of CM028751.1, read as the reverse complement.
TTGATAAAGGCGTGCCCGTATCACTTTCAGGAGTGGAAAGCAAATGATCTAGCCCTTGCAGACATTCATAAAGGCAACCCCAGAGACGTCGAATTTGTGAGCTTTCTGAACCATCATGTTGTGAATATGCCATCTTTTTGCTCTCCCAAGTCTCTGATTAAGAAATTATATATAATCCAGTTTCAAATATCCAGAAAAAGAAATAAAGTAAGAATATTGCATTTTAACAGGTCAAAATACTGGACATTGCATTGCATTTTAAGATTATGCAACAATTAATATTTCCTCCGTCTTAATAAAATAGTCTACTTTGTAATACTGAAAATAATATTACAAATTGGACTCTTTATATGGAACAAATGAAATAGCAAAGTAGGACAAGATAACATAATAAAGTCCCTGTCAAAACTAGTAAAAAAATCCTCCAAAACCTGACCCATTAATTTTTGGCGTTGTTGAGAACCTTAAAAAGTTTGCGGCCCACTTTTCTACGCTTAAACAAAAGCACATCATAAGTGTGAAAAGTGTAAGAAAATACTTGAAATGAGAATGATTTCATCACTGAATCTCTCGTAGAAGTCCGCCCTGAGGGGTCTATTGAACTCCAAAAGGTACCATTCAATTGCCATAACTCTTATGAAAAGGTAGGAAAAAATCCGGCTCAATTCGAACAATAATTGATTTCGGAATTTCGCTTTTCGTGAAGAGTTGCAACATTTCTGAAAAGATCAAAGCCGCTGGAGCCTGTGCAAGGCAACGTGCGAACCGCACGAGCCGTCGGACAGCAAAGCTTCGGGCATTGCCTTCAGCTTTTGCTTACTGGATGTCGTGCGACGCTGAAATAACATGTGCCGTTGCACAACAGTTGCATTGAGCGTTGCTATTCAGCTTTTGCTCTCCGGCTCTCGTTCGACTTTGTGTAAAAATCGCACAAGGCGTCACACAGTGGTGCTTCCAGCATTTGGTCTCACTGCTTCCTCACTGGACCATGTGCAGTGCTATGTGTGATTTTACACGAGGTGTCGCACAGCAGTAGTGCTCACTTCTTTTCTTTTCTAGCAAATTATAGAAAAAATTCCAACAAAGTTTTGGACTTTAGACGGTAATCCATCATCAGACATATAACTAATACTTGAAGTCTTAAATCGGTAAATCTGAAACTCATAGCATTCCATTATATTTAGTTTGTGATTTTCAAATTTTATATTATGTATATCATCGACCAACCAATGGGATGACTGGTTTGGTATGAAAGGGCAGTCAATACTAGTGTCTGATTTCATCATCTTTGACTAATTGGAAAAATTCCATTTTTAGTCCACAATTTTTACTTAAGCAGCAAATGTAGTCCACATTCTCTAATAACTATCAAATGTAGTCCACAATGTATTCATGTTTTGCAATTTCAGTCCGAAAAATTAAAAGTTGACCCAAATTAACAGTCTCCTCATTCCTGCATGAGTCGAAGCATTTTTGATCGACCCTAAACCATCTTCCTCCCTTTTTCCAAATCATTTGAATCCATTAAAAAGCTTTCCATTATGTAAGACCATTCAAATCAGGTGAAATGGAGCACCAAAAATGGTTAGGGTCGCAAATCCCACTTTGACTAACATCGGAATGAGGAGACTGTTGGTTTGTGTTAACTTTCCATTTATCGGTTTGAAATTGAAAAAAATAGATACATTGTGAACTACATTTGACACTTAAGTAAAGATTATGGATTAAAAAGACAATTTTTCCTTGACTAATTACTCATTTTCAGAGTATAGGATGTGTTTGGCGTGCCCTTTTGGTTCTTAATAAGTCATCTTTTGCTCTCTAAATCTCTGAAAAGAGATTGTGTAATTCATTTTCAAATATCCCAAAATCGAAGAGTTGTCAAGAAATTAACGGGTCAAAGGAAACAAAATTGTAGAGTTAACGTTTCAAAGTACTGAATATATATATATATATGTTATGACCCTCTGTTACTGTTAAATGTTAATGTTTTGATATATTGGTTTTGGAATGCAAAACCAATATATCAAAACATTAACATTTAACAGTAACAGAGGGTCATAATACTATTTGATCATGTGAGTTATATGAATAGGTTCTGAACCGAAATCCAAATCCAAATCCAATATTGACTTAAAAGAAGCTTATTACATAAAGCCTAAAGGGAAGGAAATAAACACCTGAAATCCAAAGCATCAATGGCGGAGAATCGAAATCAGATGGCTTGCAATTTCGAACGATGTACCACCCATTAGATATTTCTCAATATTCCACATTCTTGAAGTATCAGCTGGTCCGGCCGGCAAGTGGTTCATAACGCCACCCCCGCCATCACGGCCACCACCACCGTTAGTTAATGCAGTTGTTTAATGAGAAGAGAATATGGATCAGTGGTTGGACTTTTGAAAACCATGCGAATCCTCAATTGCATCAACTAATGCTGGAAGCTTCAACGAGTTTTTTTATGTTATCATTTGACAACCATGGTCTTGAGGTGAGTGACTGACTCCATTCCAGATCCAGAATATTATAATTAAAGTTCAGCAAAATTCAAACATTTCGGAGACAAATTGCACGTGTCATTAATTAGTGACCATACTACTTCATAAATATGATATCGAATTACAAAAACACCCACGTTCAATGAAAAAAATGAACTACTTATAGTTTTAGAATGATGTAACAAAACTCTGTTCTGCTAGACTAATAGTCAATTAATACTGAGACTGTGCTTGGTTGAGGAATTTTCGGGTGGAGTTTCTGGATGTTTAGTTGAGGGGAATCATATCCTTCACCCAGTTTTACAGTGGCGTAACTTGACTCAATAAATTAGAAGGAACTTGACTGAAATTTGTTTTTCTTTATATTTGTGTCAATTCTAGTTCAACTGATAAAAAATGGGGAAAAATAAAAATAAAAAAACTCCTGAGGTTTGGACAAAAATAAAAAACATCCCTAAGGTTTAAAAAAAAAAAACTAAATAGTCCTTTGACCAACATATGACCTCCCATCGATCGGCATCTTTTTCATCATCATCGTCAGTATCATCATCGGCGGTGACGGCATCATCTTCATCACCGTTGTTGGCATAATCTTCATCACCATTGATGACATCATCTTCATCGGCTTGATTCATTGGCATCATATGCCGATGACGACGATGATGATACCAACAATGATGATGAAGAAGAAGATACCGGTCAATAAGAGGTCATATGTTGATCAAATGACTAATTGGTATTATTTTGAAACCCTAGGAATGTTTTTGATTTTTGTCCATACTTCATGCTGGTTTTTGATTTTTTCCCATAAAAAATAGGACCACTAACGACTAACACTATCAGCCATTAGTGAAACGTCTCTTTAATTTGACCGTTATTTCATTAGTGTCAATTCGTTAGTTTGATCTAATTTTGTATCAATTAGATTAAATTTGTCAGAAATTGAATGAATGTGAAAACTTGTTCAAGTTTACTGCTGGAATGAAACATAAAAGGATGTAAGACTCATCATGAATGTTTATTGACAATTTCACATAATGAAGATAACAAAAAATTCATAAACCATACATATATAGTGTCAAAACCTAAAGGCTTTAATTTAGGCATAGTACAAAATCCGACCACAATTCATGTCACCAGAATTCCAAAAAACTGAGATAAATATTTATATAAAATTTTTCAGAAGAAAAACCTTAACCGAATCACATAAGTGCTCCACGTCGAAGTGATCCATTTTTCACCAACCAAAGGACTACATCATTTGCTTCTGTCCGCAGCTCTCAAAAATGTCACCAAATAAAATTCTGGAAATTCATCCAAGAATTAATCTTCAACCTGTACAAATAGTAAACAAACAGATTAATTGATGCAATACATACAGCTCAAAATCACATAAAAATGATCAAAATCTTTTGGGATCTATTAATTTACCTCAATTTGTAACAACCTTAAGTAGTTCTCCACTTTTGACCCGAAATAAAGAATTTAAAATCATGTAAAATAATCCGAAAATATGAATATTTTTTTAATATTAAATGATGTAATTAAACAAGGATTAGCGTAGTGAAATAAAGTTAGGATAATTTTTATAAGTGTAATATTAAATTTTAAATAAAATTCATTCTTTCTTAAAATAATAACATGTACAATTTATATTCTCCATAATAAATTTATTAGCTATAGAGACATAATTACATTTACACATATTAAATCATAAAAATATAAACAAAACCTCACAATTTATATACTCTAAAATAATAATTCACCACTTACATACATATAGCTATATATATATGCATAAGTGTACAAAATGGTAGGAAAATATATATGTATATATATAGACACACACACACACACAAATAAATAAAACTGCACAGGTGGGAGAGGGATGACTCCACACGTGTATATCTCATAGGGAGCCAACAAAACTAAAATTTTTAATTAGGAATAAACTTTACTTGTGAAATTATTAATTTGCTATTAAATTAAATCCTTTCATTTATCTTAAACCATCGTTTGGAGGGTAAAATTAGTAAAGAAAATAAAAATTTACTCAACTAAATTCAGCAGACAACTACCACACCCCAACCTCCCTTAAAACTCCAATGAAAATTCATGCATGCAAACACAATCATCAATCCTATCTCCCTAGCTAATTTCCTACATCCCACTAACCCAAGAAAACATTAGTTTTTTTCCACATTCTCACGATCAAATGACCCCAAATCTCTCATCCATTCTCTTCTACACATCTGAGAGCATATCTTCAATACTCCTTCTCTCTCACACCTCTCAAAATTGGGAAGAACCTCAAGGAATTCCAGAAAAACTTCATCAGCCAAAGCAGAGCAGTCCACAAGATTGGAATGGATCTCTCTATTACGACCACCTATGATAGAGGTTAAGATGTCCCTGAACTCCTCTTTTAAGTCTAGATTCTTATCTAACTAGTTTCATAATTTTTAGATTTTTCTGTAGGGAGATATGTCAGAAAACTGAAGGCATGTCAGTGCCTTAAACTTTCATCTTCGAGAAACAGGACAGTCCAAAAGAATAACTCATATCTCTCTACTCAGACTATATATAATCAAGTTTAAGGTGTCTATGAACTCCTATATCAGTCTAGTATTGTATCCAACTGGGTTCATGATTTTTAGAATTTTCTGTAGGGAACTATAGATGAAAAACTGAAAGGTGGCAGATTCTAGATTTTCTGGAGTTTCATCTTTAAAAGCTCAAAATAGGTGTTTTTGGAGGCTTTTGAATCTGAAACTCATAACCCTAATATAAATATTGATGTATAGAACATTTTATAGGCTTTGGATAGTTTCTTGGATGGGTTTAGAAAGATGTTTAAGGTTGAGAAGCAAAATTGCTGCATCTGAAAACATGCAGGGCAGCTACTGTTTCTAATTATAAAATAGTATTAAAGAGTACTTATAGAAAATTATGAAAAAATTATAATATGTACTATAAACTTTTTTGAATATTATTGAAGTATTAGATTAATTTTTAGAATGATCTTGATATGAAGAACAGCCCTAGAACTGTTCTTAGGTGTGGAGAACCAAAATCTTAGAAAAGTAATTTCTTGCATGATTATATATTTTTAAGGGTTGATATTTATGTTTGAAATGCTATGTTGCATGACATACCGTGTTTTTATAATTATGAGATGGGTATAAATAAATAAATATATTAATGAGTATGATGAAAGAAAGCTAAACTAGTAGCATGCATGAGAATGATCTTGTTACTTGGGTATTGTTTTTATGCCATAAAAATTAATAGGTGTCTTTATAAATTTTAAAGATGATAGGGATGAGTAATGATATTGTAAAGGATGTATTTTGGTTGCTAGATTGGTGTTTAACAAATGAAATATTATCAAAATGGAGAGACCAAAAAAATACAAGAAAGAAAGAAATGAGTAATTTATAACTTACAAAATTTAAGAATGAAAAAGGATAAAAATATAATAAAATGACTAAATTATGTTAGTGGACCTCAACCTCTAGAAAGTTTTTTTTTGAAATTTTGATAATTATATTGTGAATTAAAAGCTAAAATAAATTGTCATTCTAAGGAAAAATAAAAAGACATTTTTTTTTTTGGGTAATTGCCGATTAAGTGGAAAGAGGGCATGGGGACCCTTTATTAAAATTGAAATGTTGCAAAAACAGAGGGGGACGTAATGTGCCTTACCTCCGAAAATACAATATGCATGATGCAAATGATAAAGCAAGAAAGCTAATACAAACTGAAGTCAAATCTAACGTATGTATGGAAAGCTATGTGCATCAAGAGCCACAAGGCCCTTATTGTCACTAGGTAACGAAATATGTGTGAAAAATTGTGTGGTTTGAGTAGCACTAGCCAAAGTGGCCAGAGCATCAGCAACTACATTTGCTTCTCTGAAAATATGGCTAAAATTTGCTACTCCCAAGGATGTTTTCTGCTTATGGATCTCCTTCATGACTGCTGTAGATTTCCACGGTATTGACTGTCTCGCTATGTTTCAAACTAGAACCTGAGAATCACTCTCCACTTGAACTGGGTGGAAGCTTTTTTCTGCACAAACTGAGAGACCAAACAGCAGAGGTAGCTCCTTTGATACCCCAAATAGATGCTAGCTGCACACACAATTTGCCCTCATGAGTCCTTGATTGCCACTCCTGCCTCAGCTGGGCCAGGATTTCCTTGCAAAGAGCCATCCACATTAAGCTTGAAAGCGCCCGAGGGGGGATGCCTCCAAGCTACAAAGAAGGGTTGTTTCCTCTTCCGGTAAGCCCACTTCTGAATGATGTTATCCTGTAGCATGAAACTAGTTGGCGCATAAAAAGAGGGAGGCCATATACTACTAGCTTCAAACAGCAGATTCAGGAGCACGTCAACCGCCGCCACGCCACCGCCACCACTGTTATTCCAGTTATTTAATCAATCAGAAGAGTTCTAGTTAAACAACGGAGCTGGATCTGGAAATGAACTATATATATATATACACTGCAGACTCACAAGGGTTGGCCAGATCCAATTATATTGATAATATTGATTTGTGTCAGGGGGAGGCACATAGTGCTGCCCCACTTCAAATATTTTGAAATATCGCGATTGTTATATAAACATTGCAAAAATAATAATAATAATTGATTTTGCCCCATCAAAGATTAAATAAAATTGGGAAAATTGTAAAAATAAAATAATTGAGTATTTGATTATTTAAAAGTGTGTTTGTTGTAGACTATATACAAGTATTCTTAGTGAATTTTAAGTTTGGTAAAGCAAAATTGGAGTTTAAATATTTTTTCCAATAAGATTTAAATTGTTATTTTCTCATTTAAAATTTTTTTTTAATGTAGTATATATTTTTGTCCTAAATATTTTGTCGCACCAGACTTTGAGTGCCTAACTACACCATTGATTTGTGTTGTGTTTGGCTAAGCTTTGACCAATTAATCATGTTAGTGGTAACAAAATAATTAATACTAAAACTAAAGAATGACTTTGGTTTATTGACTTCCCATAATTCATTTTCAGATATACTGTGAAGAAACCTTACCTAACTAATATTTATATGTCTACATAAAATGAGTTTGCATAGATAAATACTTGTAGATGAGTGGGGAAAGGATCCTCTTTCGTGACCCGAAAATAAACGATACCCTTATGAAACCCCCAAGTCAAAAAATATATTTAATGCATCTGTACTGTTGCATCCTTCTTCCAAATCATTTGAATCAATTATAAGCTTTTTACTATGCAAAAAATTGGGTGAAAATGGAGCATCAAAGATGGTTTAGGGCCCCTCAAACCCCACTTTAACTAATGCTGGAATGAGAAGATCGTTAGTGTGGATCAATTTTTCGTTTAGGTCTAAAATTGAAAAAAAAAAAAAAAGAGATACATTGTTAACTATATTTAATGGTTATTAAAGAAAGTATGTGGACTACTACATTTGGCATGTGAACTACATTTTACACATGTAAAGGACTAAACCTGCAATTTTTCATTGACTAATTTACTCTTTTTCAGATTATAGGATGTGTTTGGCGGCCAAATGTTCACTTTGCCTAAACTAAAGTGGTGCACGTACTTTTCGGTCTTAATAAGTCTTTGCTCTCTAAATCTCTGACAAGAGATTGTGTAATTCAGTTTCAAATTTATCCCAAAATCAAAGAGTTTTTATAAAAAAATTAACAAGTCAATGAAACAGACTCTACTACAAAAATGACTTTTAATGGCGGTTTTTTAGGGCTTTTAACGGCGTTTTTGGCATTTTTGAACCGCCATCTATCCGGCAGCCGTAGAAAATTTACGGACTTTCTATGGCGGCTGTGAACCGCCATAGAAAGTTATCCGGCAGCCGTAGAAAGTTTACGGACTTTCTACGGCGGTTGTGAACCGCCATAGAAAGTTCGGACTTTCTACGGCGGTTTGCTTAGGAACCGCCGTAGAAAGTTTGCTTTCTATGGCGGTTTTGAAAAAAACCGCCGTACAATAATCACCGATATAAAACTAATCAAATCCAAATTTAATCATTCATCATCTCACCAGCACTAATAATAAACCCTAGGCCAATCACAATAATCAAGTAACAATAAAATTTGTAAAACTTAAATAAAGTTGAAACTATTCGATATTACCTTTTTTATGATTTGAAGCCCACAACAAGGACCGATTGTGGTGAAATTATGATGGGAGATTAACTCTAAATGGTGGGTGATGGCCGATTAAGAAACCATCTCCGGAGTTGGGTGACGGCGGATCTTGTTATCAACGCCGCCGGAAGAACGGTTTCGGGGGAAGACAAGAGAAAAAACCGACGAAGAGAGGATGGGCGTCGGCAACGAGAGAACTCTTCGATTTGCTTGAGATGGAAACAGGGGGAAGCCGCGGCTGGCTGGAGATGGGAACAAAGGGAAACCCTTAAAATTCAAACAAAATCAAGTTTCTATGGCGGTTTTAATAAAAACTGCCGTGAAATGGACTTTCTATGGCGATTTTAATTAAAACCGCCATAGAAAGTAACGGCGGTTATGAAGAAACCACCATAGAAAGTAACTTTCTATGGCGGTTTTAATTACAACCGCCGTAGAAAGTCCATTTCTACGGCGGTTTTAATAAATCCGCCGTAGAAAGCCCGTAATTGTGAATTCCCGCCCATTCCTCTATTCCTATTAATTTCTAGTTATACTTTTTTTGTAAATTAACTCCTGAATTTTTTAAATTCAATAATAAATATGTACTTTACTATTTATCAATTTTTATAGTAAAATTCATCATATTTATTAATTATACGGCGGTTAGAAATAAACCCTAACACCCTAGGCCAACAAATTTGAATTTAGACCGTCGGTTTATTCTACGGCGGTTCAAAAATAAACCGCCGTAGAAAATACTTTCTACGGCGGTTCAAAAATAAACCGTTGTAGAAAGCAACCTTTCTATGGCGGTTTCACAATGAACCGCCGTTGAAAGTTGATTCTACAGCGGTTTTCGGTTGAACCGCCGTAGAAAAGTAGTTTCAATATATTGGAGCCAATTCCCACGAGCGCATAAATTTTCTATTTTTATATCATTTTCTGAACCATAAACCCTACTCCCTATTAATTGTTTTTCCATTTTCATAAATTAACCCCAAAAACTTTGTAAATATAATATTACATACCCAATTTCCATTATATTTATTAATTAAAGAAGCTCGCCTTTTATGAAACATTTAATAAGTACATTTCAAATTTTCCCGTGCACCAATATTCCACCAAAAAATTTCATGTACTATTACACAATAATTGTAAGTATAAGCTCAAAATTAGTAAATTTCGTAAAATTACATTTAAGCTGTGATAAAGTAATAAGCTTCATTATCAGTCCAAAATTTTCTGAATTCTCGACTTGGGCGAACGGAATAAAATAATAAAATCGATAAATGCATTACGTACGTAGTATAAGAAAAATTAATGCTTAAGGGCCCAATTTTAAAAAAATACCTTTTGGATTTCATGACCTTATATATATATATATATATATATATATATATATACATTTGGACTTACAGACGATAACAGTAATCAATTGCATAGTGAAATACATTAAATTGAGTGTGTTGCAAAATATAATGTATTTTATATTTACTTGCACCGGTTGATCATTATGAAATTGCATATCCAATATTACAGGGGAATGCAGGGGAGAAACAGGGGAAATGTTTAGGGTCTATGCTTCATAAAATGAAATAAAAATAGAAATTTATGCGTGGGCGGGAATTGGCTTCCACTTTTCTACGGCGGTTCAATCCGCCGTAGAAAGATGACTTTCTACGGCGGTTGTTTTTGAACCGCCGTAGAAAGTATTTTCTACGGCAGTTAATTGGTAAACCACCGTTGAAAGTGGGCTTTCTACGGCGGTTTGTCCCAACCGCCGTAGAAAGTATGGAATTTTTACGGCGGTTTGCTTTAAACCGCCGTAGAAAGTCCCTTTCTACGGCGGTTTAACAATTAACCGCCTTAGAAGGTCCCTTTCTACGGCGGTTTATCCCAACCGCCGTAGAAAGACCCTTTCTACGGCGGTTTATTTTAAAACCGCCGTAGAAAGTCCGTATTTCTTTTATAACGGCGGTTTTCTATTTTTCGCCGTTAATCCGCAGCCGTTAAAGCTCTATTTTGTAGTAGTGAGAATAGCTGATTAACGTCTCAAAGTACTGAATATTTATAGCATTTGCATTGGGAGATCAATATATCAAAACATTAACAGTAACAGAGAGTCGTACATAATACTCTCTCCGTCCCACTCAAAGAGTCCACATTTCAAACAAAAATCTTGTCCCATTTAAAGAGTCCACTTTGAATTTATTTACATTACATACCCTTACTAATCTAACAATATGTAGTTCACTATTAATCCTTACTTTTAAAATAAGGATATAAGTGGAAAATATGGTGGTAAATTACTTATTTTAAGTGTTGTACCTTACAATACATAATAAGTTGTACAAATTTCAAAGTGAACTCTTTGAGTGGGACGGAGGGAGTACTATTTTATCAGGTAAATTTATATATGAATAGATTCAGAATCGAAATCGGAGTCCAATATCGACTTAAAGAAAGCTTTATTACATATATAAGGCCTAAAGGAAAGGAAATAAACACCTGAAATCCAAAGCATCAATGGCGGAGAATCGAAATCAGATGCCTAGCAATTTTGAACGATGGACCACGTTCTTGAAGTATCAGCCGGTCCGGGAAGCGGTTCATGTTACTGATTATGAACGTGTCACGGCCACCACAACCACCACTGTTAGTTGATGCAGTTGTTTAATGAGAAGAGAATATGGATCAATGGTTTGGACTTTTGAAAACCATGTGAATCCTCAGCACCATCAACTACTGCTGGAAGCTTCAACGAAAATGCTTAATATCAGTATTTAATTTTGAAATTTTTATGTTATCCTTAATTGACAACCATGGTCATTAATTTTTTATTTTATTTTTTTATGTGTCATTGAGTGACTTCATGGTCTTGAGGTGAGTCACTGACTCCATTCCCGATCCAGAATATTAATTAAGTTCAGCAAAATTCCAACAATTCGTAGACAAATTACACGTGTCATTAATTAGTCACCATACCACTTCATAAATATGATGTCTAACTACAAAACACCCATATATGTTCGAATATTATTATACAAAATATATATATATATACTCTCTCCGTTCCATTAAAAGAGTTCACTTTGTTCATAATTATACTCCTTGTTCCTAAATGTATAATGTTTTAGCTTGTTGCACACATATTAAGAAAATTGATAAAATTACCTTATTAAATTTATTTGATTATCCCAAAATATGTATAATGCATTTTTATCTTGAACATAGAGCTTTTCAACCTTAGTCAATGATAAAATTAAAATATTACACTCTTTTTTTTTCTTTCTTTTTTAAATTTATGTAAGTTGTAATTTCAATAAATTCTGTCTTGGAACTCTACAACATAAATGAATGATAAAATTATAATAAGAGTAATGATGTACAATTCAACTAATCTCTCCAACTTTTTCATAGCAAGTGATCGAAGTGTCATTCATTCATTTACTATATTTTTATAAAATAATTATTAATACTATATTATTTACCAATGAAGATATAACACCTCACTTGCTATAAGAAAATTGAGGAGATTAGTTAAATTATGTATCATTACTCTAACAATAAATAATGGCAAATATATACTATGAACTACCATGAACTCCTTGTGAATTAAAATTGTAATTTTTCTGCTAAATCTTTGAACTCACAATATTATTGCTCATTGGGTAGATGTAGATCAGTCTTTGACCAGGTGTCCCAGCATATATAGTACAACACTTGTTTGCGACAAGTGTAGAATGGGGCGAAATGTTTTTTTATTTATGTACATTTGGGTTCTAGAGGGAAAGAATGCGAGAATGAGGTGAAAAGAGATGCTTTTTTGTTTTGTTTTGGACAAACCAATTAGCGTGCACTTGATTAGTACATAGAAATGAAAATGATAATAATAAAAAATGAAATAGATATATTCATTACTACTATCGTTTTTAAATGTATGATGTTTTAAGAATTTAAAAACAAAGCAAATCATACATTTTGTTCCATACGTATCTCAAGAGTAGTTACTGGAATTTGTTTTCTTTATATTAATTTGTGGCAATTCCAGTTTAACTGACCAAAAATTGGACCACAAACTACTAACACTATTGATCATTAGTCAAACGACGCTTCTTTGACCGTTATTTCACTTGTGTTACTGCATTAGTTTGGTCTAATTTTCAAGTAATTAATTAGATTAAATTAGTCACAAATTGAATGAATGTGAACACGCTGCAAATCCAAGGAATATTGTGGGTTAACTTTTCCTTTTTTCGTCGATATTAAAACTTGTTCAAGTTCACTGCTGGAATGGAACAGAAAAAAGGTGTAACACCCATATTTGACATAATGAAGATGACCAAAAAATTCATAACGCATCTACATATATACAGTGTCGGAGCTAGAAATAATTTTTAGTGGGGGCACAAAAAAAATTTATAATTTTAACTTAGAATATGAAAAAGAAAACACTAAAAGACTTTCAATAATTAGCAAAATGAAAATTCAATTTATAAAAAGTCTCCTAACAAAATTTGGAAATTAGATAAAATTTAAACAAAATTTTATTATAGAAAGTATATCAATTGACATATACTCCATCCATTCAATTAGAAAAATATATTTTGAAAAAATATTTTTTGTTCTATTAGATAATTTTACTTTGAAAAATATTTTTTTGTCCCACTAGAAGAGTTTACTTTCAAATTTTGTACTTCTCCTACCTTTACTAATATAGTCATGTGTGGTTCATAAATAGACCATAATTGAAAATTAAGGATATGATTCGAATAAAATTATATTAAGTTAATTATTTTAGGTATTGTATTTTGACCTTTATAATAAGTTGTACATTTGTTAAAATAGACTCTTATAATTGAATATATCATAAATAACAACATTTCATGTAATCCAACCAAAAAAAAAAAAAAAAAGTCTCATGAGGGCACTATTTAAAATTAACATATATATATATATATAACATTTTGGTGGAGGCAGTGAGTCGCACAAGTGCTCTCACTGTGCCAGTTAGCTTCGCATTGTGGATGTGCTTTTTGACACCATATAGCTAAACAAAGCTAACTGGCACAGTGAGAGCACCTGTGAAAGTCGCACAGGTGCTCGGACTAGCTCCAAAAGTTGTGAGAGCACCTATGCGAGTCGCATAGGTAATTTGACAAGCTCCCGAAGGTTTTTTTTTTTTTTTTCTTTCCTGAAATGTTGCATCTCTTCACGAAAAGTGTGATTTCAGACTCAATTCTTATTGTGAATTGAGTTTCATTTCTTCCTACTAAAACCTAAGAGATGTGACTATTGAATAACACCCTTTGGAGGTTTATAAATAGACTCCGTTGGACGGTGATTTAGGGACACAAATCATTCTCATCTTATAAGTTATTCTTGCACTTTTCACACTTGTTCTGTAGTTCGTTTGAGTATGTGCATGCAGACTTCTAACGATCATCTTCATCTTATCTCAAAAGGATATTAGTCCTGAACTCCTTGCACACATGAGGGGACTAATAAAACCTAAAAGAAAGGGCATTTGCACGATTTGAGGAGGCATTTAATATTTTCTACCATTGTATTAGATTAGTAGATTCTTTTCAGAAATAAAGTTCAATTTAATTTAGTTGGTTCTTTGTGGTGCAAGTCCCATTGTTGTTTAGAAATATCCAACAAATCCATTCTACACCAACCAAAGGATAGTTTTGATCGATCAGCTTCTGTCATCAACTCTCAAAAATGTCACCAAATAAAATTCTAGAAATTCCTCCTAGTCTTCAACCTGTCCAAATAGTTATGTTAGCAGTAAACAAACATATTATTATTAATGCAACACATACAGCTCAAAATCACACAAAAATAATCAAAATCTTTTGGGGGTATATTTAATTAATTTACCTCATTTTATAACAACCTTCAGTACTCCTCCGCTGAGCTCTTCATATTCTCCAGTGGGATTCTTTGCTGATTCACTACACCGGTGCAGCTCAATTGCTTGAAGGACAGTAAATTCTCCTACGCCAAGGAACTTGCAGGACCTCAAAACTAGGTGTTCAAGGCATGGAAAGAGATCGGTACTCTCAACTTCCCAGTTGATATGACTTGTCGTGGGTCTACCAAATACAGTAAAAATACTACTTAAAACCTGCAATTAAGATGCTAATGAAATATAGCACAGTAGTAGACATGGTCGATCCACAGAGACGGCAATTTAATTCAAATTCCAATTAACGTGCAAATAAAACCAAACTATGACTAGTAGTCACCTTTGTGTCTCTTAAAAGACTTTAGAGTTGTCACTTAAATATAGCAAAATAATAATTAAACTAATAATTAAATAAAAGACTTAAACAATTATCAATTAATGAGAGAAAATTCCAATATTATGTAAATCCACCTTAATCTCATGCATGCAATCATAAACCTCTTAACTTATCTAATTACTTATGCCGTTTCAGTTATAGCATTACTGCGAGTCCCCGCAAATAATCCCAATTCTTCCATAGATTCTCAATAATCCCCCGCGAGTCCCCGCAAAGGAATTATTCCCTAACTACGTTAACTAACAGACCGCAAGTCCCCGCAAACCTTATTAATTAACAAATAGAAGCACTAAGAACTAGAAGAACCCGAAACTAATAATTCCTACTGACGATGCATTAGAAATTATTACCCAATTAATCCTGTACTACTCGGCCGGTAGTTGTGCCACTCACTGACTCTACCAGATTAAACTAAGTTGATCAGGCTTAATAGAATCTTAGTAATTAGACATATAAACACAGGCATTTTATAAACATAATTCATTAGACCTTAGATTAATTCCTGGGTTTCATACATGCATGGATTATGGCTTCTTACATTATACCATAACTAATAAATTAGCTACTCATGATAAAACACGGAAAACACATGATTATAAAAGAAGACATTAAAAGAGAAAAGAAAATACTGTACTGGAATTTAAGAATTCGCGATCTGACAACCGCCGGTTTGGCTAAACGGTAGACTGCCCATCGGGAAAATCCAAAGTTGCGATCGAAACAGAGCAAAATAGAACAGAACAGCGAAAAAACAGAGGAAAACTACACTGCGCGACACTGTATCCTGCGCGAAAATTATTTTTAAACTAAGAAACTGTTCTATATAAAATTTATCCAATAAAACTTCTATATAAAAGCTTGTCTCTAAAAAGCTATCCTCTAAAATAAGCTATCTATATAATAATCTCTCCTAAAAGAGCAAGAATAATCCCATATATATAGGGATACAAATCAGCAATTAACCAATCTCCTAATTGAATAAGGAATCCTTCTTCTACTTGGAAAGAGAATTAATTAAGCACATGGAATCTTTTCACTTTTTGGTAACTTCCAACTTCTCTCTTTAATTCCTTCTTCAATTGGTAAATTGCTCAAAACTTCATTGCTTCCTTTTTTTACTTTCTCCGCATTACTCTGCGCATGCCCACGCTTTATCTTCATCCACCTTATTCAAATCCAATTGAATTGGATTAAATTCCAATTGGATTCAATGAATTGGAATCGGCCCATGTGCTGACTTTTGAATTGGATTGAACTCAATTTGCAGAAAGACCCACGCATTGTTGTTGGATTAAATTCCAATTGGAATTGGCCCACTGGAAGCTGATTTATTTTTTTGCTTCTTCTTCTTCAACCGTGCGCAGCTCTGCTTGCGGGTCTCCTTCTTGATTTAGCCCACAAATCGTGTGGGCTTTTTAAGCGTGACTCATCTGTTCCAATTCTTTCACTTTTTTGCATACTCTTTTCTTCTTAGGCCCGATCTCTAAAACTGCAAATAAACATTAAAACCTTGGGCAAAAGCCCGTGAAACTGCCATAACAAGCCCTAAAATAATACACCTAAAACGTGCAGATCACCAGTTCACTAGATCCACGTTATCAATCAGCAATTGTTTAATAGAACCAAATACCTCTTCAGTTAGCACCCACTCTAGTACTTGGAAAGCATGATTTTTCAGTTTTAAGGTCTCAAGGTTGGGTAATTTAGCAAGGAACTTCATTTTATCCCATGACAAACAACTCCTATCCATGGTTAACTTCTTGAGATTAATAGGAAAAATGTCCAAATCAAAACTTCTTGCTTTCTCATTTCCTTCATAAAAGAAATACTTCAGTGTTTCAGGATCAGTCAAGAAAGACAGATTGCGAAAGTATTTTATTAACTCACCATTCTCGAATTCTTCTTTGGTTTCACAAACTCCTAGTTTCTTAAGCTTGGGCATGCGAGAGAAAACTTCTCTGCTGCAGCAGGAAAATGATATCATGGATATTCTCTGAAGGTTACTTGGTGCCTCAGGATCATCTAGTAGTGGTTGAAGAAGGTAAGGATATTTTAAACAACAGGGTACCTCAACATATACATTTTCTGAACAAGGCATTTTTTCAAAATTCCAAAAACAGAGTTGGGATTCCATCACCTTCCTTAGGAAACCAAGGACCAATTATAACTAAGGTATGAAGTTTTGAAAGTTGAGATATTGATGCATCAAGCTCATAAGTTACGTTGAGTGCTAGGTACCTTAGATTCACCAAGCTCAGCAATTGCGGAGGAAAGAAATCAAAAGGCAGAATATAGATAACCAAAACTCTCAGCGAGTTACAGTCCAACACTTAGAGAAGTACCATGCTTGGTGTAAAATCAGACTAGGTACCTTAGATTCACCAAGCTCAGCAATTGCGGAGAAAAGGAATCAAAAGGCAGAATATAGATATCCAAAACTCTCAGCGATTTACAGTCCAACACTTAGAGAAGTACCATGCTTGGTGTAAAATCAGAACCAACGCCATATAAACGAATGAAGATGGGAAAGTGTAGGAGATAACTGAACATTATCCAAAGTATCCAAATTGAAAACCAGATGGCATCGCGTCTCTTGAACTTGGGCATCAGCACCTGCTTCTATAACCTGCATGAAGTTCTTCTTTAGAGCTTCTCTCAGGCACGATTGTCGGACAAGTGCATGAATGAGGCATGTTTTCACATTTCCATCTAAACTTCTCTTTCCTACATAAACTAGATTTCTGCCACTTAGATCTTTCAGGCATTATTCTGCTTCATTTTCTAAATGGCTTGAGGATTTGGAGTCCAAGAAACCATTGGCAATCCATTAATTAAGCAGATAGCCCCCAATATGAAGGAAGTTTGCTGCTGGAATAAGGAAACAGAAAAAGATGTTACATTACTCATCTCATCATGAATTTTATTGACAATATGACATAATGAAGATGGACAAAAATTCATAAAGCATACATAGTGTAAAAACCTAAAGGCTTTAATCTAGGCTGAGTACAACATCCAGCTACAATATTGGGAGAAACATGACAGATCTGCTAAAGCAATCTACATCCAAAATTTCAAAAAGCTGAGACAAAGGGTAGTTTTGATAGGCTTTTGTCCGCAGCACTCAAAATTGTCACCAAATAAAACTCAGAAATTCATCCAAGAATTCTTCAACCTGTCCAAGTAAATAAGTTAATGTAATACATACAGCTCAAATCACATAAAAATGATGAAAATCTTTTGGGCCAGGGTAGATTAATTTACCTCATTTTGTAACAACCTTCAGTATTCCTCCACTAAGCTCTTCATATTCTCCAGTGGAATTCTTTGCTGATTCGCTACACTGGTGCAGCTCAATTACTTGAAGAACACAAAGTTCTCCGACACCATTAGGGATCTTCTCAAGGAACTTGCAGGACCTCAAAACTAGGCGTTCAAGACATGGAAAGTGATCGGTACTTTCAACTTCCCAGTTCACTAAATCCACGTTATCAATCAGCAATTGTTTCAGGGAGCCAAATACTTCTTCAGTAAGCACCCATTCTTGTCCTTGGAAGGCATGATTTTTCAGTTTTAAGGTCTCAAGGTTGGGTAACTGAGCAAGGAACCTCATTTTATCCCATGACAAACAACTCCTATCCAAAGTCAACTTCTTGAGCGTAACAGGTAAAACATCCAAATCTAAGCTTCTTGCACTCTCATTTCCTTTGTAAAAGACACACTTGAGCATTTCGAGATTAGTCAAGATGGAGAGATTGAGAAAACATCTTGTTTCCTCATCATTCTCATTCTTTGGTTTCAGAGACTCCTAGTTTTTTAACCTTGGCCATGAGGGTAAAAACTTCCTTGGTGCAGCTTGAAAAAGCAATCATGGATATTCTTTGGAGGTTACTTGGTGCCCGGGGACCATCAAGTAGTGGTTGAAGAAGGCAAGGAACCTCAACATATACATTTTTCAACCAAGGCACCAATAAGAGAATGGGGATTCCATCACCTTCCTTAGGAAACCAAGGACCATTGATGAGTAAGGTCTCAAGTCTCGAAAGCTGAGATATTGAAGCATCAAGCTCATAAGTTACCTTGAGTGCAAGATACCGTAGATTGACCAAGTTCAGCAACTATGGAGGAAAAGAATCGAAAGTCACAAAGTAGATATCCAACACTGTTAGAGATTTACAGTTTAACAGTTGGAGAAGTACCGTGCCAGCAGTGAAATCTGAACCAAAGTTGCGCAATATAAAAGAACGAAGATTGGGAAGGGTAGGGGATAACCGAACACTTTCCAATGTACCCAAATTGAAAACAAGATGACATTGCATCTCTTGAACTTGGGCATTGGTACCTGCTTCTATAACCTGCATGAAGTTTTTCATTTGAGCTTTTCTCATGCACAATTCTCGCACAAGTGCATGAATAATACACGTTTTCACCTTTCCATCTAAACTTTTCTTTCCAACAAAAATCAGATTTCTGCCAATTAGACTTTCCAACCAATTTTCTGCCACTTTTTCTAAAAAGTCTGAGGATTTGGAGTACCCCAAGAGACCATTAGCAATCCATAAATTGAGCAAATCTTCAACCCCAATATCACAATTTGCAGGAAAAGCCGCCATATAAAGGAAGCAATCTTTAAAGTAATCGGGCAAATAATCGTAACTCAAAGCAAGTATATCTAGACATGGCTCTGAATCAGCAGATAAAATTGAAGGTACACCATGCAAGATACTTCTCCAAGAGATGATTGACCTTGAGATGCTAAGAAGTAAACCTGCAATGACAACAATTGCTAAGGGTAGTCCTGCACATCTTCCAGCTATTTTCTTCCCAACATCCACCAATTCAGAAGGGCAGCTTTTTTGGTCAAACACCAACTTTTCCAACAGAGCCCAACTTTTATATTCATCTAGAGGTTCCAGACAATAAGGTGGATGGTTCCTAGGAATGTTTATAGTGTTGAGAAATTCCATATTACGAGTGGTTATTAATATTCGACTACCCATTTTGTCGTCAGGAAAATATCTCTGGACAACATGCCAAGTCTCAAAATCACACAAATCATCCATAACAATAAGGTACCTTATCTTCTTCAACTTTTTGCACAAGATTTCACCTTTATCCTGTTGCTGAATTTCATGATTGGAGTGATCAACAGAGTGTAAAAGATGGGACAACACATGGTCAAGAGTACTAGATACTCCATTAACCCATGCATGACAAGGAAAGTGATGGACAATGAGAGGGTGATGAAATACTCCTTTAGCTAAAGTAGTTTTACCAATGCCGCCCATCCCTGCAATTGTGACAGCTGATAGTCCAAGTGGTGGTAAAGTAAGGTAGTCAATGATTTTTTTCATGCCGTCGTCAATACCCACCACATCTTCCTGCTTGACTAATAATGACTTCCCTGAACTTTCCACACCGAACACACCGCTCAGCAGGATTCGACTACCAACTTTGTCATCTGGAAAGAACTTCTGGATAGCATCCCAAATCTCAAAATTCTGCAAATCATTCAGGACAATTAGATACTTTCTTCCCTTCAGAGTATCATACACAAGCTCACCTTTATCCTCAATGCTTATTCGCTCATATAATTCATAACTAGTGGGTGGAGCAATATCATCCAAAAGAAGGGATAACACGTCGTCAGCAGACATCCAATGGACATTTAACCATTCACAAGGATAGAAGTAATTGGTAACTAATGGGTGATCAAATACTTCTTCCACAATTGCATCATCTGTTTGCAAAATTCTCACCGTCGTTAGTTCCAATGGTGGTCCAGTAAGTTCATCAATCAAACTTTTCATGTCTTCAGGATCCACTGCCAACTTCTGCCTTTGGCATATTGACTCCAACATATCAGAACGGGAGGAAAATGCTGATTGGAAATATACACAATCCTCTAGGTCCACTAGGTCCTCTACAGCACGTCGAATTTGTGAGCTTTCTGAACCATCACGTTGTGAATATGCCATCTTTTCGCTCTCCAAGTCTCTGACTAAGAAATTATATATAATCCAGTTTCAAATATCCAAAAAAAAAAAAGAAAAGAAAGTAGAAAACCTTAAAAAGGTCGTGGCCCACTTTTCTGCACTGACTTAAACAAAAGCACATCACAAGAAAAAGTGTAAGAAAAGACTTGAAATGAAAATGATTTCATCATTGAATCTCTCTTAGAAGTCCGCCTAGAGGGGGTCTATAAAACTCCAAAGGGTATACCAATCAATAGCCGTAACTCTTATAAAATGGTATGAAAAAATAAGATTCAATTTGAATAAAAATTGATTTATGAATCTCACTTTTCGTGAAGAGTTGCAACATTTGAAAAAAGGTAAAGTCCGCTGGAGCCCGTACGACGCAATGTGCGAACCACACGAGCCGTCGCACAGAAAAACTTCGATCATTGCCTTCAGCTTCTGCTTACTGGATGTCGTGCGACACTGCATACGAATCAGTGTGAATAGCACGAGTCGTCGCTTGGCTCTGCTTCCAGTGTTTGGTCTCAATGCTTGCTCACTGGAGCATGTGCAACGCTATATGCAAATTGGCACGAGCTGTCGCACAACAGTGATGATCACCTTTTCCTTTCGGCAAATTATTGGAAATTTATAATAAAGTTTTGGACTTTAGACATTAATCCATCATTAGACATAACTAATACTTGAAGTCTTAAATCGGTAAATCTGAAACCCATTGCATTCCATTATATATAGTTGGTGATTTTCAATTTTTATATTATGTATATCATAGACCACTGAACCAATGAGATGACTGGTTTGGTATCCAAGGTCGGTCAATACTAGTGTCTAGTGATTTCATCATCTTTGATTACTTGGAAAATTTGCAGTTCTAGTCCATAATCTTTATATAAGTATCAATGTAATTCACATTTTTCAATAAGCAATTGTTTCATAGAACCAAATACCTCTTCAGTTAGCACCAACTCTGGTCCTTGGAAAGCAAGATTTTTCAGTTTTAAGGTCTCAAGGTTGGGTAACTTAGAAAGGAACTTCATTTTATCCCATGACAAACAACTTCTATCTAAGGTTAACTTCTTGAGATTAATAGGAAAAATGTCCAAATCAAAAACTTCTTGCTTTCTCATTTCCTTCATAAAAGAAACACTTCAGTGTTTCAAGATCAGTCAAGAAAGACAGATTGCGAAAGCATTTTATTAACTCACCATTCTCGAATTCTTCTTTAGTTTCACAAACTCCTAGTTTCTTAAGCTTGGGCATGAGAGAGAGAACTTCTCTGGTGCAGCAGGAAAAAGATATCATGGATATTCTCTGAAGGTTGCATGGTGCCTCAGGATCATCTAGTAGTGGTTGAAGAAGGTAAGGGTATTTTAAACAACAGGGCACCTCAACATATACATTTTCCTAACAAGGCATTTTCCCAATTTAGCTACGGATTGTTTCCTACCTTTTCTTTTTATTTATTGGCTTATCTATTTACTATTATTACCAGTATTATTTTCTTTTATTTTATCTTTCCTTCTTCCTATACTTTGTTTTTGTCTCAGTACTCTCTGTTCTCTGTTCTCTGCCTCTTTCCCATTTTTCTTTTCTTTATTTCTGTACTCCTTTCCCCCTTTGATTCTCTCATCGTAGCACCCTTCTATTTACTTCTTTCTTCTATCTATTTTACTTGCCCTTCATTTTCATTTTATTATTAGTATTATTATTACAGATGTTATATATATATATATATATATATATATGTATATATATGTGTGTGTGTGTGTTGTAAACAGACCGAGAGAGAACCGGCATAACCGATGCTATCTCAGTCCAGTTCGAAGAACTTCAGCAATAATCCAATAATGCCCGATCATTGCCGATTTTCTTCATGGCCAGACCAACTATAGCCGTTGTCTTGATCAGCTATAGTCGACTTCAACACTAGTCCGCCATTGATGAGCCCACAAGCTTCGAGTTCTAAAACTTGTAAATCAAACATGGTTTCTAAAGTCATTAGAATCCTACTCTCTGTATCTCTAGCGTATTCATAAGCTTACGGTACCAAAAATAACATCAATGCTTTAAACTTTAAAATTAAAGATACTGTAAGTTTCCCAACTTCTTTTATTTTTTTGACAGTTCGGAAAACCAATTCGTTTCATGTTTTAGGCATTACATCTACTAGTTAACATGCATTTCTAATCTTCTGCTACGAGCGCACAGCATGTTATGTTTTCTCATAAATAAATCATATTTCAAAATCGAGAAGGACAACGTTTACGGCATATTTACGTTTTCATACGGCATATTCCGGACACGAATCTACTAGCTACGGAGGGGGTTAAAGGCTTACCTAAGTGACGGACTACAATGATTAAGTGTGCCGCTTCGGATTGTCTCCCTCCTTCCTCCTTCTTGCCCGATTCTCCTTCCTTTCTCCCTTCTTCCCCTATTTCCTTTATTTTCTTCCCCTATGTTGTTCACTGGCCGAAGCTTTTATTTCCAGCATTTATCTCCCTTCTTCTTCCTGTTTCAACTCCCCTTGCTGCTACCCCTTCTCTCCCTCATTTCTTTCTTCTGCGGTTGGCTCTCCCTCTTTCCATTTTGACTACTGTAGTCTGTAACTACCCACTGCCCCAAGTTTCCCTTTCTCTTTTTCCTTCTTTCTTTTCCTTCAGTTAATCCGAGCTGTCCCTCGTTCGTTATTCTCTTGCTTTTATTTCTGTCTTCCACTACTGTTACTTACCCATTCCATTAAGTTTCCTTTTTCTATTGTTTTTATTTTTCTTTTTTTCTTATTTTATTATATATATCTATAATATTTTAGGCTATCTTTTTTTTTTTCCTTGACGAAAGTCTACCAGCCTTTCTATGATATATCTATATATATATATACACACACACACATATTTATTATTAGCTTCATTATTATTTTTACTCTTATCGTTGTTATATTTAATAACTTCACTTAATTTTTAAGTTAAAGAATTTACTCTTTAATTATTTTATCTAACTTTTATTACTTTTATAGGTATTATAGTTAAACTTATTTTAATCGTATTAAATTTTACGTGTCTACTCCTATTATAAGTTTCAAATTTGTAACTATTTATGGTTTTAATTCGGGTCAAAATCCTAACCCTTTAATTTTTGACATTGTTGAAAACCTTAAAAAGTTCGTGGTCCACTTTTCTGCACTGGCTTAAACAAAAGCACATCATGATGTCTAGCATCAAAATCTTCTTTGATTCAAAATCTTGCTTTGAATCCTGATCTTCCCTTGGTTTATCTTGCATCGGTACCTCTTTCCCTTCAGCCGTCCATTTTTCTTCCTTCTCTGCAGCAATTTGCGCCATTTTTATTGTCAATTCTTGATGTGTTCTTTTAAGCCCAGCGCTGATTTCTTCGAATGAGTTCCTCTCAAAATGTGACGGTTCTATTACTGCCTTAAGCTCTGATATGTGTGTCCTGTAACTGTAAGGACTTGCACCTTTGAATTTATCGGACCACAAAGGTTGGTTCAGCTTGGAAGTTTGGATGACTGGGTCAGAGGTTTGAATGATTTATGGACTGGTTGTAACTATTAAAGATTGCAACAGCTCTGGTCCTATTGGGTGTTCCTCAGCATAAATTTCTTCAACGTCGCTATCCGACATAGGTAGGCTGACTGGTTTTGCTCCACTGTTTCTGACATAGGCTTTAAAATCTGTGCAGATTGGGAGGGTGTTGGGGGGTGTTTGGTTGGTATTTGTTTGGGGCTGTTGTGTGGAAAGTTTTCTGGGGTGGGTGGCTTGTGGGGGATAAATTTGCCACTTCCGTAGGTGAGTCATTTTCCTTTTTTGTTGGATGGGTCCCGGAGGCTTCATGAGAAAGGGGGACAGAGTGGGGGGAGATAAGGCTGTCTTCCACCAAAGCTTGACCAGCCGAAAAAAAGCATGTAGGAGAAGAAATGCATTCATGAGCATGTGGTCCCTGATGTGGATTATTCCCACTTTCCAAATTGTTAATTTTTTGAAATTCACTTTCCAGATTAGCAGCAATCATGGAACCACCTTGCTCACTGTTTCCACCGTCTTCTTTGTCGGCGGTCTGAGACGGTGGATGCACACAATGGTCAATCTGGGGAGGTTTTGTTGCAACTTCATGCTCCTTTTCAGCATCGCAGTGCTCCCCTATGCTGATGTTTATAGCAGCAACTTCAGGGCCATTTATAGGAGCAAATTCAGATGTTTGTGAAATCTGCAGCTCGGCCTCATCCTGCGAGTCAGGAATTTTGTCAAACACTTTGGGCGCATGATGAGCCCTGGGGCATCAAAAATTTCAAAAAGCTGAGACAAAGGGTAGTTTTGATAGGCTTTTGTCCGCAGCACTCAAAATTGTCACCAAATAAAACTCCAGAAATTCATCCAAGAATTCTTCAACCTGTCCAAGTAAATAAGTTAATGCAATACATACAACTCAAAATCACATAAAAATGATGAAAATGTTTTGGGCCGGGGTAGATTAATGTACCTCATTTTGTAACAACCTTCAGTATTCCTCCACTAAGCTCTTCATATTCTCCAGTGGAATTCTTTGCTGATTCGCTACACTGGTGCAGCTCAATTACTTGAAGAACACTAAGTTCTCCGACACCATTAGGGATCTTCTCAAGGAACTTGCAGGACCTCAAAACTAGGCGTTCAAGACATGGAAAGTGATAGGTACTTTCAACTTCCCAGTTCACTAAATCCACGTTATCAATCAGCAATTGTTTCAGGGAGCCAAATACCTCTTCAGTAAGCACCCAATCTTGTCCTTGGAAGGCATGATTTTTCAGTTTTAAGGTCTCAAGGTTGGGTAACTGAGCAAGGAACCTCATTTTATCCCATGACAAACAGCTCCTATCCAAAGTCAACTTCTTGAGCGTAACAGGCAAAACATCCAAATCTAAGCTTCTTGCACTCTCGTTTCCTTTGTAAAAGACACACTTGAGCGTTTCAAGATTAGTCAAGAGGGAGAGATTCTGAAAACATCTTGTTAACTCATCATTCTCAAAATCTTCTTTGGCTTCAGAAACTCCTAGCTTTTTAACCTTGGCCATCATGGAGAAAACTTCCTTGGTGCAGCTTGAAAATGATATCATGGATATTCTTTGGAGGTTACATGGTGCCTGGGGACCATCTATTAGTGGTTGAAGAAGGCAAGGAACCTCAACATATACATTTTTCAACCAAGGCACCAATAAGAGAATCGGGATTCCATCACCTTCCTTAGGAAACCAAGGACCATTGATGAGTAAGGTCTCAAGTCTCGAAAGCTGAGATATTGAAGCATCAAGCTCATAAATTACCTTGAGTGCAAGATACCGTAGATTGACCAAGTTCAGCAATTGTGGAGGAAAAGAATCGAAAGTCACAAAGTAGATATCCAACACTGTTAGAGATTTACAGTCTAACAGTTGGAGAAGTACCGTACCAGTAGTGAAATCTGAACCAAAGTTGCGTAATATAAAAGAACTAAGATTGGGAAGGGTAGGGGATAACCGAACACTTTCCAATGTACCCAAATTGAAAACAAGATGACATTGCATATCTTGAACTTGAGCATTGGTACCTGCTTCTATAACCTGCATGAAGTTTACCATTTGAGCTTTTCTCATGCACAATTCTCGCACAAGTGCATGAATAATACACGTTTTCACCTTTCCATCTAAACTTTTCTTTCCAACAAAAATCAGATTTCTGCCAATTAGACTTTCCAAGCAATTTTCTGCCCCTTTTTCTAAAAATTCTGAGGATTTGGAGTACCCCAAGAGACCATTAGCAATCCATAAATTGAGCAAATCTTCAACCCCAATATCACAATTTGAAGGAAAAGCCGCCATATAAAGGAAGCAATCTTTAAAGTTATCGGGCAAGTAATCGTAACTCAAAGCAAGTATATCTAGACATGGCTCTGAATCAGCAGATAAAATTGAAGGTACACCATGCAAGATACTTATCCAAGAGATGATTGACCTTGAGATGCTAAGAAGTAAACCTGCAATGACAACAATTGCTAAGGGTAGTCCTGCACATCTTCCAGCTATTTTCTTCCCAACATCCACCAATTCAGAAGGGCAGCTTTTTTGGTCAAACACCAACTTTTCCAACAGAGCCCAACTTTTATATTCATCTAGAGGTTTCAGACAATAAGGTGGATGGTTCCTAGGAATGTTTATAGTGTTCAGAAATTCCATATTACGAGTGGTTATTAATATTCGACTACCCATTTTGTCGTCAGGAAAATATCTCTGGACAACATGCCAAGTCTCAAAATCACACAAATCATCCATAACAATAAGGTACCTTATCTTCTTCAACTTTTTGCGCAAGATTTCACCTTTATCCTGTTGCTGAATTTCATGATTGGAGTGATCAATAGAGTGTAAAAGATGGGACAACACTTGGTCAAGAGTACTAGATACTCCATTAACCCATGCATGACAAGGAAAGTGATGGACAATGCGAGGGTGATGAAATACTCCTTTAGCTAAAGTAGTTTTACCAATGCCGCCCATCCCTGCAATTGTCACAGCTGATAGTCCAAGTGGTGGTAAAGTAAGGTAGTCAATGATTTTTTTCATGCCGTCGTCAATACCCACAACAACATCTTCCTGCTTGACTAATAATGACTTCCTTGAACTTTCAACACCGAACACACCGCTCAGCAGGATTCGACTACCAACTTTGTCATCTGGAAAGAACTTCTGGATAGCATCCCAAATCTCAAAATTCTGCAAATCCTTCAGGGCAATTAGATACTTTCTTCCCTTCAGAGTATCATACACAAGTTCACCTTTATCCTCAATGCTTATTCGCTCATATAATTCATAACTAGTGGGTGGAGCAATATCATCCAAAAGAAGGGATAACACGTCGTCAGCAGACATCCAATGGACATTTAACCATTCACAAGGATAGAAGTAATTGGTAACTGATGGGTGACCAAATACTTCTTCAACAATTGCATAATCTGTTTGCAAAATTCTCACCGTCGTTAGTTCCAATGGTGGTCCAGTAAGTTCATCAATCAAACTTTTCATGTCTTCAGGATCCATTGCCAACTTCTGCCTTTCGCATATTGAGTCCAACATATCATTACGTTGGAAAAATGCTGACATTGGTACTACCACTCGGTCCTCTACAGCACGTCGGGAAGGTAAATGATCTGGCCCTTGCAGAAATTCACAAAGGCAACCCCAGAGACGTCGAATTTGTGAGCTTTCTGAACCATCACGTTGTGAATATGCCATCTTTTCGCTCTCCAAGTCTCTGGTTAAGAAATTATATATAATCTTGTTTCAAATATCCAAAAAAAAGAAAAAGAAAGTAAGAATATTGCATTTTAACAGGTCAAAGTACTGAACATTGCATTTTAAGATTATCCAACAATTAATATTTCCTCCGTCTTAATAAAATAGTCTGTTTTTTAATATTGAAAATAATACTACAAATTAGAGTCTAATGAAATAGCAAAGTAGGACAACATAACATAATAAAGCCTCTGTCAAAACTAGTAAAAAATTGTACAAAACCTGACCCATTAATTTTTTACATTTTGAAAACCTTAAAAAGTTCGTGGTCCAGTTCGTGGCCCACTTTTCTACACTGAATTAAACAAAAGCACATCACAAGAAAAAGTGTAAGAAAAGACTTGAAATGAAAATGATTTCATCATTGAATCTCTCTTAGAAGTCAGCCTGGAGCGGGTCTATAAAACTCCAAAGGGTATACCAATCAATAGCCGTAACTCTTATAAAATGGTAGGAAAAAATAAGATTCAATTTGAATAAAAATTGATTTATGAATCTCACTTTTCTTGAAGAGTTGCAACATTTCAAAAAAGGTCAAGTCCGCTGGAGCTCGTACGACGCAACGTGCAAACCACACGAGCCGTCGCACAGAAAAACTTCGATCTTTTCCTTCAGCTTCTGCTTACTGGATGTCGTGCGACACTGCATACGAATCAGTGTGAATAGCACGAGTCGTCGCTTGGCTCTGCTTCCAGTGTTTGGTCTCAATGCTTGCTCACTGGAGCATGTGCAACGCTATATGCGAATTGGCACGAGCTGTCGCACAACAGTGATGATCACCTTTTCCTTTCGGCAAATTATTGGAAATTTATAACAAAGTTTTGGACTTTAGACATTAATCCATCATTAGACATAACTAATACTTGAAGTCTTAAATCGGTAAATCTGAAACCCATTGCATTCCATTATATATAGTTGGTGATTTTCAATTTTTATATTATGTATATCATCGACCACTGAACCAATGAGATGACTGGTTTGGTATCCAAGGTCGGTCAATACTAGTGTCTAGTGATTTCATCATCTTTGATTAATTGGAAAATTTGCAGTTCTAGTCCATAATCTTTATATAAGTATCAATGTAATTGACATTTTTCAATAACTATCAAATATAGTTCACAATATATTCATTTTTTTCAATTCAGTCCAAAAAATAGAAAGTTGACCCAAACTAACATTCCCTTCATTCCGATTATTCAAAGCAGTTTTGACCGACCGTAAACCATTTTCCTTCCTTCTTCCAAATCATTTGAATCAATTATAAAACCTTCCACTATGCAAAACTACTCAAATCGGGTGGAAATGGAGAATCAAAGATGGTTTAGGACTGGTCAAACCCACTTTGACTAACGCTGAAATGAGGAGATCATTAGTTTGGATCAACTTTTTGTTTACTGGTCTGAAATTGAAAAAAGTATATACATTGTGGACTACATTTGATGATTATTAAAGAAGTATGTGGACTACTACATTTGGCCTGTGAACTACTCCCTCGGTCCCACTCAAAGAGTTCACTTTGAAATGTACACAACTTATTATGGGTTATAAGGTACAATACCTAAAATAAATAATTTATCACCATATTTTTTACTTATATCTTTACTTTAGAAGTAAAGGTTAATTGTGAACCACACATTGCTATATTAGTAAAGATATGTAAGGTAAATAAATTCAAAGTGAACTCTTTAAAAGGAACAAGATTTTTTTTTTTTAAATGAAAATGGACTTTTGAGTGGGACGGAGGGAGTACATTTTACACTTATGTAAAGGACTAAAAATGCAATTTTTCATTGACTGATTACTCATTTTCAGATTATAGGATGTGTTTGGCGTCCAAATGTTCACTTTGCCTAAACTAAATGAGTTTTTTACCAAAATAATACATTTTATAAAATTAATTACCAAAATAACACAAACTCAAAACTAATTACCAAAATAACATTTTTTTTCCAAGTCAGCATTAAAATAAAAATAAAAAGAAAAAACAAACTTCCATCCATTACTCTCTTCTTCTTCCGTTACTCTCTGTCTCTCTCTCCCTCTTCCATCACTCTCTCTCGCTGCCTCCACCTCTCTCCGCCGCTCTCACCTATTTCGATTTTCTCTCGCCACCGCCGCCGCCTCCATCGACTCGCTTTCTTTTTTTTCAAGCAAGGCAAGACATGGGTGAAAAGTTTCTTGAACCAATGGTATAATCATCGATCTATTTCTCCCCGATTTCTACAAAATTATCAAAGGTAAACAACTGAAATCTTTCTTTTCTAAACTATTCATATATTAGTTACATACTGTAGTATTATTCTAAATTTTTTGAATATTTATAATTATGCACGTCAAGTGTATGATAAAATGTCAATATAGAAGGCGAAAGTGAGGTTGAAGGCGAAAGTGAAGTTGATCGGCTAAGAGGAGGAGAGAAATGCTTCTGCAGTTGCAGCAAATCAAGCAATGCCCATGATTACTATATTACAGGAGGAGAAGGCTGCACTCCTATTGGAAGCCTTTCAGTTCATAAGGTTGATGGAAGAGCAAGTGGAATATGATGGAGAAGAACTGCAAAAGGCAAATGACCTCCTTGCTGATAAAGAAAGAGAAATTCAAGATCTAGAAATGGAGCTTGAAGCCTACAGGAAAAATATAGGTGATTTATCACAAATAAAAAGCATAGTAGAGGAGAACTTTGAATTGAATAGTGTAGAGACAGGGGCAAAGCAAACATATAGAGGCTATATACAGCCAAATATAAGCATTAGCAGCTCAGAGCAGATACAGACAATTATGCCTTATATTCAGCTTATATAGGAGCATTACAACTGCGACAAATGTGCATTGATCGCCAAATGTTTGAAGAAACAAACAGTTTACAAAAATCTAATTCAAAGTACAAGGATGCTCAGCATTTTTTGTCACCATACTAACCAGTGACATGCTGGAACAAGCTACTACTTATCTAGTTGAAAATCCTAAGCCAATACTTGTACTTATAAATATACAGGGGCTGCTGTTCATAACTCATACTCTGCATAACAGAAGTGAATGATTGGAACCCAATGCTGGTGCTTCATAACTCATACTTTAATGGTGCTCTCAAATGATAAAATCATGTCAAATGCTACCCTTCGTGTTCAACTTCAACAAGCGTTCAGGTAGAAGATGAAGACGTCGCTACACTTATGTCATCACTTGTCGTTGTTAAACTCTACAGTCCCCAATGAAGATGAAGACTAGTGCTATTAAACAACTGGAACCCAAACTGAAGCAAGGGAGAACTGCCGGAGAAGAGGAAATAAACCTGATTGGTTACACAAGGCATTACTACTTCTGTCAAGACTAGATCAACCTGATTGGTTAGATCTTCCAAAATTTTCCATGCCTGCACTCCATTAGCTGCTTCTATCACTGTGAAAAAGGATCATACGTCAAACTCAAAATACCAAAACAGCAAGAACTGATCCAAGTGAAATTCTGCAGGAAGGTAATTAAATTGCAGAGAATAAAAACCACCAAAAAAAAAAAAGGAATATTGAAAAAGCAATGTAGTACACATACGGGATATACTTTCAGTTAGAAAGTACAACTTTAAAATCCAATTGAGACAGCAAACTGGAATTTTCAAAGATCAATCCAAACTTCCAACTATGGCCTCTAAGTGTAACTTTCAGTACTAAGCACTTTACACATGCTTTCATTAACAGAAGCTCATATAATTTTTCTGATGAGAAAATCAATCATGCTAGTATGAACAAATTGAATAGACTCCTAATTTCATTTCTCTCCCTCTCTGGAATAGACCCTAATAATTGTAAGCATTTAAGCACTGTTTAATGTATAATCATGTAAGGCACTTCCCGCAAATCATCATAGCCAAAACAAAATAAATTCTCACAGCCCAGAAAAAAAATATACACAAAAAACCTACAGCCCCGCAAATCAAAACTCCCTAATTCAAAAAACAAGATGAAGACTCCAGACTCGTCAACCTTGCGCCCTTTCTGTTTCTCAGAAAAAAAAATCTCAATAATGCCCGAAAACGCAGATCTGCAACCCAGATCGACAAAACCTACAGCCACCGCAACCAAATCTGAAACCCAAACCCGTCGCGTTGGCCATTGAAATTCAAAATCGAAAATCACCCGACACAAACTCATCGAAGAGCGAGTCGATGGAGGCGGCGGTGTGGCGAAAGAAAATCGAAATAGGTGAGAGCGGCGGAGAGAGGTGATGCAGCTGAGGCGCGAGAAATAAGTGAGAGAGGTGGAGGCAGCGAGAGAGAGTGATGGAAGAGGGAGAGAGAGACAGAGAGTAACGGAAGAAGAAGAGAGTAATGGATGGAAGTTTGTTTTTTTCTTTTTATTTTTTTTTCTGTGCTGATTTGGAAAAAAAAATGTTATTTTGGTAATTAGTTTTGAGTTTGTGTTATTTTGGTAATTAGTTTTATAAAATGTATTATTTTGGTAAAAAACTCAAACTAAATTGGTGCACTTTTCGGTCTTGGTAAGTCTTTGCTCTCTAAATCTCTGACTAGAGATTGTGTAATTCAGTCTCAAATATATCCCAAAATCAAAGAGTTATCAAAAAATTAACAAGTCAATGAAACAGAATAGCTAATTAACGTCTCAAAGTACTGAATATTTATAGCATTTGCATTGCAAGATCAATATATCAAAACATTAACAGTAATAGAGAGTAGTACATAATACTATTTGATCAGATAAATTTATATATGAATCGATTCAGAATCGAAATCGGAGTCCAATATTGAGTTAAAGAAAGCTTTATTACATAAGGCCTAAATGGAAGGAAATAAACACCTGAAATCCAAAGCATCAATGGCGGAGAATCGAAATCAGATGCCTAGCAATTTTGAACGATGGACCACCTTCTTGAAGTATCAGCCGGTCCGGGAAGCGGTTCATGTTACTGATTATGAACGTGTCACGGCCACCACAACCACCACTGTTAGTTGATGCAGTTGTTTAATGAGAAGAGAATATGGATCAATGGTTTGGACTTTCGAAAACCATGTGAATCCTCAGCACCATCAACTACTGCTGGAAGCTTCAACGAAAATGATTAATATCACTATTTAATTTTTTATGTTATCATTAATTGACAACTATGGTCTTGAGGTGACTGACTCCATTCCAGATAAAGAATATTATAATTAAAGTTCAGCCAAATTCAAAGACAAATTACACCTGTCATTAATTAGTCACCATACCAGTTCATAAATAACAAAAACACCCACGTTCGAGTACACAAACGATATATATTCTTTCCGTTCTATTAAAATAGTCTATTTTGTCTACAATTATAATGATTAATCCATCCGTCTCATTTGAAGGGTCTACTTTCAAAAAAAATATCTTCTGAATTTATTTACATTTCATACAGTTATTCATATAACATATAAGTGATAAATTATTATTTTAGGTGTTGTACCTCACAATTCATAATAAGTTGTACACATTACGAAAGGAAAATTGAAACTCATCTTGGCCTAAAAAATTAAACTAATAAGTTTTAGGTCCAACTTACTTATTACTTACTCTATATCATTCTTTGTTTTTGATGTGGGATACTAACACCTACCCATACTCATGATATTTTTTATATTATTATCATTTCCATTTCTCTTTACTACCAAGCCCACCCTAATTGGTTTATCCAAAACAGAAGCAAAAACAAAAACAAAATAAAAACAAAAAAACTTCTCTTTTTCACCTCATTCTCGCATTCTTTCCCCCTAGAACCCAAATGCACATCAAAACTTTTACTTCCGGTCCATTCTACACTTGTTGCAAACACGCGTTGT
Organism: Leptodermis oblonga; assembly: GCA_016801395.1. Taxonomy (NCBI): domain Eukaryota; kingdom Viridiplantae; phylum Streptophyta; class Magnoliopsida; order Gentianales; family Rubiaceae; genus Leptodermis; species Leptodermis oblonga. The sequence continues at coordinate 14,853,245 of CM028751.1, read as the reverse complement.
ACTACGCTCGGACACGTGTTATACTATGAGTGATAATATTGTGAGTTTGTGGATTTAGCAGAAAAATTACAATTTTAATTCACAAGTACCAGTAGTTCATATTATCTCAAAAGTGGTTACTGAAGTTTGTTTTCTTTATATTAATTTGCGGCAATTCTAGTTTAAATGACCAAAAATTGGACCACAAACTACTAACACTATTAGTAATTAGTCAAAAGTTTCTTTGACCGTTATTTCACTAGTGTCGACGGCCTAATTTTCTATTAAGTAATTAGATTAAATAGTTACAAATTGAATGAATGTGAACACGCTCCAAATCCAAGGAATATTGTGGGTTAACTTTTCCTTTTTGCGTCAATGTTAAAAGTTCACTGCTGGAATGAAACAGAAAAAGATTTGAACACGCTTCAAATCCTAAGAATATTGTGGGTTAAAATTGCTATTTTCTCTTTTTTGTGTTAATGTTAAAACTTGTGTTCAAGTCCACTGCTGGAATGAAACAGAAATTAAAAGATGTAACACTCATCGTGAATGTTTATTGACAATTTGACATAATGAAGAAGAGGAAAAATTCATAAAGCATACATATAGTGTCGTAAAAACCTAAAGGCTTTAACTTAAAACATGACAAAATCACTAGTGTTACTCCATTAGTTTGGCCTAATTTTATTAGTGACAAATTGAATTAATGTGAACAAGTTGGAAATCCAAGGAATATTGTGGGTTAACTTTTCCTTTTTGCGTCAATGTTAAAACTTGTTCAAGTGCACTGCTGGAATGAAACCGAAAAAGATGTAACACCTCAATTTTTACATAATGAAGATGACCAAAAATTCATAACGGCATATACATAGTGTCAAAAAGCACATCCAAATTGCAAAAAAGCTTAGACAAATATTTAGGTAAAATTTTTCACAAGAAAACCTTAACCGAATCATATAAATGCTCCAAGTCGAAGTGATCCAACCAAAGGATAGTTTTATTTATTTATTTAAATAATGGGTGTATTCACCCTTTCATTAAAAACTTGAAGAGAGTACATAAAGGAAGGTTAAAAAAGGAAAAACCTCTAATAAACTTTGAGAATAAAAAAAAAAGTAAAATAGAACTATTTTAAGCGTTTTGATCCTCCAGCCAAAGTTATGTAATCCTTTCGTGGAATTGGTCTAGTTTAAATGGTTTTTTGAGATAAGAATTGATTCTTTCGTCTTCTTATTTTTTTGAGATCACTGGTACAAATTTTTCTTCATCTGTTATGATGTCTAGCTCTTCTTCTGATTCAAAATCTTGCTTTGAATCCCGATCTTCCCTTGGTTTATCTTGCATCGGTACCTTTTTCCCTTCAGCCGTCCATTTTTCTTCCTTCTCCACAGCAATTTGCGCCATTTTTATTATCAATTCTTGATGTGTTCTTTTAAGCCCAGCGTTGATTTCTTCAAATGAGTTCCTCTCAAAATGTGACGGTTCTATTACTGCCTTAAGCTCTGATATGTGTGTCCTGTAACTGTAAGGACTTGCACCTTTGAATTTATCGGACCACAAAGGTTGGTTCAGCTTGGAAGTTTGGATGACTGGGTCAGAGGTTTGAATGATTTATGGACTGGTTGTAACTATTAAAGATTGCAACGGCTGTAGTCCTATTGGGTGTTCCTCAGCATAAATTTCTTCAAGGTCGCTATCCGACATAGGTAGGCTGACTGGTTTTGCTCCTCCACTGTTTCTGACATAGGCTTTAAAATCTGTGCAGATTGGGAGGGTGTTGGGGGGTGTTTGGTTGGTATTTGTTTGGGGCTGTTGTGTGGAAAGTTTTCTGGGGTGGGTGGCTTGTGGGGGATAAATTTGCCACTTCCGTAGGTGAGTCATTTTCCTTTTTTGTTGGATGGGTCCCGGAGGCTTCATGAGAAAGGGGGACAGAGTGGGGGGAGATAAGGCTGTCTTCCACCAAAGCTTGACCAGCCGAAAAAAAGCATGTCGGAGAAGAAATGCATTCATGAGCATGTGGTCCCTGATGTGGATTATTCCCACTTTCCAAATTGTTAATTTTTTGAAATTCACTTTCCAGATTAGCAGCAATCATGAACCACCTTGCTCACTGTTTCCACCTTCTTCTTTGTCGGCGGTCTGAGACGGTGGATGCACACAATGGTCAATCTGGGGAGGTTTTGTTGCAACTTCATGCTCCTTTTCAGCCTCACAGTGCTCCCCTATGCTGATGTTTATAGCAGCAACTTCAGGGCCATTTATAGGAGCAAATTCAGATGTTTGTGAAATCTGCAGCTCGGCCTCATCCTGCGAGTCAGGAATTTTGTCAAACACTTTGGGCGCATGCTGAGCCCTAGGGCATCTCCTGCAATTGAGTAGGTTCTGCGGTCGTTTCAATTCATCAACTGTCGGATTCTTGGTGTTTGTAACCACCAGCGGGTGTTTAGGCTTATAAATTTGCAGATGTTTCTGTTGCTTTTCTTTGTCAGTTACCTTTGGCTGCAAGTTTGTACGACAAACTGCAGTATGGTGACCAAGTTTTCTACATGATCTGCAGAACTTGGGTAATCATCATAATAGAGAGGTTGCCAGAAACCCAAATCGTCTATGGCGACCCAAACTTTATCCGGTAACTCATAAGAAAGATCAATCTCAACACAGACCCGGGCAGGGGTGATCAAACCCAATACCCACCCGACCCGACCCGGGTGGGTCCAGGTCCAATCAGGACCCGACCCGGTTGTCCGGGTTGGGTCGGGTTTCCTGGTCGGGTCTTTTTTTTTTTTTTTTCTTTGTTAGGTATATCTAGTAGTAATCAACTTGCAACATTCCCATTCAGTTCTGCTTCCTCCGGGTTATTGTGGAGATTCTTGGGTGTGTGTGTTCTTGAATATGTATAGATTCACTCAAAAAAAAAAAAAACTTGCAACATTCCCAAAAAGAAGCATAATGTTTATGATGACACCATATATTTGATAATATACCTTATATAAGTCCAAAAATGTTACATAAATTACATTAAGAGACATATATTTCTTCATATTTGATGGCTAGCTAACAGTAAGTAAACATTCCAGAATAGCCTATCAAGTGGAAAGATAAAGCATTCTTTGCAAATCTAGTACCAAGTCCGGGGGAATGGATGAGAAAGCATCACTGGACAAGTATGTCAAAGAATTCATGTACTGCAGAAGAATCAATGAGGGCCATTACAATAGAAATCCACAAGTATTGTATGTAACCATGCGGTCAGAACTAAACAGATCTACTAAACCAGAAAAGTGCAAATGATTACTTCAATTAAAATAACAAGTGAATACCATTTTGACATTGTTATGTCAATTGAATAAAGGTTTGCGAGCAACCAAGTGGTAAGCAAGACATGCAAAGCTGAAGATATCAGCAACAATTCCAACTGAAGATGTTTTACTTCGGACTAGTTCAGGAGCCGTGTAGTCAAGTCCTGGCTGAGGGGGTAGAATAGAATCTTCAACATCATATTCCTGTCAATAACCAATCAACAAACTAGTTCACATTACTATAGACTCAAATTTTTAGATAATATTATACAGAAAAACCAAATATTTCCAGCATCAGAAACAATTCTTGTTAAATCCTTCTCATAAGGTGAATAGATCAGGAACAAAGATATACAACCTGACCAAGCAATGTAGAAACTAATGCATTCTATTGCTCAGAATGCTCAACAAGAAGGAAAACAGAAGGAGCTTGTTCACATTATAATAGATTTTCTTGTGTTTTTCACCCACATCTAAGCAAGCTAACCACAACAAAGAAATTTCAAAATCAGATTGATTACTCATTTAATTCAGCACTCAACAGTTCAAAAGACAAACAATAAAATCATACCCAAGAATGAAAGTTGGCATGCACAAACACACACACACATAGAAAATGCAGTTTTGATCATTTGTAAACTGCTGTCAATACAAAAATATGCAGCATTTCAGTCAATTTTCTGGCATGGGATGAATGCGAGAAATATATCAATTAAAGCGAAAAGAAAGCTTACCTAAATGAAAGCTGATGCAAAAGGGAGAAAAGAAAGTAGCTTGGCGATGAACTTCTCTAGAAGAGTGCAGATTGAGAAGACTCACTGAAACATCAGAGTCCAACAAATTCCAGTTGTTAATGTCCACAGATTTTCTGGAGGAACAAATTAAAGAAAAAAACCCACAAAGCAGATTTCTGAGAGAAGAAAATCCCAGTAACAAAAAGAAGAGCTAAACCAAAAAGTTTGAGCTAAAAGTGAAGCAGAACTCATTTTTTTTCTTGTAGAAAGGCTAAAGAGAGAGAGCAAGAAGAGCAGTGATTAAGTGATTTAAATCACAGTAGCTAATATTTAGAATTTTGCATCTTCATGTGTGTAAAAAAATTAGAATGACTTGTATTTTAAAACGAAACGGTACATGCTTTCAAATTGTCTGAAAAGTTCCAACAGAATATTGCATCCCCGGTTTCCCCGGTTATGCCTTCTGGGGGAATCCTAAAGATAGGATACAAGAATAAATCTCATAATGCAACAAAAGAATTTAGGATGATGATGTCATAGACAGCAACAAACAAAGCTATTAAATAATACATTGGTACATTAAGCTAGAAATAAGGACTACTGGCAATTCCCCAATAGAGAAAAAAGAAAAAAGACACAGCAGTTGTTCATCCATTTTGATAATAGCAATTCACCTTCCAATCGAACTCAGACTAATAAAAATAGGTTTCTCTGGTGCAGCATGAGTCATAAAGGATTGCAACTGAATGTGAGCTGAACAAAACTCATCTTTTGTGTTCAAACGCTTAGATGAAACTGAAGCAGAATTTTCTGCACATTTGTTACAGAACTACCATTCCAAGGGAAGAAACCAAAAGCCACATACCCATACAGAAGATGGCCAATATCCTATCATTTCAAATATGTTAGATCTGTAAAGAACCCAATGTGTGAGGCCTAGCATACCAAAGTAGGCTCATCTTATCAAATAAAATTCTAAAGCAGTAAACAAAACTAGACTACAACAGATAATAAACTTCTCCCAAATTCCCATTTAGACAGAAAGCAAAGATTTGAATCCAACGCACAATAAACGCCTCAGAAATTCCCAATATAAACAGAAAGCAGAAGATTGAAATAAAAAAGATAAAAAAACAAACAACAATTTTAGTAATGGGTTCTTACTTCTAGAGATTACTAACGTATAAGAGCTAATGAGGCAAGAGGTGAAGCTGCTCAAGCCATCTTCGTCTTCGTTTTACTTTTCCTTCGGGGTGGTGAAAAAGAGGTTATGGCTACAGTTTTGACCAATACTGCCGGTGGAGTTAGAGAGACTTCGGAAAGAAGATTGCGGCTGCACTTGGGTCGACGGTGACGAGGACTGCCGGCGGTTGATACGGGCGGCCCCGGCGGGAGTCTGGTACAGTGGGAAGGAACCGATGAAGAAGAAAAGGAATGCTAATTGCTAGGTTTTGGACTCGCGGGATCGAATGGGTAATTTTGTTTTAACCCCTAAAAATAGGATAGATTTCGGTTCGGGTCCGGTTCGGACCCGCGGGTATTTGCTCACCGGCCTACATTCGGTCTTGACCAATCGACCGTTGCTGCATCAACCTTCAAAGGTCGTCCTAATTTACTAGCTAATGACAGCAGTGGAACTTTTTGATGATGAATCGGGAGTTGTGGGAGGGAAACCCACACTGGTGCGACTGTTGATTCTCGATTAAAATCGAAATACAGAGACCATTTCAAAATCCTTATTGGAAAACCGTCAAATTTCGATACACCTTTGAGCCAGCAACGACAGTAATCTTCTTCGAGGGAGAAACGAATGAGAACATGTCCTGGGTCCATCAAACCTACTGTAAAATCTCCCTTGAAATCAGCTTTCGCCATTTCTGTCCTGAGGTTTTTCATCGCTGGACGACCGTGGCTGAATTTTCCAACCAGAGAGTGAAGGAACGGTTGAGCAAGGTTCTCATGTTGCTCTTTTGTAAAGAAAATAGCGGGCGATCCTCGATGTGTTCCAGTTGGATATGTGTTGGGGGGGACATACTGCAAAAGATCTAGTAGCGTGGGATGGTGGTGCAGTGCGGAGCACCGAGGTAAAAGATGGTTTTGCCGGCTGGGGAAGAGGTTCACCCCGCCGGCGAGGCTGTATTCATATGGTCAAGAGCTGTGAGGTGTATTCAGATGATCAAGGCTCAAAAAAGAAACATACGACTTGTTTATCTTCACCAAAGGATAGTTTAGATCTAAAATGTCACCAAATAAAATTCTAGAAATTCCTCATAGTCTTCAACCTGTCCAAATAGATAAGTTAGCAGTAAACAAACATATTATTCTTAATGCAATACATACAGCTCAAAATCACACAAAAATAATCAAAATCTTTTGGGGATATATTTAATTAATTTACCTCATTTTATAACAACCTTCAGCCCTCCTCCGCTGAGCTCTTCATATTATTCTCTGCTGATTCACTACAATGGTGCAGCTCAATTGCTTGAAGGACAGTAAGTTTCCCACACCTATAGGGATTTTCTCAAGGAACTTGCAAGGCCTCAAAACGACGTGTTCAAGGCATGGAAAGTGATTGGTACTCAACTTTTTGTCAATTAGCAATTGTTTCATAGAACCAAATACCTCTTCAGTTACCACCAACTCTGGTCCTTGGAAAGCATGATTTTTCAGTTTTAAGGTCTCAAGTTGGGTAACTTAGCAAGGAACTTCATTTTATCCCATGACAAA